>OZ020192.1:79316580-79758873 GCA_963971165.1 Philopedon plagiatum
AGAGATATACAACTTTAAAATTTCACGGGCCTCGCCTGCAAAAAGTTCCGAAAAGTACACCGACTGTTTTTTACTTGTTCGATAAAATGTGTTCTAATTAATATAAAAAAGTAAAATTGAAGTCCCTTTGTTTCCCATTTTGTTAAATCTAGCGTATTCTTTACAGGTCGTCATGCCGACCCAGCTTCAAAGGAAATAAGGATTGAGAGAAAATAACTATTTATATGTACTTGGTTTTAAAAAATGAATAGTTTTAACAGTTATCGTCATTAAAGTGCAATGAACGATTATTAAAGTATTTATTGGACAAGCTTGGTGTTAGTGAACTTTTTGAAAATGTATAAAACAAATAAAAGTTGTAGTCAAAGTGATTGTCACGAAGCTTTTAACGAAATGGCGAGCGTGAAATTACATGTACGAGCGTTTTAACAACAAGCACATGAAATGGCTTGATGAAGACTTGAAACTCCCGGAGATACATCCATCACAGCTTCCGTCATCAGCACCTAAACATTCAGACCAAAACAGGCGAGGCAAGCTGCAAAAATTGTTCGAAGAGAGTTCTAAACGCAGTAAGCAAAGACATATTAAACCAATTGTATCGGATCTCATTGCAGAAAAACTTTGCTTGGCTGCACAATGAAGCTTGGTGAAAACTGGCAAGAGAACTACAGCTAAAGTTATTACATTAGCCATCCAATCTACGCCCAAGACATTAAAAAAAAATGAAACTTGTGCATGATACATCATCCTCGGCTACTATATAGTAATACCGTATAGTCCAGAAGAAGCTTTGAGTCTTATAGTCGATCTTGCGTTGACAAAAAAAGGTTATATAACGATGCGACGTGGAGCAAAAGAAAGAGTGGCTGATATTTATCCCTCGTGATGTGATAACTAAGGCAAAAAGGAGTCTTATCCTAAAAATATTACAATAACTGAAAACGAGACTGTAGTATCATTGCTGGATCTTCTTATACATACTATACAACGTCTGGTTCAAGTACAGACTGAAGTAATACTACAGAATATTTCGGAGAACTGTAATACTACCGTTGTTTATTATAAATGGGGCCTAGATGGCAGCGGTGGACACAGTGTATATAAACAAAAATTCGCGAATAATTCAGAATCTGCAGATTCCAACTTGATTTTATGTACGATTATGCCACTGGAAATGTGTGAATCTAATGGGTCTCCGGTGGCCGAGTTGGTACGGCGCCAGCTTTGCAACCGAGAGTCGCGGGTTCGAATCCCGCTTCGACCATGGATATTTTGTGATTGTTGTTGGGAGGTGGTAGAGGAATTCTTCCTCGACCGAGGTGATACCACCCCACACATCCTCTTAAAGGACTCGTGAAATCCCTATGGTTGTTTCCAGCTCTGGATGTGTGAGTCGATTCCCCAGTACACCCACGGTACATAGTACTTAGACTTCGGTCTTCGTGGGCTGTCAGAAGATAAAAAAAATATGAAAAAAATATATCGGAAGAACACGACACCCTCATCAACAAGGTACTGCCGTCCAATTGGATTCAAGATAAAAAAGAAAATGCGCAAAATGTGAAAGAAGAGTATGACGAAGTACAAACGCAAATACTGCAATTGGAGCCCACAATCATCTTTCTAGGTACTAAAGAAATAAAATTTAAATATATTCCCATATGTACGATGTTAGATGGAAAGACTGTCAATATTTTAACTGATACGTCAAGTTCGCAAGCGTGCGATGTTTGTACAAGGCTACCCCTGAAGATATGAACGATCTAGAGCAACAAAAAAAAGAGTCTATGATGTAAACACCTTTAAATATGGCATTTCTCTACTACATGCATATCGTTGATGATATGAATATTTACTGCATATAGCGTAGAAATTGGACTTACAGCAATGGCAAGCAAGAGGTAAAAACGCTAAAGAAAAAGGTAAGGAAAGAAAAAATAAAATAGCAACTGAATTTTACAAACATATGGGCCTCGTTGTTGATCAGCCGAAACAAGGTGGTGGCAATAGCAATTACGTGAACACAGCGCGAACATTTTTTAGGAACCCATCGCTCGTTTCCCTAATAACTGGAATCGATAGAGAATTAGTAGAAAGATTTTCAAATATCCTTTCCATAATTTCATGTGTACACTACATCAAAGAACAAATATTTAAAAAATATTGCTTCGAAGCAGCACAAATGGCTATTTCACTTTATGGTTGTTACAAAATGAGTGCCAGTGTTCACAAACTGTTAATAGCAAACCCAACCGGAGCTGATATTATAAAATCTTTACCTTTGCCGGTAGGCCATCTGTCAGAAGATGTAATTGAGGTAGGCCATAAAGACTATAAAAAATTAGGACAATATCACTCCAGAAAAACTTCAAGAATCAACATCAATAGTGACATATTTAACTGGGTGCCAATATTCTCGGACCCTATTGTGACAAATATTCGAAAAAAAACCTAAAAAAAAAAATAAAACACAATTCATTGCAATTGCATTAAGCATGCTAAGACTGTCCACTTTCTGTGTTGAAGATAATGAAGGTAGTAGTGATCAGGAGTCCGATGATGGTGATAAGGATGATGAGAATGTGAATGGATAATGTACCTATCTCATTGAAAATACACGAATATTTTAATATGAAATTGTTTTTTCTCCAAATGACATTAAAAGCGGCCTTTTAATGACACTTGGCAGGCTTAGAAGTTGTACTTTTAATGCCTAGGCAGAAAAAGTCCAATTTTACTGCCTAGGCAGAACAAGTTCGTTGCTAGGCAACCTTCCAAGTAATAATTTAAATTCCACATCTCGCGCCTGGTCTCTTATCTCAGGTGGTGTTAATTGCATCAATTCATCCTCACTTTGCAGTAAATCCATTTCTAACATGACAACTTTTCAAAATTGACAATGACAAAGTAAACAGTAAACAAACATATTCAACAAACATCATCAGCGGTAAACATAGTAACGCAGGGCCCGGTTACCTTTGATAAAATAATTTAGTTATTTGGATATTGATAATGAAACGCAATTTAAATATGGAAAAGTCGATTTTGCGTGGAATTGGAACAAATTTGAAGAAAAAATTATATGTTTCACACGGCAGAAAAGCAGATTTAATGCCTTGGCTGGTTTCATAGCCTCGCTACGCTCGGCTATGAAACACCAGCCGCGGCATTAAATCTTGTGCTTTTATGCCTAGTAAAAAAATAGTTATTTGTTTTACTAGGCATAAAAGCACAAGATTTAATGCCGCGGCTGGTGTTTCATAGCCGAGCGTAGCGAGGCTATGAAACCAGCCAAGGCATTAAATCTGCTTTTCTGCCGTGTGAAACATATAATTTTTTCTTCAAATTTGTTCCAATTCCACGCAAAATCGACTTTTCAATATTTAAATTGCGTTTCATTATCAATATCCAAATAACTAAATTATTTTATCAAAGGTAACCGGGCCCTGCGTTACTATGTTTACCGCTGATGATGTTTGTTGAATATGTTTGTTTACTGTTTACTTTGTCATTGTCAATTTTGAAAAGTTGTCATGTTAGAAATGGATTTACTGCAAAGTGAGGATGAATTGATGCAATTAACACCACCTGAGATAAGAGACCAGGCAGTAAAATTGGACTTTTTCTGCCTAGGCATTAAAAGTACAACTTCTAAGCCTGCCAAGTGTCATTAAAAGGCCGCTTTTAATGTCATTTGGAGAAAAATAACTATTTTTTTACATAAAAATACTATAAGCACGTGACGTGACGTCACAACTAATCCGAATTAGATATTTCCTGAACGATAGTTGTTAAACTGTCTCCTTGTACGCATTTTTAATCAGAATAACAAATAAAATCATATTTTATAATTTTGTCATCGTAAATTGATAATTTGTCCTTATGTGAGACGTACTGATGAAAACTGGGTACATTAAATAATAAATATTTTGTCGAGTGTAAAAAGTGGTCGCATATTAACTGTTTGGGTGCATATGTAGCACAATATATTCAGTCATATACCCAGCTGTAAGATTTATTTAAAATTTTCAGTCACTTATAATTATTGCAATAAAGATATGTTTTGATACTTCAAAGTGCAGTGTGTTAAAAAATCAGTCAAAGCAGTGTGTTAAAAAATCACGTGTGCCGACTAACCCCGTTGGTGAGGTAAATTGGCATATCTGCACGGAAACTATTCAAGATAGATTTTTATCACTATGTATTTCTGGTAGCCCTAACAATATTTAAAATATGCGAAAGGAGGTCGCATAGCATATCAACATGAATTTAGTTACTTTTTAACAGTATCCAAAAAAAAACTTACAAAATGTGCCAACCATCCTCGGTCTTCCCTGTACTCTATGGAAATTGGACGGATAGAAATAAGTTGTTATTTAACAAAACTGTTATTTGGACGTCGCAGTTCGTAACAGTTGGTTGTCTTAAGAAGTAACATATTTGCAAATACTATAGCGACGTCAGCGACTAATTGAGGTAACAAAGTCACTTCGCCACACCAAAGGAAGATTGAGAAAGAAACGGCGAAGACCAATAATGACTTCGAGTCGTTCTGCTGCTGCTAATAGACGTATTCGTTTGGTCATTGTCATGGCTAACAGTTAAATAATAAATTAAACTTCATTTGTCAACCAATTTTTTTTTATCTTCTGACAGAGCTGGACACATCCGTAGGGATTTCACCAGCCCTTTAAGATGATGTGTGGTACCACCTCGGTCGAGGAAGAATTCCTCTACCACCTTCCAGAAATTCCAATTGGTTTACAAATGAAGTTTAACTTCTTTGTTTAACTGTCAACCAGAACTAGGACAAAAGCCAAACAAATACGTCTACTGTATCGATACTGTTGATGCATGATGATACAGAGCGTTGGTGTGACTACTACTGTGCGGATCGTAGAAAATAACAGGGCATCAGCAACCTATTATTTTAAACTGATACTTTTGAAATAACATAACAGTGGCTCCTGTTATCAGAAAATATCAGTTTTTCCCATATTTATGACGGATACTAAATCTCAAGCAGCTTCTCTTAGGCAAAAAATATATAAAACCCTGCTGCCTTTTTTTAATAATCATCAGATAACAGAGTTTATGTTGAACTAAACGACAAAGCGCATTGTTGTAAAGGAAAATAAAAATTTTAAAATGCACTTTTTTTAAATAGAACAGTGAACCGTGATCTAAAGGAATAAAACTTAAATAAAGTTCAGGAGCAATTGGCGCATGAGTTCCGAAAATTATTCGACCGGATTTTTTTACATAATCTTGTTTATTACATAGCACTTATTATGTAAATACAAGTACACTTTGCCGGGCAACAAGCGGCTCAGATATTTTTTAAACCAAAATGGTTTAAACAAAGGAAAAAATAGCATATTATAAATCTACGAGTAGTAGGAAAAGCCTTACATTCCCGAACGACTGTTAAGATTGCTAGTCGCTTCGCCATTGCCAGCCGAGACCAATAACACAGAAATGTGACTTTCCTACTAGGTAGGTATGTATACTACCATTTTGCCGAGAAAAAAAAGAATAAAACTTTGTTTAATTTTTACAAAAGAATGAATAATTTTATGAGCAAATAACTGATGCCTTGAAATTCGTAATAAAAATTGGTTGTCTAAACATGGAAACGTATCAATTTTGTATGTCAACGTTGAAGCGTGTAAATTTAATTTGTTATTTTTTTCGAAAATTTAAGCTGTTACATATTTTGCATCTAGTAAAAAGTGCAAAATAATGAATATCGATAGATATTTTACTTCTGAAACACCTACAGAACTGGTGTGTTTTTAATAACTTTTTCAGTACACTAACAACTGTAAGAAAATATTATGTCCTTACACCACAGAAATAAATATTTCTTAACAGTTATTTTCCGTTGCCTCGCGGCAACTAGATGTTGACTTTTTCTACAAGAAATCTTGTCAAAATTGTCAAAATTTGTGACGATTGGCGGCAAGAACATTTTCGCCTGTTTCAAATTGTTTCCAGTTTCTTTGATGAATTACAAATAAAAAATAGTTTATAATTGTTTACTTTCAAATTAATATTTTTGAAGTTATGACTTTTTAAGCTAGGAAAATTGCAATTTTTGGTGTAAATACAGGGTGCTGCAAAAAGCTGTCATCAAAATTGTATAGGTGATTCTGTGGCCAAAAATAAAGAGAAAGTTTTTACATAATATTAACATAACAATAAGTTCGTAAACGCTTCATTACCGAGTTACAGGGCAATACGACTTTAATCTTCCTTATTTAACTAGAATATAATTAACAACAAATATTGCTAATAAAAATTAAGACAAATCTTATCTCTTGATCGTCGTATTTATTAATAACATTCCGAACAAAATTTGAAACCCTGGGTTTATTAATTGGAATTGTTGTGTTTCTAATTATTTCAATAACTTCATTCTCTTCTGATGAAGATGACGAATTTAGTTCTAAAACACTGCAACAACTTCTGTGAGAATTAACATCAAAAAACACACTTGTTTTTGTCATTCTTATGCTCTCATCTTGTTGATCTACCTTATGGACACAGATCAACCGCGAGCAATCTAAGAGCTCACCGAAAACGTCCAATTTTTGTTACTGAAACACGCCCAGCTGTAAATCGTCGAGCGATTTCGTTTTGACGGAACATAAAAATAGTCGCTCAAATGCTCTTAGATCGACCTAAGACCAGAAAGAGCGATGAATGGAAAAGTTGTAAAAGTTTTATAGTATGAATTTGTTTCTAAGATTTTTCGCAAATCAAAAAGAAAAGGGCAATTTTAGTACGTACCTACTTTCCGCAATAATAGAAATAAATTCTTTCTAGCAACACGTTCCAAAATGAAAATCATGTTTAAACCGAGAAATTCGCTAAATATGATTTTAATTCAATACCTAACTCTTAAGTTATTAATGACGACATATTAACAATGACCGGACAAAAACCTGTCAAAACCAGCTGATCAACTAGATCTTTATTTAAACTAGTACTAAATCCTAAACCTATTTAGTAAATCTGAACGTAACTGACCGGGATGACGCCTGGCAACTGCATTTACACGGTAGTATATAAAATAATTCTAGGAAAATAATTTTTGGAACATTACGACGAAACAAATGTTAGTGACGATCCTGGGAGTCGAAGGCTTGTTTATAGGAGAGGCGTTAAATATCCTGAAAATATTGTCAACCATTCAAAAAGCAACACGTCCATAATGATTTGTGGCTCTGCAGATGGAACACTTCTACCCCCATATGTGATCTACAAAAGTCAACACCTTTATAATACTTGTAAGAACGGAGGAATTAATTGTTGAAGAACCTTGCTGTTCCAAACCATGTTGTTCGCAGGGTTGTCGATTTAATAGAACTTCTCATGGCTGGATGGATGCTGTAACTTTCGAAGATTGGTTCTGTTCATCATTTCTTCCACATGCCAAGCGATTGGAACGGAGAAAAGTACTGATAGGTGACAAGCTAGCCTCCTATTTTAACGAAACGCTCTTAAATCTATGTGAGCAAAACGACATATCATTTGTATGTCTTATTCCCTACTCTACTCACATTTGTCAACCCCTGGATGTGGCATTTTTTAAACCATTTAAAATGGCTTGGCGAAATATTTGAACTGCTCATAAACTTAGAAATAAAATCTTCTGGACTTGCAAAGGAAATTTTTCCATCATTATTAAAATCTGCTATTCAGAAAATGGATACTGTACAGACTCAAAGTAAGGATAAACCTGGAGATCAAGAACCCGGCGTAAAAAGAAATCTAATAAATGGTTTTTACGCAACTGGAATATTTCCAATAAATCGGCATAAAGTTTTAAATAAAATTCCAGATTTAAATTATACCCAGAGCAAGAAATAAATGATTCGTTAACAGACTTATTAAGAGAAAAGCGATACGGGAACATAAATACTGTTAAAAATGTCAGCAGAGACTGAATATTATACCAGGAAGAAGTATAGGGTCTAGAAAGAGCTCTGATGAAGAGGATCGTGTAGAGGATGGCGAACTTCCAGTGAGTGACAACGAAAACAATGGAAATTTAGAAAATGAAGTGGAATACATTTTACCTAATAAAAGTCTGCTAAAGCCGGAATCATTTGTGCTCGCCAAGTTTAAGTCTGGGCGAAGGAAAAGTACAAACTTTAAGTACGTGTGTAAAATTTTGTCAGAGTTCTCGGTTTCGGAATTTAATGTGGTTGGTTTTAAATCAAGTAATCCTGAAAAACCCATATTTAGATTAGTAGAGAACGATTTAAGTACTATACAGGAGACTGACATAGTAGCAGTTTTGCCAGAGCCCCTTAAATTAGATGACGAGTATGAATTCCCCGCAAAAGTTGACATAAAAGAACTGTAAAGTTCAGAAATTGTAAAATATTGATTATTGGAATAATTTTTACTGTTATATTATTTAAAAATAAATATTTAGGTTTATAGAGAATATATAACTCATTTCCTTATTAATCTCGCCCCATCTATCAATCTCACCCCTTTGACCGAAATATAATATTATTTAAAATCTACTTGACAAATTTGCAAACGGGGCGAGATTGACTTAATTAGGCTCAATACTTACAGTTTACCATAATATCATAGAGGGTATCAAAGTCGCCCCGTTTAGAATATGAGTTTGATAAGACCTTTTTAATTTTTTTATACGATATTTTATAACATTCTCTATTTATACAGTTGGTAAACGATTGCTATGATATACCCGCATAGTAACCCACTTTTAAAATGCTAAAAACACAGATAACATTATTGTTTTCTAAAAAGTCATTTTAAAAACTATCAATTTCATCCCACTTTACGGTAAAGCCTTTAATTCTTGAAATATTTGAAGAGAATCCTGATGAATTTGACATGGAACCAGCAGTGGCACTCTGTAAGAAAAATAGCGATAGCGACGGGCGTCTCTTTGCAAATTCTTACTATGTATCACCGTTCGGTATGTTTCGAAGAGACACCGGTCGCTTTCGCTATTTTTCTTACAGAGTGCCACTGCAGGTTTCTAACAGGATGATAAAATTTTATTTAAAAATATTGGATAGTTGTTGGGAAAACCCTACTATTCGTTTTGATTTCTGTAACTATATTTTTATTTCCAAATGAATATTAATAACCAAGCAGGTATAAAATCCCTTTTAAATAAAACAAGCTCAAATTTGTCTCCTATGTAAATTTAGCTTGCATAAAAATACGCAGTCGTCGGCAAAACTCAAAGACTATTTCAGCTAAAATAACAAAAGAAAATCTTTCCTTTAATTTAGTTCTTCTAAAGCACCGGCATGTTGTCGGCGACCGTCAAAGGCTTAGTTCCCTTTGAAGATTTTTATTTCTTGGTTTTATTACCGTAACGTTCTAAAAATATATTACCAGCAAATGCAAGAAACGTCAGCAAGATGGCTACCAACTTCAACCCCTCTATCTCTTGACTTCGTGGTATCAACGTATCGGTACAACCCTTTCACCGATACGATAACATCTGCCTAAATATGATTCGTCAATGTCATCGCGAAGACGACTATTGCTGGTCGGGCGGAGCGCAAAAAAGGAGGTCCATATCACTTCCAAATTAGTTTTCGTCAGGAAGACAGTTCAGTTCTCTAGTAGGTCACGGGAAGGTTCGTCGCGGTTGCGTCGCAAAAGCACGACGTAACCAAAGTTCGGTCAAGTATATGACCATTTTAGTTCGGTCAAGTATATGACCATTTCAGTTCGGTCAAGTGTAAGACCAATTCATTCCAACAACTACCTACCACAGAGACAGACTGTTGCGTCCCTTGACGCAACAGAATCGCGAAGGTGATACATAGTAGACCGAAAGTAATTCAGTGCGGAAACAATTCTCCCTTCTTCTTTAAGGCATAGTCCTGTAAATGTAATTCAGTGCGGGAAAAATTCTCCCTTCTTTTTTAAGGCATAGTCCTGTAAATGTAATTCAGTGCGGGAAAAATTCTCCCTTCTTCTTTAAGGCATAGTCCTGCACTTTATTTTGTAAAATAAAGGAAAGTCACAATAAATATAAAGCAGTAACATCTCGTAACACCAGAATATGAAAAATATATGTCAGTTACTAATGTCAGAACCAATATTTGTGTATACCTTCAATCAAGGAATGAATTAAATACAAAATTGTTTGGTGAGATTGATGTCTTTTACTTCCAAAAAGTGGCAGCTGCAGGAGATTGCGCATTAGATGAAAACTGAACCAGTTACCTACAGAAATATATTACTGTAAGTGGAGGTAGGGTTTAAACTAGAGCCTTATCCTTCCAGATAGTTATCTAGTCTTGTAATAATTGTCTATCTTATAATAATGTGTAGAGCTCCTCTACCCTATGCTCTACTCATTCACTGAGTCTTTTTGGCATTGGTCTAATGAGGTGATTAATTTGTCCATTGGGGGATTTTATTCTATACTTCATGCTGGAGAGCTGCCAAAGTTTGTGAACATCTTTTTGTAATACCTGAAGAGATGTAGATGATTTTAGAATTGTTTTTACTAAATTTTATTTTTTGTTTTACTAATTTATTTTTTTACTTTTGCTACTGTAATTTATTTGCTATTTTAAGGTTGATACTGTAACAAAAGCTGCATCTTTAGTGTCGATAGCTGGAGAAAGATTTGGTGCAGTACAACATGAGGAAAGGTTAACAGAGTCTGTTCAACTTATGGTTAACCATGTTCAAGCACTAAAACAACAACGAGACTCAGCAAGAAGACAGTTACAATATACCAAGTAAGTATAAAGTAAGTACATGAGTTTGTAATACACTTTTTAATAGTAAAAACGTTTAAGCAGCTGTAATGAGGGAGGGTACAGTTCTGAATAAAAATAGGCATACCTACATGTTTTTACTAACAGACAAATTTTGGAATCCTTATTATAACTTACGATTATGGATATCATTTTTCTAAACATGCGTAGCATTAGAATTTCATCGTTAGTCTCGTTTCTATCGTAGTATTGAATTGTATTTTAAAGTATTCACAACATTAAATCACTTACTTGGTTTTACCTCCTTATAAAAAAAACGTTCTGTACCACTTGCTTTTCGTACATTGTCTTGATTAAAAAAAAATTCAGACATTAAACTATGTAGTTTTTGGCAACGTCTCAGTGTCGAAAAGTAGCAATAACCAAATCGATTCTTCGTTCTAGTAAATAACGAAGCTCGTTTATTACCACATTTTAACAGGGCGCATTTTTCGGAATGGTGCTAACCTACATATAGGCTAAAATAGGGGTTTCGAAATCTGTCTGTTGATGGTGAACCGAGAAAACGCTTTTAGCTTAAAATTAGAACATGCCATGTAAGGCAATTTATATTTGTTTTATTTTTACTGTTACATATTATGGAAATAATATAATTGGCCTAAACTTTAACAATGAAGCTATAATTTGGATACCCGTGAGTTACAGATAGGAAAAACCAGTAATCAATTAACCAAAATAAAAATTTAAAAGGTACTAAAGATGTTTATAGAAAATCTTTTAGGATAACTGTTCTTATTGAGATAATGGCTTATTGTAAAAAATTTCGAATTTAATAAGTTCTAAAAATGTAATAAGATTTATGAAAATTACATGAATGTCGTATGCGACATTCGATAATCGAAATTTGAGAATGTATATCAAGGTTGTATTTAAATATTTTGAACACTCATTTGGCACTTGTAACTTTTTTGTAAATTAAGGGAATTAAACTTATTTAGGGTTTAGTTTTATGCATATTATGACCGTGACTACTTGCTTTCGGATGAATAAGTTTTTAGAAACCGGTTGTAAATAATTATTTTGCATGTTTTGTTGTGGTTTAGCTTTTATGGGGACTGTTTTACAACCATCTTCCCTAAAAACTTGTATATGAAATTTCGGCAGGTAAGATATCTTGTTGTAACCGTGTCCTAAAAGTGTTTTTTAGCATGTCTGGAGTTTCTACAAAATATTCCTGATATGTGATATTTTAATTGATGTAGGAAAAACTTGGTAAAAATAATTGAATAATAATAATTTTTTGCACACCATAATAATAAAAAGACGTAATTAAAGTTTTAACGAGAAGATGAAGAGCAACAGACATCCGCCTTTGACTTTTGGCTCTAAAAATATCTCTTTTTGCAACTTCTCGAGCTGTTTCAAATCATTAAATCATTATCCAAGTACCGAGGCATAAAGTCATTTGTTTCAACCTTATTTAATAATGTAACAGCTGCCCATCACCGCTAACGTTGTCGTTGTATGCTTTAACTGTACTAACATAGACCAACAGCCAGCAGTTTCTTTGTGATGCATGGGCGGCGTGATAGACATTTAAAAATGTTTTATACTGAATTAATAATTTATACTATAAAGACAGGAAGTCGACAAAAATCCACGCATGCCACTCATGGATTTTCAACTAAATAGATGCATGCATTTCAAAGCACGTCGTGGGACGGCTGGGCGCGTTATGGCCCGCGCAAATAATTATTGAGAAATCTTTTGGGCAACTTCGTGCCGACGCGACGACCAGTATTTCATTATTTTGGCGATTCTTGAGAATATTCAAAATAATTTTGAAGCATGTTTTGAGTGTTTATTTACGTGAAGGCGCATAATGCCGATCGGTCCTGGTATAATAGCTGAAAAATAACGTGATTCAATTCTGAATAGTTAAAGTACCTATTCAGCCGCGTACAGACTTGACGAGACACGCCCGCGACACGCCAAAATTTCAAGTATGGAGGTGGCTCGCGGTAGGCCCGGCGCTCACAGAAGAGACGGGGCGCAGACAACGGGCGGCGACGAGGCGCGGACGCGACTTGATTTAGTTGTTTACCATATAAAGTAAAGAACCAACGCTGACAAGAGAGGTCAGGCAGGGGCATGCCTCTCCGGCACCTGCGCCGCGTCCTTTTTTAGTCTCGTGAGGCGCATTGAAGAGGCGTGACACACAATTTTAAAATGAGCGACTCCGAAGTTAACGTGTATTTTATTGAATTAATAGAAGAAAATAGATAGGCATCCTCCAATTTATTGCTTGCTTATGTAAATCATCCTTTACAGGGTTTAAAATAATGTGGTAACAATGTTGAGACATCCTGTAAAAACACTGAAAACGTGAATACATATTAAGTTCTTTCATTACATCAAATTTAATATACCGCATTTCCTTCCTTTTTTAAGCCACAAGGGATGAACCCAAAAACGTCTTCTTTCAATATTTGCGAGATTGATTAAATCCAACTTATCTTCATCTTCGGAAGACGACGTTCTTCTGTTGACGACCGCTCGGTGTCTGCAGCAAAGAAATAAAAGAACGCCGGGGCGTAGGGTCGCAGAAGGCGCGCCTGAGGCTCGTCGCAATCCATCTGCTGTCGGTTTTTCGACGGCAGATCGCAGAAAACCGAAACTTCGTTTAGAACGAAAAGTCCCTAATAAAATTTTTAGCGATAATGCGCCAAACCATGCCGTGCCTGCGAACCCAACTAACAAGGAAAGTAGATTTCTGTAATTTGTAAAAAAGGTGATTTGACGACCTCCTTCGCCATAAGGTCAAGAATACATTATTTATAAAAAAACCTGGTCCCAAACATAATGGCGCCAGCAAATAAGAAACATTTCCCTACCGAATAAAACCCTAATAGTGTAAGAGCTCACAACACATTTTTTGTGTCTATAGAACCTGAAAACGTTTAAAAGTGACTATGACGTCTGACGTCTCTACAAGGGGGTTAACAGTGGGCCAGATCGATTGCTGGGAAAAATCCCCAAAGAATAAAAAATACGTGATAGTAACAGAGAGGGTATAGCGATGATACCCTTTCTGTCACAATTTCAAACACAGTTCCAGGTTTCAGATACAAAAAATGTGTTGCGACTTCTCCATTAATTAAGGCCTTCTTCGATAAGGAATTGTTTCCTATTTTCTGTCATTCTGGAACAATAAATGCATTATTGTATACATTTTTGATCACTAATGCCACCAGATTTTTTAGTAACTATAATAGGTAAAATAGGGTTAAAACAGGAGGTTAGTAGTTTAGAAATGATTGTTAGTGTTTAAATAAAAGGTAAAAAAATTACCAATGGGTTTTAGTTTTACTTTATTATGAGGGCATAAACAAAAAAGGTTACACTACATACAGATTAAATGCGTAACTACCAAGTCCATATCCAGTGATCGATATTATTAATTTACCTTGGACATGTCCACCATCAATCAGTCGAGCTCTTTTTCCTGCAACACCTTCCAAATCACAATTACGAAAGCCTTAAAGAAAAAGAGAAATAAAGGTAAATAACAAATTAAACCTAAAAATCACTAATACTAAAAATCAAAAAAGGCCTGCTGGTCATCAATTTCATCATTTTACTGAATCCCCATTTTTATGGTGCATAGAAACTCCTGTAGCTGATTTACTATAAATGTGGGTTTGGTTCAAAAAATGTTAATTTTAATATTAGGTGGTACCTATTATATTACAAACAGGTACCTACAACCATGCAGTTCTTTAAGACTTATTGCAAAATGGTTTTTTTACAAAATCATCCTTAGACAGAACACTAACATTTTACTCGATGTAACATTTGAGGCTTTCTAAGTATGGGCAGTCTTTATTTCAAGGTTTACATCCGGCGTTCCCACATTTTCAGCAAAAAAACGTAAAAGTTTAAAATCTCTTAATATACATTGATAGAACAAAATACATCGATTATATTGCTCTAATTCTGCAATATAATCTAAATATGACATGTCATGTTCAGGAATCTATGATAACTTGTTAGAAGACAAGAAATTCTGTAAAAAAATTCACAAAAGTGACAAATATAAACATTACTGCTACAAGATGAAATTAAGTTTTTAAAACCTAACATTTATTATTTTGTGCAAACATAAGTTTCTTTTCAGTACCAAAAAATGATATTGTAGTTTTATCTAAACCTAATAAATATCTTTCAAAACTTTTCTTTGCTTTCTATTGCCGCCCTATAAAAGACAGTGTAATTACTTTTTTTTAATCAAATCCTTTTGTATCTATTTGTCATGTGTCCCGCATTTTACCAAAAAAAAAAATATGGTAGGCTTAGGCTTTCCCACCATACACTTACAATGGTATGCTACGTTATGACGTTACTTCGAGGGAAAAATCTTAAATTGACCAGGCGCTTATCTGAGCAAATGAAATATCACAATAATACTTTAATAAACGTCAACTCAACACACTACCCGACAATAAACTGACCTGTAATATTTTAATAAACGTCAACTCCACACTACCCGAAAATAAACTGACCTGTACTTATGTACAAGGGGTGCAAGCATCTAGTCCATTTAGGATGTTCCCTCGAAGTGACGTCATAGCGTAGCATGCCGTTGTAAGTTATCGTGGGCTTTCCCAGGTTTAGCATAACATTAGACTGAATGTAAGATATTGTCTTTGGTAAGGTATCTCTGAGGATTCACAATATTTAAAAATTAAATATTTATCCAGCTGTCAAATAAACAAACTTAATAAGGCATGCGAAGTGCATATAAAAGCAATTACTTACCTGGAACATTAACTGTAGGAATTGCGTTCCTTTTCAGTCCCCTTTTGCTACGGGATGGTAGAATGCATTTGGGATCAAAATGTTCTTCACATACATAATATTTATTGTAAATTTCTTCTATATGTAATGTTTTATAATTTGGAGGCTTCAAAAGCTCAAGCCAAATATTATACACCTCTTTATCGTTCTTTGGAAAGCGATGCCGTTTATTATGTCTGTTTGTGCAATTTTCTACACAACACTTTTTTGGCTTCACTGCAGGCACATACACAAAGTCATCCATATTTAACGTTTCAACGTTAAGGATGTAGTTGTTAAGATAGTTTCAAAAACTCACAAAATAGCAACTAAAAACACGAAGGCAAAAATTTAACGCCCCGTCTTGATTTGAACAAGTCGAAAAACAGGACGACGCCATTCACGCAATCGCAAAATTAACATCTTTTCCGAGAATCCTACAAGTGTGCCATCTTACGGAAATAGGCGAAAATTGTATATTACAGTTTTTTATTTCAGTATTTAATATTTCTTGCGATGGTGGTGTCATCCCTTGCATGCGAACCCAAGTTTTTAGTATGAGAGCATGCGCCATTTAACTTTTTGTTCTAAACGAAGTTTCGGTTTTCTGTGCGGCAGATCAAAGGGGAGCGTGTCGCAGTGTGGACGGATTTATTTTTTTGGTGCGCGACTACTACATACTATATACACTTTGACAAATTTCGTAATTTTCAGTAGTGAAAATATGGAATGGGACGAGGAAAGTCAATTAGAATTAATTAAATTCTATGAATCGAAACCAAACCTGTGGAACCCGAAGGGCACAAATTATTATAAAAAATACGACTCGTGGGTTGAAATTGCTCAGTTAATGGGCAATGGTAGGACATGGGAGGAGTGCAAGAAAAACATGGTGTCCCTTCTCACTGAAAAACGATTCGTGGATAATCAGTGGGAACGCATTTCGCGCGAGAGTCTCGCGCGCCTCTCGCGAGGGTCGCGCGTGCCTCTCGTGCGTGTCGCGGGCTCGTCGCGGTCTCGTCGCGGGCGTGTCTCGTCAGGTCTGTACGCACCTTTGCAGTGTCGCAGAGGACGAATTTAGCGACTCGTGCATAAAGCGAGGATATTTTTTGTGAGGAAACTCGCTTCCGTCTGGGTATGATGATTCGGCACAAATAATAATAAGTCGTGGAAATTCGTGGTTTCTTGTTGAAAAACGTGTTTATGATATGGTTAGTATTAAATAATCAACGCTAATATTAGAGGTAGAGGAAAGTCGCCTAATATCGGCTACCTTTTTTTAAATCGTTCTTAAAATGTTTGTATTTAGTTTCTAAAGTGATTTAATTGACGAATTTATTACTTAATACCTCTAATCGTGCTTCACAAGAGATAATTACATTTAGGTTAAACAGTTTTTTATTATATCTAAAAAACATAAAATATGTTTTTTTTTTTGAATTATGATAAGGTTGCCCAATATCGGGTACCTACCACCGGTTCCAAATAACGGGGCACCCGATATTAGGCAGCAAAACATTTAAATGATACAAACATACGAAGTTTGTCAAAAACAAATTTATTTTGCAGTTAAACGTCAAAGTTCATACATTTTAGTTGACTATTAAAAACACAAAGCAAAATTTCTGTTCTGTAGAAATAACTAAGTAAAATTAAAAGTAAAGCTAAAAAATTAGCCATATTTTACCCATCTAAACATCTGTCTACATCTGCGCAATTTTCGTAACATCAACGCTGACACTTCATAAAACGAATCCATTGTGATCCAGCAACATCTTAAGAAAAAAAGTTGGAACAGTAAAAATATCTGAGCTTATCTCTCTCTTTCCTCATTTTCTTCCTTTAATGGTTGATTTTTAGCTTTGTCTTTTTCATGTTTTTTTTGGTTTTGGTTTATTTTCAGTTGCGTTAATTTATTATAGTGGCACTTTTTTCCTTTTTTCTAAACTTCCTTCGAGTTCCGTTTTATACGGTGTTGAAGTAAGGACAGATGTTGATCCACGTTTACCTCCTCTTTTTGAAATTTCACCAGAGCAACCTGACTTAGGAGACTGGTTCAGTTTTGATTTAGCGGAGTAGAGGACAAATGTCCTAACGCAGTATGAGTTTGGATAAGGCATCCGGTGGTGTTGTTTCTCTTTCTTTCCTTAAGCGTTCACCAACAGTAGGGTCCATCATTATTTTCCTTATATCGGGAACCCGATATTTGGCACCTTCAGATACCCGATATTAGGAAACATAACCTTAAAACTATGTAAACATATTGTAAAAAAATAAAGCAATAAGGATAATCTGGAAGTGATTTTGTGATTGCCACGAGTCTGCAGAAACCCTAAGTACATAGAAATTAATCAAAATATTCCTACCTTTAAAAAAAATCCAGATTTATCCCAAGCTCTCGAAAATTCAGCAGCCGGTTTAATCCACTTTGCAAACTACTCCAATAAGCATGCGTTACTTTGCCATGGAAATTTTACGGGTTTCATTTAATGTTACTCCTGTTATGTTACGACACAATAGATGGCCGTAGTATTTTTATTAATAGAGCACTACCCGATATTAGGCGACTTTCCTCTATCATGACTGTTCATCGGTATATTTATGAAATTGTAAAATTCGGTCTTATGTCATATCTCTGGAGGCTCAAGTTTAGTTAGAATCGCTCAGGTTTTTGACGAGTGCACTCCAATCCAATTTTTGAGCAAGATATAACCCGAACTCATGTAGCGAGGGTAATATCTCACCACTTTCGAAATTCTTAAATTACCGTTTTCTCTTTGCTACCAAGATCTCTGCATCTTTCGTCATTTAAACATATCTGAGATGGATGGACAAAATTTGCGCCACTTTTAAAGTGGCGTGAAAGCGGTCGCTTTATTAAAGCTTGGAGAGTATCGAAAATGTTTGTCTATCATGGCCAGATTCTTTGTTTTAATATAATTTAAATGCAATATTTTTTTTTAGTTTTTTTTGCAAACACTTTTCTCTATTAAAGAAATGTTTTTAGGCGTGTGTTACAAGAACCAGTACAACCGGAAAATAACAAGTCAATTAATAATCAGAAGGGCTTTGGTGGTATGAATAAAAAAGTCATAAACAAAAGGAGGGCCAGCATAGATCCAGCCAATTTGTCTCAGCAAGAACAACACTTTAATTTTAATCGAAGAATTTCGGATTTGTCATTTAGGGCTTCTTTGGTGAAGAGTAACAGACCTAGTCGGTTAGAGTGAGTATGTTTAATTTGGTTTTTAATATAAGAAGAAAAACTCCACAAATAAGGGAATTTTGCCACTGAACCGATTAATTAATTTTAACTAATTAATTACATAATTATTTAACGTTTAAATCGATTTACATTTGACTAAAGCAGGGACTCAACATGCACTGTAAAAATTAAGGTAGCCACCGTTTCAATATTAAGACAGTCACCCAAAAAAGCCTGTCAAGTTCATACCCGTTCCGGTGACAACTGGGTGACTTTCTCAAAATTTACTTAAAATATTTATTAATTTTTCAGTTCTACAGGAAAAAATTATTTAGAGGTGTAAATATTCTAGCATTGTTTTTCATTTGTATCTCCTAGCAATTTTGAGGAGTGGGAACCAGTAACAAAGCTGTTATGAGACGACCGAATTTTCTGAGACTTTTGAATTTTCTGCATTTTTATATTGTACGCTCTATCTAAATTAAGCCATTCTTGAGATAGGTGGCTTAAAATAACACTTTTGCAGTTAACTTTTACGCAGGCAGTAGCTACTTTTTGATGTAAGTTGGTGTATCGAAATTTGCATTTTTTTCAGTTTGTCATTTTCTACACAAAAATGTCGATAATTTACCGAAAACCAAAATTTCATATTTCCTGTGACATGAGTTTAAAAGTTGATATTCCTAATATAAAATAAAACACTAAAATCTAACACTAAATATTTCTAACAAATTCCTCAGTTTCCCCCCCTCGAATGAGGTCGGCATCCCCCCCCCCTTATTAAAGCACAGTGTCCAATTTTCGACACTTTTGCAGGGTATCTCGGTTATCTTTGAAGATAGAGAGCTGCGGTTTTCGCAATACGATGCTACTTTTTCGTGAAACGTATGATGCCGCAAACAGAATTTTCATAGCCTCCTTCGTTTCGGAGATACAGGGCGATTTTGAAAATGTGTCAATTTCAAACACCCCTCGTATCTCAGTTGCCTTACTTATCGGTAAGGTAAAAACTGACTATTATGTAGTTTTTGCGTAGTCCAGTGGCGTAGTGAATTTTATTCTAGAAGGGACGAATTTGAAGATAAAAGCCAAAGTTGCATTTTGTAAATAGGACACCCTGTATATTTGGTTTTCATTCGATTGCTTTTTTCATAAGCTTTTCAAAAATATATAATTGTTGGTATATATCTTTTGGAATAACGTACGAATTTTATAATTAAAAAAAAGGATATAATATTTCATAGTAAGCCGCGATATAATGGTTTGAAACAAAGGAATAGGGACATTAAACCAACATTGAGATTTATTTTTCAAATTTTAAATTCCAATAACATAACTGAATCAAATTTTGAATAAAAAAATTCACTGTTCCAAACAAATTTAGACAAAACAGGAAACAGATGTTTTTTAGTAAATTTAAAATGTAAATGTAAAAAATCTTTGTTTATATTTTATAAATCACAAGAGTTGCACAAAATTGTTACCGTTCTCTCTAACACAAAACTGGCATTACTTATTCGTCGTATGGCATTTAAAAGTATGATCGATCGTCCCTGAAATTCGAGTGCAGTGGCTTCACGCCGTTCTTCTATAGTGCGATGTCGAGACTCGTAAACTTTATTTTGTAAGTACTAAATATTAAAATATAGTTCGGCGGCATAATGCGCATTTGCATTCGATTCAATATAGCACACTAACATATTATTATCATACTTTTCAAAGTTCTAATAAACTCTCATTTCAGCCATTTTTTTTAACGAAAAACACAGTAATAAATATCAAGTAGAGGTTTTGAGAACAATAACTTTTTAAAATTATCTCTTACAAATTTTGACAAGCGGTCTGACTAGCAGCCATGAAAGGATACCACATTTTGTTTCAAATCATTATATCACGGCCTACCATGAAATATTATACTCTTTTTTTCTTAATTGTAAAATTCGGAAAATTCGAAAAGATATATACCAACAGTTATATATTTTTGAAAATCTTATGAAAAAAGCAATCGAACGAAAACAAAATATACAGGGTGTCACGTTTAAAAAAATGCAACATTGGCTTTTATCTTCAAAGTCATTCCTTCTAGAGTAAAATTGACTACGCCACTGGATTCTACGCAAAAAAATATAATATTCGCTTTTTAGCTTACCGATAAGCTAAAAGGCAACTGAGTACGAGGGATAATTGAAAATTACACATTTTCAAAATCGCCCTGTATCTCCGAAACGAAGGGGGCTATGAAAAATCTGTTGATAGCATCATACGTTTCACGAAAAAGTAGCATCGTAATGCGAAAACTGCAGCTCTCTATCTTTAAAGATATCGGAGATAATCTGCAAAAGTGTCGAAAACTGGACACCCTGTACAGTGTACAGGGTCTTCCAACGAGGACTGAACAGGGGCTCATTTTTGAGCTTCCTTGTATTTAAAGAAAAATCTAAAATAGCCAATCGATGTACTTTTTCCTGCAGAATTCAAAAATGAAACCAAAAATTTATTTGAACCAGAAACAAAAGAGTTACGCTATGGATAAGGTGTTTTTTAAATGGAAGATAGCTTTTTTATACGATTTTCGGAACGAGTGATTTTTTAATGTCCGTTCTGATTAAAATATTTAATATTGTGACAGCTATTTTTATTAAATTTTAATGTTTTATCCAGTATAATTTAACTTCAACCTGTTTGAAACATACACTAGGTAATAAAGGTAAAATCACCTTGAAATCCTTCAAAGTCAAAAAATTTGACAAATTTACTATAATATTGCCGAAATGAAATATTCATTAGATGAGGGATTGCAGATTGATATATTGTTCTCCTTGCTTCTCTTGCATTTTCTTGGCATTCGTAGAACAAGATAACAATCTGCAATCTCTCATCTAATGAATATTTCATTTCGGCAATATTATAGTAAATTTGTCAAATTTTTTTACTTTGAAGGATTTCAAGGTGATTTTACCTTTATTACCTAGTGTATGTTTCAAACAGGTTGAAGTTAAATTATACTGGATAAAACATTAAAATTTAATAAAAATAGCTGTCACAATATTAAATATTTTAATCAGAACGGACATAAAAAAATCACTCGTTCCGAAAATCGTATAAAAAAAGCTATGTTCCATTTAAAAAACACCTTATCCATAGCGTAACTCTTTTGTTTCTGGTTCAAATAAATTTTTGATTTCATTTTTGAATTCTGCAGGAAAAAGTACATCGATTGGCTATATTAGATTTTTCTTTAAATACAAGGAAGCTCAAAAATGAGCCCCTGTTCAGTCCTCGTTGGAAGACCCTGTACACTGAGGAAAATTTCTAATGACCATTAAAGTATTAATTACCATAGCTAAACTGTCTCAGTTAAATAGGGGATGAATTAGATCATTTTCTACCAGACCTAAAGTCAGTTTTCTACTTTTACTAGGTCTTTCATAGGAAGTTACTTTAATAATCAGCATTAACCATTAGTTATCGTTATTAAAGTAATTAAGTTATCATTGTAAAAGTCTATATCTATGGCGATACTTTTGTTAAATAAAAGTATCTCGACCATTTAGGAACGCTATTAATTTAATGACGCCGTTGTAACAAATAGGTTTATTTCATGGAAGCCTATAATATATTTATTTTACATAGTGAATAAGCTTAAGTTGTTCCAGCTTATTACCATTAGTTACTGTAGGAAATAAGTTTAGTTTTAGTGCCCAATTATACTGAAAAAACTGATTTCTTACAGTAAAATCATTATTTATGGGCTGCCAGAACCAATTGGGTATATTTTCCAAATAATGTAAATTTACCACAACTAGGTGAAAGCTGGTATTTTTTTTACAATTATTTTGTATAATTATATACCTTGTGTATGAATTAGTATGTAAAATACACTGGTAATTTCCACACAACATGTACATAATATTATTATTCCAAAATAATTTTAAAATGAATACCAATTTTCGCGAGTTTTGGCAAATTTACGTTTTTAAAATATACCCAAACCTGTAACCAATGATTTTTACCATAATTTCACGAATCAGTTTTATTAGTGATCCTCTTGCCGTCTTGTTTTAAGGATAACTCAGATAATACTAAGGTGGAAAAAGAAAGCCTGTTTATTGTTATAAAATAATAAAAAAAATATACTATAACTGCTGATAACTAATTGCACTGTACTCTGAAAATTTAAGAAAATAATAATTAATATTTTTATTGTTCTGCTACAATACACAACAAGTTAAGTTACGAAGAGGAACCTTCGGTAGACGAGGTTCCACTTGATCTTAATCGGACTCATTTTATATATGCAATATATTGCGTACTTTAAAAGAGGGGTCCTTTTTTGTAATATTTACGAGTATAGGAAAATTTTACAATATTTGGTAAGGGTACTACTTTAGGTAAGGGCACTAAAGTCACCCAATTTTATTCCACTTTGAATAATCATTATTTCAAGAAATACTAATCTGAGGAAAACATGCATTTTTATAGAGAACTTGATTGTCTTTGATTTTGTATATAGCTGTTTTGGGTGTAAAGTTAATAGAAACCAAGCAAGATGGTAAGAACTGATTTCTAGTCCTTTTACCGCTCTGGAAAAGGGAGCTGTAGGCCTCGCTCGAGGGGAAAAGCCCAAGGACTTTTTAATATCATCCTAAGGAACTACTTCATCAAGTAAAAATTTTTACCGGGATTTTTTCCATCGCGGAATATTTGATTTGAATTGATTTGAATATTTGACACTATGCAAAAGCAGCAATGTGTTTTTATTTAAAAAATGTTCTGCTGAGTGCTGAACCTATGATACTATTACACGTGGACACTTTTTGTACGGTATTTAACTTATGGTTAAAAGTAGGCACGGGAACTAAAATAACTGCCCCGTTAATTTTGCATTTGAATAATTTAAACTTACAATGTATGGTAATTTTTGAACACATATTTTTAGGTTAGGAATGGAATTAAATAAAATTAAAGAAATATCTCATGACGATAGCAGCAAGGATCTTCCATCTCCTGAAATATCAAATTTAAATATCAACAAAGAGGGCGGTTTTGATTTTAAATCGGAAACAAATAAAACAAATATCATGCCTAGCCAAATATTTCTTTTCAAAAATGGTTTTAAAGATATAACTAACTTAATAAGGTGAGTATAAAGACAACAAGTAACATGATTAGTATGTTAAACATATTTACGATTAGAATATTTTGGCCGTTACGATCTTATGATCTTGACTGTTTCAATTAACAACAAATAGTTCTTACCTTGTAGTGCCAAATTTTATTTTTTACCTATTTAAACCTACCTAGTAAAATTTTCTTTCTGAAGAATTATACCGTTCCTTACGTTCTAGTCTGTCTAAATTATAGGGATATGTTCTCTAAAATCTCTAAAATTTAGACAGATTGGAACGTAAGGAAAAAAATTACTACCTGCTGAACCGTTGTTTACTAAATTAAGAGACACATTTTGTAAGAAATAACATCAAAACAACAAAATCACCAGGCATCAAAATTTCAAGGATTCTTGAATAAAACACATCGTATTCACCTAAATACAAAATAAAATTTGGCACTATAAGCTAAGAAATATTTCTTCCTAATTTACAACCAAGATTGTAAGATATCGTAACGACCAACATATTCAAATCGTAAATATGCTTCCTTATGTTAAGTAAGAAACGGTATAATTTTTCAGAAGGAAAATTTTACGAAGCGGCGTTATCTCGAAAACATGTCTATTCAATCCTCTACAACAGGGCTGTCCAAAACATGGCACGCATGCGGCCTGAAACTCTTGGCTGTAATTTCACCTACTATTCATTTGCTTAAACTACTCATTCTTCTGTCTACGACACTGGTCAACCATTTTCGACTTGTTTTATTTGGATATTGTTCCTGGTTGATTTTTGATTACGAATCTGACAGTAATGTTGCCTTTTTTAATTAACTGACTAACTGAAAGCAAATTTGTAGCAATATCTGGAACACGTTAAATGTCTTGCACTTTTATTAGTCTTTTCCGACTACAGTTTCTAACTCTAAATCTCCTGAACATTTTACATATGCCAGTCAGTGGGTACAAAACGAGGCCCTTGCCTTACACAAGGTGGGGTAGAAACGATTTTGATATAATATGTGGCCTAGGTAAAATGCGACCTTGGTAAAAAAATCCAAGTTTTCGACCTTGAGGAGGGAAGGCGCGAGCCGCTATATTGGATTAAAGGTGCTAAAAATTGTTTTTTGTAAATAATTCCTCAACGGTTGATCCTACGACAAAAATGTCTATGTACAAGCTTACAGAAGACAAAATGCATTGCTTTTCTAGGACTAATATGTAACGAGTTACCACGGCGGAAACAAGAACATTTTTCCAAAATATCATAAAAGTCCCATTTTTTTTATTTAAAAAAAATATATTTCAGACTATTTAGTATATTATAATATAATTTTGTAGACTTAAAATAAACACATTTCCACACCACCATGAGGTAGAGATTGTGGTATCTCCAGTAGGCCTAATCCACGATATCAGTTTCGTGATCTTAAATGGCTCTTGAGCCGTGTGGGGGGCCTTAGACGGTGCGGGTCCTCTTTGACGGTTTGGGTTGATTAATGTTGACGTTATCATTGTAGCCTTCGTCATCAATGTCATCTTCTAACTCAGTAGTGCTTCTAAGAATCTGGGCTTCCATTGATAAAATATCCTCCTCCTCTTCGTCCTCGCTCTCGATACGAACCTCTGGTGCATTTTCGCATAATTGGCCATTACAGAATTCGCACACAATAGAGCACTTCAACCCAGCTTTTCTGCAATCACATTCTTCGCCATATCCTTTCTTGCATTTGCATGGAGTAAAAGTTAATAAGGTCTCGGGTGCAGGTTTTTCTATCATTATTATTCGATCTAGCCCGTTGGTGCCAAGTTTCCAGTTCCAGTCTTCTTGATTTTTTGGATTCCATACCATTTTTTGATTTGGTGGTATGTTCTAAACACATGATACTATGACAGCGCCCTTGTTGGTGGCAAAGAAGTATTGAATTTATTTTTTATTGTCGATTTTGCGAAACGTGGGTAGCGGACTTCTTCCAAGGTTTCCCCTTTCATGTTGCCACCATACAAAGTAACGAGAATGCGTGCTCCAGCGTTTGCGATATCTTCTGGTTTGGTATCCTGATGTTTGAAGATGTCAATAATTGCATTAAGTTTATTGTTTTTTTTTTGAACCAGCGAACAAGCTGAAAGTTACCAGCTCACCGAGTCACTGAACCTGTCGAGCGTCCGGTATGCGGCCGTGCTGCTCTCTCTAGAAAGGAGAGTAAGGGACGCCCGGTTCAATCACTATAAAAGAAATAAAGGAAGACGAGGGACGGTCTGTGCCTTCTCTCGGAAACATCTGCAACAAAAAACATAAAGTACCTAAACCTAATCATCATCGTCAAGCCGTTCAATTCTGTCGGATTATGGCTAACGCCTATAGCGTTTTCTTTTATTCGTTTTCTGAGGTGGATTACTCCTCTTATACATTGTTCTTTTACAAATTGTTGTGGGTCCTGACTAGTTTCGTTATTTTTTTCCACTCCTTCTGTCATTTCGCCAACCCCTCCTAGGTATTCCTCTTCTTCTGGGCCAAAGCGGAAACCATTATGTTATTCTTCTAATAGTGTCTGTTGGTTTTCTCCTCATTATATGTCCTGCCCAGTTTAATCTTTGAGTTTTTATATATCTAAACGATGTTTTCTCCCCCTGGTATGACTTCTATTTCCCTATTCGCCTTTAGCCTTTTTTCTTATTCTCCCGTCACATTTGGTCCTGATATCATTCTCATTATCTTTATCTCAATAATTTTTAGATCTTCTTCTTTTTGGTTTATTACAGTTGTCTCCATTGCATATGCTATAACTGCTCTTATTCGGGTTTTATAACATTGTTTCTTTATTTGTTTGCTTATACTTTTACTTAGTAATTTTTTGTTCCTTCTCACTACCTGGTATCCTCTTTGTATCCTTTCTTTTATCCGGTCTTTAGATGTCTGTCCAATTGTTACCCCCAGGTGCTTGAACGAATCGACCAGTTCAAATTTGTTTCTTTGTGTCTTTAAATCCTTTTTATCGTCCCTGAACTCTCTTCCTATTCTCATGTATTTTGTTTTTTCCTGATTTATATCCAATCCAAATTCTCTTGCTTCCACCTCTATATCTATCGCTTTGATAAGACCATTCTCTGAATTTAATATTATTGCAACGTTGTTAAAAGTTTTTACTTTCCAAGTAGCTACCAGCGTCTGTTTCTGTTTTTTCTTTTTATTCCTTTCCATTTGTTTTTCTTGTTTGTAATCTTTGCTTCCAACTCCGCTTCTTTATTCTGAGTCACTTTCCTAGTTCGGGGCCTTTGTTGTCATCGTTTCTCCGTTTTTTCGCATGTCTGCTTAGTTTTTTGAACAGTGTATCATTCTCGTTATTTTCCTACTCTGTTCATCTTTATCGCTTCCCTCTGGTGACCATTCGCTAGTAGTTCTTCCTCTTTTTTACCATATGTTTCGTTTTCTTCTGTTTTCTTTATTAAGTCTTCTGGGCTATACATTTTCCCATTCACTACTAATTTGTCGTATCTTATATTTGCTTTACACCCCTTGTTCCTGGCGTCTGTTAGGAAGGGAATCAGACTTCTTCTACTTTCTTGTATCATTTTGCTGTAGTCCTCCGCTATCTGTTGCTTTTAGTTTCTTTGAGTTCTTAAAAATGTCGGCTCTTTTTTCTCTGTTGTAAGTTCAACTAGTATGCCTGCTTTTCTCTCCGATTACCGCTTGTTTTCCTATCCTATAAATTTGTCGGATTTCTTTTAATATGGCTATCTGTATTTCTATTCTCTTAAATAATTCTTTAATCTTTCCTTTCCTTATTTGTTCTGTTTCATAGGTGTTTCGTCTTTAACGAAATATAATGTTTAGAATTTGTTGTATTGTTTCGTGGGTAATTTATTAGTAATCTCTGTGCAAACTGAAATTAATTTATTTGTATTTTATTTTCGCGTTATATATTGTCGCGCGTTATTTTTGACAATCTGTACAATTTTGGTCAAGAAGAGTCACGCGCGAAGGCGTAGACGCGCAGGAGAAATTGGTTGGTGAAAGAGTGTCGTGCTCGAACCAGATAAGTAAAAAGTACACACGTGCGAGTGCAATTTCCAATAAATTAAAATAATTTAATCACTATGCCGGCTAATCATTAAAACCTCACCTAAACTTAAAAGTGATATAATCATGCATGAGCTGGGAACATTCAGTATTTAAATCTCCAAGATTGTAATCAAGATCAACTTTGTAACCAACAGTCAGCAAAGCGAACACCAGGTAGGCCGTTTTCAATTATCAGATTGTCATATGATCGTCGTCGTAAAAACTGAATAATTTACTGAAATTAAATTTAGAACCAACAAAAATACAGTCCACTCTCTTACTTGTTAACAATAGGAGTAAACCTAATACCAAATATTAATAATATTCGGTACTAATTTACGCCACCGCACCGAGGGGTTGTACGTAATAAGAAAAATTACTGTATTTTGAAATAAATTTTGCTATACAACATTACTGTGATGTGGAAATAGTCAAAAATACAGTGTAATTTGTTTATATGCAATTTTCCAATAAAAATGGGGGTTACCGATTTTTTTGAAAAAATATTCAGATTTCCGCCGCTGTAACTCAATATATAGTAGACTAACAAAAAAAATGTTTACACAAAAAATGTAAGGAATTTTGATTTCTTTAAGTTTGCATATAAACGTTTTTGTCGTTGGACCGTTAAGAATATATTTAAAAAAAAAAAACAATTTTTAGTACTTCAAATTCAAGATGGCGTTTCGCGCCTCCCCCCTTAAGGTCGAAAATTTGGATTTTTTGGTAGGGTCTCGACCTAAGATATATCAAAATCGTTTCTACCCCACCTTTTGTAGGGCATAAATCCCTACTGACTAGATTAACAAGTACTTTCCTATTATTAGCAACCATAATTTCGGATATTCTTGTATCAAAACTTTTGTTTTTTATCCATTCCCCATTTGCTGTAAAATGGCAGCTTGCACCAGAATCAATGTACCAATCACTGCTCTTAAAATTACCATTCGCAAGTACTACACTAAAAATATTTAAATTATTAGCGGGCACTGTGAACGAAAATGTTCAGCTTGCTTACATTTAAATCATATAATTTTCTTCATATAGTCTTTGCACTCACCAGAAAGAAGCGCTGTCTGCGCCGCAACCAACATTACCAGCTTGACCGCTACCTGTCTTACTGACATGTTCTCGTGGTGTGAAATGCGCGTCATTCCTGTTTTTTACGTGGAAGGCGCTACCTGCATTACCGACACTGCCTTCCATATTGAGGAGCTCTGTTTTAATGGCGTCGGTTGTAATTTCAATGCTGGAATGTTCGATCGCGTTGATCATAGGCATGCATTTGTCAGTTAATTCAGCCAACATTAGCGATCGAACCCATTCTGCATCAGTGTTAAATTCCGGTACTTCTTAGCCTCTGAGCCGTCTCCACTACCTGCATTACATGAGAATTTATGGAATCGCAGTTTTCTAGGCGTATCGAGATTAGGCATCGTAAAAGCGAAGTTCTACGACTAAAGCCTGAATCGTCGAACATCTTTTGAAATTGTATCCACAGCTCTCTGGAAGTTTTTGAATCCTTAATATATACATATAGGGTTGACTCTATGGTCACAAGTAATTTAGCTTTTGTCTTCGCGTCTTCCGCTTTTTCTTTGTCATCTGAAGTGGCAGCAATGCTAGTACTCCCTTTAATGTACTTGGATAAACCTTCTAAAACCAGAAAGTTTTGCGCGCCAAAAGACCAATCATCATAATTGTCTCTTTCTTTTAGTTTCGGAACACTAACTAAATAACTGGAAGCCATACTGTACACTTGACTTCGTTTTTTTACTTTTACTCGAAAATAATGTGGGACTGGGCCCATAACCTGTTTCAAAAGGTGAAATAAAACGCACTTTTCAAGCGATTCTCACAGACTAACTTCAAGGTTCACGTATTTTGAATACTAGATATATGTATACACCCGTGGTCAATAGTATTTTACGTTTAATTCTCAATCTGTCAGTTTCCTAAGAAAATACGTTAAGACAGGTTAAGACTGCGAACTAGATTATAATTTTTTTGACCACTACTGTACAGTCATTGACACCGCCAACTTTCAGATAGAAATATCCGTTTACATCCTTCTTGGTGGCACCAAAAAATAGGTAGTGATTTAGTATTTGACCTTGTGGCATTATCTGTGAAAGTGGAGGGAGAGAAAATACAGGAATGTTTTTCGGCGGCCGTTGTTTACTGTCAACTTTAATGTCAATGTTCTTAACTATTTTATTTTTTACAATAAAATTTTTTTGGAGAGTTATCCATTTGGTAATTTTGGAATGTAAACAAAAATAGACAAAAAATATTTTCTACAAAAAGATAAATAATACTCCTCTTCGAGTATCAACTATAAATTACGATTTTATTTTTTGTTGAAATGTTATACTTTGTTGTGTTCAAAATAGGGTAAAAATAACCAGTGCCCAAACTGTCCAAAACAAAGTATTTTTGCCTCATTATTACAGGACAGGTTTCAAAAGCTTGTTTGGTATAAGTAAGATTTTTTACAATGACAAGCAGAAATCTCGAAATTTTGGTGCAGTTCTCTTTAATTAATTTAAAATGTCATTTTGGTAAGTTTTCTTCAAGAAGCATCACAGCAATCATTGTGTTATTCGCTGACCAATATCACTATTGATCATTCCGTAATAAAATTGCATAGCAACGGCATTACTCCTTGGAAGAGGGTGAGTACAGGTGTCGGTATTCGTTGACTTTCGTTTTAAATTTAGTACGTTGCCGGATGGGTACCGTACTCAGTAAATGTTTTTTATTGATAAAGCCTGCGGCGTTTACTGTTATTAAAACTGGTCTGCAAGACCAACCATTAATTTTTCTCTAAATTCTTAAAAACTAAAATCCTTATATACTAAAGTTCACCCAATGGAGTCCTAAAGGTTTATCTGTTGTGACTCATGGCCATGGCACTTAGCACTCACACACTTGCGCACTGTACTATGTTTTCAAAAGTCTATACTAGTTCAAAGGGCTTGGTCCTCTTCAGCCTTCTAACTAGGTCCTGGTTGTCAAGAAGCCTAATGGCTTCGACGTTAACGTGCTGATGGAGTCGAGACTCGTGCTTGATGGCAAATCTTCTAATTTCACTAGCGACATACGGGATACTAAGATCGCGATGTAGGTCACTATTTCGTATGTACCACGGTGCACTAACTATGTTCCGTAATACTTTATTTTGGAAGGTTTGGATGCGTTTGATGTGGCTCTCCTTGGCACAGCCCCATAACTGGATGCCATAAACCCAGACTGGTTTTAAAATCTGGTTGTATATCATGATTTTACAGTGTATTGACAGCTTAGATTTTCGTCCCAAGAGCCAATACAACTGTCTATATTTGAGCCCTAGTTCAGTGCGTTTAGTTCTGATATGTTCCTTCCATCTTAGTTTCGCATCTAAGGTCATCCCCAGGTATTTGGCAGTATTTGCATAGGGAACTATGATACTATTTATGTTAATTGGTTGATGATTGCCTATTCTTTTGTTGGTAAAGTTGACACAAATAGATTTTTGCTCATTAAGCTTAATCTTCCAGTCTGTGGTCCAATTGTAAATCTGGTCGCTAGCATGTTGGAGTTGTCTGGTTACTGCATCTAGGTCTGTTCCTACTGCTAATACAGCAGTATCATCAGCGAATGTAGCCACAGTTACATTTTCTGTTTGTGGGAGATCACAAGTGTACAGTAAATAAAGGATGGGTCCCAAGACGCTTCCTTGAGGCACACCTGCTTTAACTTCCTTCAGTTTGGAGTATTCATCGTCCTGTTTAATTCTGAACACTCTATCTGTAATGTAGGAGGTTAGCAACTCTACATATTGTTTTGGTAACATTCTGTTTAATTTGTTAATTAGCCCTTTGTGCCAAACTTTATCAAAAGCTGGAGCTACGTCAAGGAAGATAGTTGAGCAGATTAGCTTTTCTTCTAGTGCCCTTTCTATGATGTCTGTTATTCGATGGACTTGGTCTATCGTGGAGTGCTTGCATCTAAAGCCAAATTGATGATTTGGGATTAGGTTACTGTTCTCTATTATAATCTTAAGTCGTTTTAAGAAAAGCTTTTCAAATAATTTTGAAATAATTGGTAGTAGTGATATGGGCCTGTAAGATTTGGCTTCATTCGGTGGTTTGTCTGGTTTTGGTAGCATAATGACTTCAGCCACTTTCCAGACGCTAGGGACGTGTTTTAATCTAAGTGCTGCATTAATTAGGTAAGTCAGCATAACTATACCTTTTTTTGGTAGTTGTTTTAAAATTTCTCCTGTTATAAGGTCAAACCCAGGGGCTTTTTTGGCGCTTAAATTGTTTTTGATTTCGTTCGCTACTTCTTTAGGAGTGACTAGTGCTATTTCATTCTCTTGGATATTCACAGACTCTTCCATATTGACATTGGACTGGATATCATTTGGCTGAAAAATTTCGGCTAGATGTTCTGCAAATGCTTCAGCCTTTTCCTTATTATCTCTTGCCCAAGTACCATCCCTTAATTTGATGGGTGGCATTTGGGTGATTGGCCTTTTGAGTTTTTTCGTTGCCTTCCATAAGGAGAAATCCTTGTCTTCATCAGCTGATAAATTTTCTAGGTAGCTGTTTATAGATTCTTCTCTAAGTTTTTGTATTTCTCGTTTAAGTTGTTGAGTTTTGTTGTTAAGAATATTTTTGTCCGATGGATCCCTAGTGTGTTGCCATCTCCTTCTGGCTCTTCTCTTTTCTTTCACAAGTTCTCTTATTTCCATTGGATAGTTGTTTCCCATTGTTTTTTGAGTGTACGCCTTTGTGTTGTCCCAGGCTATTTTTTGTATGATGTTGTTGAACTTTTCAGCTGCTACTTCTAATTGTTCTTTGGTTCTTAATTGGATTTTGAGGATAATTTTATTTTCCAGTTCATTTCTAAAGCTTTTCCAATCAGTAGTTTTATTAACCAAAGTTGGCCTATTTTCTTTTCTAATTATTTTCTCGCTCAAAGTTAAGATCACAGCTGAGTGATCGGAGTCTAGGTCAAAATTATCTTGAATATCAATAAAATTGGGTGACACTTTTCTTGATATAAAAAAATCTAATAGATCTGGAATTTTATTAGTATCTGTAGGCCAGTATGTTGGTTTACCAGTAGTGTGAAAGTTGCATCCGGTTTCCCTTATAGCTTCCCTAAGTTCTTTACCTTTTGTAGTTGTTAATCTGGATCCCCAATCCATGTGTTTCGAATTGTAGTCACCTCCCACGATGAATCTGTCTCCCAGATGCTGTAGAAAGTTTTTATAATCCGTTTTCTTGAGGTTATACCTTGGTGGACAGTACACTGCAGCAACAGTCAGTCTCTGTTTGGTTGTGTTACTTGTTTTAATTCCTATTGCTGTTAACTGAACTTCTGCACTCCTAATAGGGCATTGTTCATAATGATTAATGCTATTCTTTATTATAACAGCCGTTCCCCCACGTGCCTGATTGTCGGGATGAATCGTTTGGTATACTTGGTAACCCTTTATTTTTAGGTAGGTCTCATTTGTTGAATGTGTTTCTGAGACCAGACACACATCAATACTTTGTGTGTTGAGAAATATTTCTATTTCTTGCATTCTGTTTTGGATGCCATTAGCATTCCAAGTTGCTATTCTTAGATCTTGTTGATGCATTATTGTTTTTCACGAGTTTTGGTTTCCAGTCTGTCTAACCTTTCTGAAAGTTTGTTCATAAGGTTCATCATATTTTGTAACATTAGCATCATGGACTGTTGCTCATTCGGAACTGGTGCAGGTTGAGATTTAGGGCCATGTGCTGCCTGTGCATAGGATACCTCTTTGGTAGTATTTTTAGATGTGAAATTTTTTGGTTGTCCATTTTGTGGTTTCCTTGCATTGTTTGCGTTATTTCGTCTTTTCTGCAGTTCTTTTGCTACCACGCATCCACGGTAGTTTGCGGGATGTGCCTCTCCGCAGTTTGAACATTTAGGTGGTGTTTCCCTTGGCTTGGTGCATTCGGAGGTCAGGTGATTCCCAGCGCATTTGACACAAGTGACTGCGTGTTTGCAGAATTTTTGTGTGTGCTCATATCTTTGGCATTTTTTGCACTGAGGTATCAAATTATTGCTCCTTATCGCTTCAATTTTAACTTTCATATGGCATATATACTGAATTTCGTATATTTTTTTGATATCTTCCGAGTTTTGGAAGGTTAGCATAAATAGGGGTAGGGGGATTATTTTAACCTCGTCCTTAACTTTTGTCTTTTTTATTTTGTTTACGACTTCAAGGATCTTAAAGCCTCTGCTCAATAAATCATCCTTGATGTCTTGTGGATCACACGAAGGGTGTAGGTTTCTCGCCATCACCCTTAGCGGCCTAGTCTGCTTACTTTCAAATGTATGCCATTCCATGTCGGTGCTATTCATGAAGGCAGTGAGATCTCTATATTCAATTTCGGTGTCTACATTGATTTTTAGCTGGTTATTATTCATTAAATTTGCTTTAAATTTAAGATTCTTTGACTCTAGTGTCTGGTTTATATTTTTATAGCTTTTCACATTGCTCAAAATCACAGGTGGTGGTTTTTGTGATTTTGGGACAACTTGTTTATTTTTGGGTGTGGCTAATTTAGGTTCGGAAATATTATCACATTTTTCTGGCGAGCTAGTGGCTTTTCTTTTTCTTCTCTTATTTTTGGGTAGGAGCCATGCTGTCTCCTGGGCTACTACTTCTTCTTCCTCGTCTGAATTGACTGGGGAATAAGTTTTTTTGGGCTGCAAAGAAACGATTATTTCTCTAAGCTCTTTAATCTCATTAAGTGCTGCATTGAGCTGAGATTCTAAGGTTTTAATTTTTGCTGACTGTTCATTTTGAGGCGAAACAGATGGTCCTCCGCCGTCCTTCATGTTGGATTCCAACCCTAATCCTATGTTTTTATTATAACTTTTTAATTGGAGCGCATTGTCCTTATTTTGCAAATTTGCAACTTTGTCGACAGTCAATGTGAAACGACGAACGTTTGAACTTGACATAGATTTCGCGATAGCTTACGACAAGCTTGCCGCCGGTACCACTCGCGATGATGACACCACTTTTTGTTTTGATTTTCCGATCGATTTTTGAGCACGTCTGCACTGTTCGAATGTTAGCGAGTAACTGTACTCAGTAAATGTTTTGATTTTTCATTGTTACTACAAAAATTTAAATGATCTTCGGATGTCATAAACAGTGACCAAATTAGTAATAAAAGATACAGAGTGTTCAAAATAGTAAAAAATGCGAAATTATTCTTAAATACAGTACTTTTAAAATTATATTTAACAACCTTGTTCCCTCGCTTGTTCCAAAACAAACTACTTTAGCTTAAATACGCAGCTTAATGAAAAATATATTAGGAGAAAACTGTATTTTTCAACAAGATGAATTTCCTGCGCACTCTACATTACATGTTAACCTGATATAGGGATCATTCGATTGGCCGTCCTGGACTAATGGCTTGCTCGGTCGCCTGACTTAACCCCATTGGACTTTTTTATGGGGTTCCTGCAAGCAGATTTGATTGTCGACGAAAAATTATTATGGAAGCTGTTGGCACTACAAATGCAGAGAATTTTAATTGGCACTAAAAATGTAAAAATTATAATATATGGATTTAGGCGTTGCTTCCGATTTTGGAGAATTTTGGTAAATTAATGTTTAAGAAAACTTATAAATAGGAGTATCTTATTTAATATTATGTTTTCAACATTTTAAACATTATTCTGAGTTTGATCTCTAATCACAATGATTTTTCTTGTAAAACTAAATATAAGAAAAATGACTAGAATTCAGTATCTCATCTGGGGATCAACTTTATTGGATTAGAGATTTTATTGAAACAATTTATTTTGATTCGCGTGTTTTGTTACAACGCATTATTATATTACACTTGCACATACACGATGTCTATTGGTTGTGAACTAAATTTGCAAAAAGTTTCACTAGAGACCCTTTTGACAATAATACCTTTTAGATTACGAAAAAGCTGTTTAAAACAATTGATAACCTGGGATGTATTCAAAAGTTTTTTGTTTGATTCACAGCTCCACAAAAAAAATTCGATAAATTACCCCTGGAATATGACTATATCTACCATATGTTTTTGGGGTCGCTGAATTCAAATTAGGGGTCCATTTAACCCCATCACGTCAAGATTTTTCATAATCTCAAAAGAAAAATCCGAATCCTCAAACAATCCTCTATCTATTGATCACTTAATCCCAATAATCCCATAACCTCTTTATTCCTTCATCCCTTAAACTCTTAATTCCTGAAACCCATAACCCCCAAAACCTATAAACCCCATAGCCCCAAAACCCATAAAACCCAAAACCCCAAAATCCCAAAACCCCAAAACCCATAAACCCATGAACCCCAAAACCCATGAACCCCAAAATCCATGAACCCCAAAATCCATGAACCCCAAAACCCATGAACACCAAAACCCATGAACTGCAAAACCCATGAATCCATGAACCCCAAAACCCGTAAACCCCGAAACCCATAAACTCGTGAATCCCATAAACCTCAAAACTCTATAACCCCGAAACCCCATAACCCGGCAAGATAGAAACTTATGCGCGTTGAAACAGAGTATGTTTGATCCGTATATAGTTCTTAAGCCTTAAACCCACATTTTTCAATAACTCTATAAATCCAAAACCCCATAATCTGGTGAGTACGAGATTGTCGTAGGGAGAACCTACGTTTTGCCCAACCCAGGAACAACGTTTTGGGTTTTGGGGTTTATGGGTTTTGGGGTTTATGGGTTTCGGGGGTTATGGGTTTCAGGAATTAAGAGTTTAAGGGATGAAGGAATAAAGAGGATATGGGGTTATTGGGATTAAGTGATCAATGGATGGAGCACTTTTTGAGGATTCGGGTTCTTCTTTTATGAAAAATCCTGACATAATGGGGTTAAATGGACCCCGAATTTGGATTCAGCGACCCCAAAAACATATGGTGAATACTGGCTATAGTCATATTCCAGGGGTAATTTATCGATTTTTTTTTGTGTAGAGCTGTGTAATTTACAAAAATCTGCAAATCCGTTTGCACTCGACTTTTTGGTCAAAATGAAATTATAAAGGCAAATGTGCTCGATATCTAAGAACCAAAAGCAAAAATAATCCACAAAACAATATTTAACAAATATTATTTTAGCACCCTGTATATTAACTGAAAACTGCACCCAGTTTTAATAACCACAAAACTATATCATACTTAAAGTATTTTAATTAAACCCAATCTCTTAAGTGATGGCCAACATGGATTTTGTCAAAATAAAAGTGCTTCTTTAACGTTAAAATCGCAATAGGTCGCAGCAAAAATATAGTTGTTTGCACCCTGCATGCTAGATTAAAAATATTTCCTTATACTCGCCAGAGACCCTTCGAATTTTAACCCAGTTTGCTAAATTTTGCTTAAATTCCTCACTGCCTCCACTTTTCCAAGGTTTTATTTATATTATATTTTTATTTATATTTATTTGAAAGAAGAAATTCAAAATGTTAGTGTAAAAAGGTACTCGTAAAAATCTTTTGAAGAATCAATGAATCAAATATCAAACGACGCCAAAATAACACAGACTAGGGCAAGAGCCACTATAGGCACATACATATTGCAGTATCAATGCGTAAAGTAAGTCTGCCCAAGTCAGCCGGAATAAAAACAAGGACTTCTGCAAGGGCAAAGTGTATCTAGTTTCGAACTAGGTTGTAGCTATATGTAAAATCACGCTTTATTGTATACCGAATAAAATTCTTATTGACAAAGCCCTCCTACAGTAGATAAAATGTACATATGTATATAAATTAGAAAACAAACAAAAGTGTATAAGGACTTTCACATGCAAAATTTAGAAACACTCGAAAATACACAAGATATTTAACGCATTTATAAATATATATAAAAATAAAAAATTTCTATTCCACAATCCAAGTTCACAAAGCACTACATTTTGACAGGCTGACATTATCCTTTAATTCTTGTTTCAGTTTTCCTTTTATGGTCATCAACTGATCATAATAGCTTTTATTGTTCGTCCATATTTGCTTTTTGAGCTGGTATACACTATTGATCTCTTCTCTGGGTTCTATTGATATCCCACACTTCTGGCACCAACTGTGCCGGAAGGCCGAATTACCGATTTATTACACCTCTATTTACTGACAATGTCACAATAGTCTTTTTACTGACAGCAAGTTAACACGTTTCTAAGACTGAACATCCAATCAACAACGAAAGCCGGTCTGGATCCTTTATATACCCTTTTACTGGTCCTGGGGAATTCTGAAACATTATAGAAGGATACAAAGCGCATTAGAAGAAGAAAATAAAAGACTGTGGCTAACTTTATATTTTCTATCGTGGGCGTTCCATGCAGAAAAAAATGGAATCGAATGTTCTGCAATGATCCAGACCTTCTTTCAAGGTGAAACTTGTGAAAATTAACCAGGGCATTAAATTATAAACTAATAAAAAATCAACCTAAAATCTTAAAATACACGAATGTAAATTAAAGCTAAAAGTATATAAAACTTCTGCGAAGTCCCTTCCAGGCTTGTTCCTCCCGATCAAGATTCTTGATGTTGGTCCATAACAATATTCATTTATAATTTTTTGTTCTTATAATAAACAAGTAATTCATTAAAAAATAAGAATTTATATTGTAGTGAATTTGTATGTTTTCTCCTCAAATGTTAGGTATTAAACTCAGCAGATACCCTAGAGTTCTTTTCTAATAGAAATTGCCCTAAAAACAAATACTACGCGGGTAAAGTCGCAAAGGGTTTTCACATATTTTTATCATAAAATTCTGATGATAACTTTGTTAAAAATATTTTAATTGGTCTGCCAAAATACATGCTAAAAACGTCTGCCTTGACAATTTTATTGGTTATTATAAGTGATTGAGCCATTCGGTGCAGAAGCAGATATAAGCAAATATTATAATACACCATTTTTTACAGATTCAAAATGTTACGATTTTATATTGCTGCAATACCAGACTGGTAGAGGTTATTCTGATTGTTTATTATGGCCTAAAAATAAAATAATTACAATCTGCCTGCCTGATGTGTACTTCGTATAAATTTTATAATCTTAATGTTCGAAAAAAAAAATGAATTAGGTACTTACTCTTTAAGGCGACATTCTCTACGTGGCGTTCATATTGGCCAACTTAATTTAGTTTCAGTACAATTTTTTGATTTATTTTTCTTTTGTATGAATATTGTGACAATATTAACCGTAGATTAGTATTCTATAGGTATTCTTTAGCGTATTAATAAAAGTTTCAAGATATTTTATGATTTATTTTAGGAAAATAATATGTAAAAAGAATATTGAGGTCCTAGTGATAGAAAACATGTCACCATAGATCTTTTAACATATTAATCTTGTGAATGAAATCATTATACACGTTGAAACTTTAAATAATTGACTGAGAATTGCTGGCCGGAAATGAATCTATAATTGATATACTTCTAACGTTATTGTTAAAAATTTTAAAGCGGAAAAACCATGTCAGAATGAATTTGGGTTGGCCAACGTGGACACCACGTTGGAGAATGCCACCTTAAGGCCCACCGCAAAGTGAGCCCATCCCATGCACATCCCACGAACAGTCCACTCGTAGGTTATTCTGTAGAACACGGGTATGATCGGAGTTGATGACTGAGTGGATTGGCCGTAGTCTGGGTTTAATTTGCGGCGAGGTATGTGTGGATTGGGTCTGACTTGTGCGTGAGGTGGGTTCAATTTGCGCCGGGCCTTAGGGCCGCTGTAAGTTGAGCCCAGCCCATGCACAGCGCCCACTCGTAGGTTATTCTGTAGAAGGCGCCGAGCACAGTGCTACCCTTTTTTACGTGGATCAAGTTGTGCGAGGAACACAGTTTTGTCGGTCGTGGGCACTTTGTTTTCAATTTTCGGTACAGGCACGTGATTTGAAAAATGGAAACATTAATTGAAGTGGTTAGAGGTAATCGTGTATTATAGGATGCAGGTCATGCAGATTATATGAGAACCAAACTGAAGGATGGGTTGTTTGAAAAGATAGCCCTAGAATTAAATAGCTTCCAATAGTTTTTTCCGCACTGCACTCATTACCAGTAATGTCCTCTTTAATTAATTCATGAACTTCATTAAACTATCTTCTATTTAATCGAAATATCTCTTTAAGTGTTTTCCTTTTTCTACTGAGTAAAGAATGTTGAATAAATCTTTCTTCATTCAGAGTCTAAATCGAGAAGTCCCACATTCGCAGTCATCGTGAAACTGGTGTAGACCTGGGCTGTGTTGAATATCCGGTAGGTACCTTAAAGAAACGCGTACGTGGGCAGCTTCTCGGCCAAGCATGGGGTGTGCGTGAGATGTGCATGGGCTGGGCTTAATTTGCGGCGGACCTTACGCAGAAGTAAATACGTGTGTTTTTTGTATGCTAGTTTTATTAATTAATAAGCAGGTTAAATTAAGGTGTTTTTTTGACAGGTTTAAAGTTCTATCGGTTGACAATGCAGCGATAAGTGATGACAGATTTCGTAAATACTGTTTTATCTGGTTAGATCTTCACAATTAATAACGTGCGCTCGATGAGCAGACGATTTAAAAGTTTCTACCAGAAGGTCCATAGCTATAAGAATCCGATGAAGCTACTGCGGAACAAACTTCATTTGTATTTTTTTCTTAAATGGCTCTGCTCATAGGCTATTGCTGTTAAAATGTTCAGTGACTTTAAATTAATTTATTTTACTAGAAACTTTGCTGTGACAATGAGTACATGTAAACACAAAATATTTATTTACCATATTCTTTGTTTCAGGGCAAAACTATTGTCATATTTAGAAGAAATTCAACGAAAATTGAGAACCATTTTTAACAAATGGCCAGAAAATGGTTATCTACATGCTTTCTTAAACTCTTGTGCGGTTTTATGTTTTTCTGTTAGTATATTAACACTAGTAAGCATATTTTTGGAACAAGAATATGTCAAAGGACTTTCGTATTGGACCTTACTACCATGGTACACCAAGAAGAACTAGATAATGCAAATGAAGCAATATGGTTTTGTTTTTCTAGGTATATAATTTTTAAAATAAATGTATTAGTAATGTTATTTTGTGTTTTATTGCTGCTTATTTAAACCAGCATATAAAAAAGCTTCATAATACTCAACATTTTTGCGTAGCATGCTCATGTTGCTCATTAAGCTTGTTTTGGCAATAAGAATGTACCTACTACTATGTGTACTACTTGGAATTTCTTATTATGATTAAGACCAAGCTATTGCGAACATTGCGGATATCACTCTCACTGGGCTTGATACCTCTGAGTTTTATGCGTTTGCAGGCGCAAACCTGCGTATCATTACAAGCTAAACATATTTTTTGACAATAAAGTGATCATCAGGGCCATGAGGCTCGTATTTGTCGTCTTACACGATTTTACTACGCAAAACTGGTTTTCAGGAAAGTTATGTAATATCTAAAGGGTATTTGTTGGAAAGAGTTTGTCATGAAACTTCGTAGATCTGTAGAAAAAAGGCTAATAATTCTAGCCTAAGTCATATTTCTTTGGAGTAATTTGGAGCATTTTGTATTAGCTTACATAAAGTTTGATTTTATATTAAGCAGTTCTTAATTACATCAAGGTCTTTATTGGAAGCTTTTGTGGTGCCAGGGAAATCAAAATCAGAATTATCATGAAAAACAGCAATTGCAAACATTGTAATTTCTGAAGGTACTATCAGTTTTTAGCGAACTTGTCTCCAACGTCAAACGCACTAATTTTATTTATTCAAAATTTGATCTTAAGACTGGAGCATCAGCGAATACTGATATAAGTTCGATCATTTGTAATCAGGACTTAGTGAGGGGCCCGTTTTTATTTAAAAATCTTCACGATTCTGAAAATATGAACTATTAGGAATCATACGAGTAAAATTTTAACTAAAAAAAAAATGCTTCAAAAATTTTGATATTTTTGCCGCTCTTGCATCACTGTGCGCCGGCACCCGAGAAATTTTGTATTCGGGTGCCGGCGCCGCGGAGGTATCCATTCACCAACATTTTGGGAACCGGTGCCGGAAGGGGAGTCACTTCCAAACATCTAATTTAAAACTGCTACCACCATTTTGCAGAGCTTAAAATTATGCATATCATTAACAAAGAAATGACGGCGCGGCGTGTCAAAATTTTAGCACTTGATGGATATTCGTAAAAAATTTAGGAAGAAACTAAACCCTCCTTTTTACTGCAAAAGGTGATAAAAGTGTTCTCCGCTTACTTCCAAACAGTAAAATAACCTATTTGAGAGCCCCTCATGAACATTTTCAAATGTACCCATATCAATATTGCAGCAGACAGCAGTTATTCTTTGTTGTAATTCCAAAAGAGAGTTCGGCTATGTTACATATACTCCATAAAAAAGTCCAAGGATGGTAAATCGGGCGACCTGGCAGGTCCTTTAAAACTACAGTAGAGCCTCTAATTCATGAATCACTTGAAGATAATCCTGACGAATTTGAAATGGAACCAGTTTTCCAACAGAATGTCCCCCCCCCCCCCCATTTTAGCAGAAACGTAAGGCAATATTGGGACACTGTTTACCCGGTTGTTGGATTGGTCGTCTAGGTCCTAGCGAATGGCCTGTCAGGCCGCCAAAATTACAACCCACTTGGACTTTTTTTATAGAGCCATCTAAAACAAAAAGTGTATGTAACATGTATGTATGTATATAACAGAGACGAACTCTCTTTTGGAGTTACAACAAAGAATAACTGCTGCCTGTCGCAATATTGATATTGATACATTTAAAAATCTTCGGGAGGAGTTCTCAAATAGGTTATTTTTTTTTCAGGCTACAAAAACCCACTTCCCAACACCATCCCACTTCTCTCGCTCATTCATATCTAGAATCTCCAAATTATGGAACAAATTGCCTGCAGATGTTTTCCCTTCCCCTCCCAACGTCCAATCCTTTAAATCTCGTGTCAATAGATTACATTTTCTGTCTCTTTAGATGCCCACGATACGTTTGTACTTAGGCTTTCAGTCTACGTGGGCTGTCCGAGATGAAAAAATTTTGTTTCCTAAATTTGTTACGAATATCCAAGTGCTAAAACCTTGACACGTCGCCATTACTTTGTAAATGCTATTAATGCTCTCAAATTTTTACACAATAATCTACTCGAGATGACCTCTCAAATGATGTATACATAACCCCCTTTCTATTTATTTATTTTTGAAACGGCGCCCAGTCGCTATCTTGAATACTAAAAGTTTGAAATTTATATAAAAAAGTAGTATTTATATTGTTATTGAAGGGCGCCAAATTTTGAATTGTTACGTTTACCGGTTCAAATAATAAAGGGAGGGGGGTGAGGAATTTTTTAGCAGCACTGTTTAGACCACCCAGCGGAAATATTTTTATTTTTTTTAAATGTTTCGTTCTCTCTTAAGCAAATTTAATAATGCAAAAACTATCGTTGTAGGAGGTGAATTTAATATTGATCTGTTGAAAAATACTTCCAATAAATTATATTTAAATGATCTGCTCTCAGTGGTCTTAAACAGATAATAAACCTTCCAACACGGGTCACTCCTGCGATAGCCACATCATCAAATCTCGGGTCAGGAAGCTAAAGCTCGTACGTCCGAAATGGATACTTTACAGGAACAACAAAAAATCGAATAAAAGGATAACAACATTAATATCTGCATTTTATTTCACAAAATGGAGCTGTCCTAATATATTATATTAAAATAACCAATCCTAAAATTACTTAGTTTAGTATTTGTATGACTTATGTTATAAGGATCATCAGGTACACCGGACTTGTGTGCTTAGGTACTTATCCCCTCGAATGTTTTTAACTACAGCAAATGCATAATAAATGACTATAACTGAGGGTAGTTTCTCATATTAATGTATTAAACGATTTACGAAGGTGAACACTAAAATTTGTTAGTCAGTTTTAAAAATATGAATTTTCGTTCTAGTACCGACACAATTACGGAAAATACGTATTAAGAAACTAGATATAGGAATAAACTATAACTGAAACATTATTTTGAAAATGCTGGCCCTTTCTCGTTTTCTATGATATCAGGATCGGTGTTATGTAAATTCTCAACTGTCGGTAAATTTAAATAAAAAGCATGAAAATCATCTGGTATCAAAGGGAGTAAGGATACTAAATAATCTTTTTTCTATTTTGAAATAGGCAAAGGCTGTAATAATATGATGGCTATATTAACAGGTACCTACTGTAGATCCTCTTCTTTTCATGTTAATAAATCGGAATTAACCCTCTCGGTCTATAGGATCTTTGTATGCAATGAAGCCAAACTCCTTTTCGTAGCGCAACCATCTCTTTTCTAACCACTTAAATTGACGGCCATCAGTGTCCTTGGTCCTTAGTATTATAGACCCCTTTAAAAGAGAAGAAAATTCGAAGAAATCTGTAGCCTTCCTTTCAACAAGTTCAAATTTTTTGCTGCTGGATTTGATTAACTGTACCTAATCTGGGGATAAATAGATCTGTAATTCTGTTTTCTTCATTTTCTTCTCTATTATACTGTGATCGGAGTCAACTTCTAGGTGGTTATGTCTAGGGACCATAAACTTATAATATATTGTACCGATAAATGTTTTTTGTAAAACCCAAGTAAACATTAAACTCCCAGTTTTGATCTCCACATGTATCTGAGTATAGTATGACATATTTGCAGGTAAGTAGTTTAGCAAATGCCTGTAAATACAAGACGAAATCTAATTCGCCCCTCGTCCTGCGGTCGTCTCGTACCATACATAACACACAGCAACTCCAGCTTTATTGTTATGAATAGTCAAATTGAATAACCATAACTGCCGTTTATAAAAAGCAATTGAGGAACTTAAAGATGGTCCATCCTCAGCATATAAATGCGAGTTTAGTCGTTTTTCCTCGTAGGCCTAATCCGCTAATATCTTGTGTTGGTCATGCTGAGCAACTATCTCAGCTTTAATATTCTCGTCCTGAGCAAGTTGTGTTTTCATATGGAACTTGTCACATGTGAAACAAGTGTCTACATGTGGTTTTTTAAAAGATAATTTCAACTGATGAAATGCTATGCTTTGCTATAAATTTTTAACGAAGGGGGATGTCCATTATTCTCACAGAACAAACTATACATTTTTTCCATAGTTAAATGAGAAGGTAAATACTTCGAAGTAGTCTTTCTGGTATAGTGTCTTTCATAAGCCGGGAATAGCAGAATACAGTCAGGCACTTTACATAGTCTGATACTTTATTTTTTGGTATGACTTTGCCACGCATATCATCGGTATATATTTTCATCTCGCCTTAATAGAGCGAAAAAGAAAATGATGAACATACACTAAGACTGCGCTAGTACCTATAGAAAACATATTATGTTCCTTATAACATAAGTCACATTTATCTTTAACGATACGCACATATTTGCTATGTCCCTTTAAACATAAGTTAAGTTGTGTGCTTTAGTACGCGTATAAATTTAAAATAAATTAAGCTTTAACAAGTACACAACCTTGCTGCGTCACGAAATAGACTACGGTGACTTATATGCTTTAGTCAGCCTTAAGAGTTATACAAAATAATGGAAGTTGGCGTGAAAAAATATAATTTAATATTTCATGACATTTCTTTAGTCTGCCGACCCTAGAAATATGATTACCATTTTAAATTCTAATTGTTTAGAATTATGATATTGTAATATGTTTATGTAATTTATAAAATAATATAATTATAATAATAGTTCTAAGTAAATAAAACGGATGAAAATTTTATATTGTTTTACATTTTAATCACATTGGATAAAGTCACCACTTTAGAAAACTAATCTTTATGAAGAAAATTGCATGTTTTTTGGTAATCAAACTTTTAAACCACATAATATAAAGCTGTAAATCAATGTCACACTTCAAATTATCGGCATCTGCATATCCAATCCATGAACTAAAAGGAAATGGTAATAAATGAGTGATTGCTGAAAATTTGGGAGATTCAGCCATATTTTGTGCTCCGTTGATCCCGAAAACTACGCTTCGGCGGGAATAGTATAACATTACCGACGATGCCGTACTAAGAAAGGCCTCAAATGACTCCCGACCAAATGAAGTGTAAAAGATGGCCCGACAGAGCTTTACAGTCTGACGGTTTTATAACTAAAATCGGGAATAAATGTATTGGTTTCATTGTGCCTCCTGTGCAGTGGTTTTTACAACATAAAATATCATTTTTTGACGATGAGATGGTTTGCTTTCTGTTGTGATTTCTTTATAAAACAATCGTAAAACCTACAGATTGCTTGTAAAACTTAAAAGTTTTACACAGTTTAAAATATTTTTATAGTTGACCATAAATAAATGCTGAAAAGAAGTATTTGCGCTAATTCGTATATAAGCTTAAAAATAAACTATATATGGAAAAGGATCCTTTCAAAAGTCTAAGAAGTCTTGAGGATCATATTTTAGAGTTCCGTCAAAACTGAAGTTATGGCATACATTTTCAAATCAACCACAATCAAATCACTTCTGCACAACTCTCATCCAATTGAAGCACATTTGTAAAATTTACTTAGATTTATATTTTTTTAAGTAACAAAAACTTCATGTCTGTTGCAACGATATTACACGCAAGTTTCGAGTTTCGTAAATATTCTCAAAAATGAGGCAAATACTTTTGTAATAATAATGTGCATATATGTATGTATTTGCCGTAAGAATATTTGCGAAATTCGAAACTTGTGTGTAGTATCGTTGCAACAAATATGAAGTTTTTGGTTACTTAAGAAAATATAAATCCAAGTAAATTTTACAAATTTGCTTCAATTTGATGAAAGTTGTGCACAAGTGATTTGATTGTGGTTAATTTGAAAATGTATTATAGCTGAATAAAAAAAAATAATTTTAGACGGGGGTAATTTAAAATGTTGATAAAAATATATTTTCTTCGAATAGAAGGCAATGACTTTATATTTGGACATATCTTTTAGTTCTAAACAGCTTTTCTTAAGAACGTTTTTCTGTATTTCTCGAAATAAGGGTACTTTACTCTTGAACGATTAGGAAGTTTCCATTTTTTTCATTTTCTCTTAATAAATAGTCCTAAAAATGTAAAAAACATATGTATTTTTTGTTTTTACTTATCTGTAGAAATAAAAAAGTTATCGTCCTTCAAAGTCTGAGATGCTACGCTCACGTTGGCTGAGGCTCGATGACGTCAAAACACGCACCACCGGTCAACAGCGGAATAGGCGCTCGTTTAATCTTCAGTGTTATTCTTACCGGACAGGATACAAAGTACACACGCGAAAGCAGCTAGCCCGGCGACCATGGCGCGACAGAGTTGTGTGTTTTCACGTCACGGCCGATAAAAGCCGCGCGCGAAGGTATTAACTAAGGAATTGAATAAGTTCGTCAATTTTGAAGATATCGAGATAATTTTTTTTTTTGGTTGGCAAGTTAAGTGAAAGACTATTAAATGATGTTGAAGTTACTCGATATTTCTGACATAGGAAACTTCCTAATTGTTATGTTTTTTGGCCTGCCCTGTATGCTGTTAGACTTGAAGCCATTCTAAGCGCACCGAATATGGTTAGCGAACATGCATCAATTTCTGGCGGTATTTATATTTCGGTTGTGCAACTAATAAAAAAAATCCCATTTGTTGCACACTTAATGAACCACGCTGGATATATATATATATATATATATATATATATATATATATATATATATATATATATATATATATATATATATATATATATATATGGGTCATTCTCCCACGAACGTAATTCTTGTGTCCCTGGAAGTTATTTATTAGGTATGTGTTTCTTTAAATTTGGTTTAATACTGTTGATGTGCAAAGAAATAATAAAAGGTTTCCTGGATCAAGCATAAAATCTTAAGTTTTTTAATTTTAAATATTATTTTTCAAATCCCCAATGTGTCATTCCTCACCTCCATGGCATGTCCCCATGCATAGTTGGTAATATACTAACTCGATATTTTTTTACTTTAATAAATATTTATTTAAATCATATATTTCTGGGGTCTATGAAAACTCAAAATCTTTTGAAAAGTTAGATTTATGTATTTTTTAGATGTTTCCTTTTAATACATATTTACTATAATTTGGTTGTCCTCAACGTTACACCTCACCTCCGTGGTCAAAGTTGTTAATCCAAATAAAAATCGAGAAAGAGTAGTGGGGGAGTTCAGGTCGGTTAAGAAGTATTGGTTTAGTCTGTTCACGTCGGCGGTATAAGGTGGATGTGTTTCTTTGCTTAGTTAATAGTTTGTGCGCTCATGTGTGTTGATTTTACTAAGAGGTAAGTACAATTTTCTCATTTTTGTTACCGCTGTTTGTAAGACTATTTTGAAGAATTAAAATTTGTCACTAATTATTTTTAATGTGTAAATGGGTAAAGAATCCTAAAGTAAATTGAGAAAGAAAAACGGCAGTAAAATAAAATATTTATTAGTGAAAAACCTATAGGATCCTCACCTCCGTTACCTCACCTCCATTACCAAATGGTGGTAATGGAGGTGAGATGTGTTTCACGGAGGTGATAGGTTTTGATTTTTAAGATAAAATTCATATTTTAGGCAATATGGCAACGCTGAAAAATAATAAGGCCGCGAAGAAAGAATCCTTCAAAGCAAGATTGGAAAGAAATGAAAGGAAAATGTTGGCTATGCGTAAATTAAGGGAAGTAATAAAAAGTGACCCATTAAAATAATGAAGAGGCGAAAAGGTTAGAAAGGGAAAGATACCATAGAAGAAAGGAGCAGGGAAAAATTAAGTAAATTTCTGAACTTAATCAAATATAAGCAAAGATTGGAAAAATAGGAGTAAAAAAGCATCACCAAAAAAAAAGGGAAAAAGAGTAAATAATGTGGAAACACCACCATCTTCTCCAGTTGCAGCTGATCCAATTTTACGGGATCCAATTCCAGGAAATCCTGGGCTTTCAAGGAGATCTTCAGCTGGCAAAAGGCGATCAAACAGGAAAATGTTAAAATTGAAAAAAAAAACTTGAAAAAGAGAAGTCTTTGAAAGAGAAATACAAGAAACAACTTTATAGAAAAAAGAAACAGCAAAAGAATTCTCCAAATTCAAAAGTAGAAGAGATGAAACGTCAAAGACATCCTCCAGCTGTTAAAAAGCTCTACTTTTTGGAGAAGTTTTGTCCACTCAAATTAAACAAAATGTTTCGGCAGAAACCAATCTAGAAGAGAGGAGAAAATTAGTGTCAACTATTGCTGGAAAACTTATAAAAAAATATAGATTTCAAGCAAAACTTAAGTTTGGTTTCTGCAAGGCTAATTTATTATAAGAAACCTAAAAAGGTAAATCGCCTTATGAACGAATTACGACAAGATATAGAAGACGTTTATGAAAATGAAACCATTACGTTTAAAAAAGTAAAAAAGCAATAGCTCTACCTAAATTATTCATTAAAAGATTTATATGCCAAGTTTCGTAATTCACATCCTAATACTAAAATAAGTTACTCTTTCTTCTGCAAGTCGAGACCTTTTTGGGTTATTCCTTTAAATGCAAAAAACCGTGAAACTTGCTTGTGCGAAACCCATTGTATCGAAATTAAAATTTTACAATATAATAAAAGAAAACAGCAGTAAATAAATTATTAAAAGCATTGCCTGTCCTTCAGAAACTAAATTAAAAGAGATTTGTTTAAAAAGAGAATGCTCTGATTGTAAAGACAAAGAAGTTGATATTTTAGATTATGGTCTTAATGAAGATGCAAAATATGAAAAATGGGTCACAAAAAGACAAGAACAGAATGTAAAAGGCCAAAAGAGGATATGCGTCCAGAGAAAATGGAAACGAGTATATGGTTAAATATTTCCGAAAATCATCAAAATGGCATTATTTCGTTTCCCCATATGTTGAAGATGTTGGCCTTGAATCAGATAATGATGTAGTATCTGTTTTCGAAAAACCCTTGATCAAAAGAGGTCAACATTTTTTTAATGTACCGCTAGTTACCAATTTACGTTAAGTAGAAATGTTTTTCAGTATTTTAAGATTTTCTTGGTCCTATTTTGTTTCTTAAGAAGTCTTATAAACATATGCTTTATGTGAAGTATTTTTTACGTAGGTATTTACTGTCTATTTTAGGTTTAGTAAGATTTTTTGTTCCTATTTAGTATTTGTTAACACTAATAAAAAAAATTAATATTTATTGGGATTACTGCATATTATTGAAGTCGTAGAATGTGATCTATTACTATACTGAAAAAATTGTTAAATTAAGTATATAAAAATATACTACCAAATAGACAAAAACGGAGAAAGGGTATTTTATATTGTTTTTGAATTTTTTTCTCACCTCCGTGTGATAGCCCCCACCTCCGTGAATATATGTTTTTAAAAATTTCGTTTTTTGCTTAAATTATCAATCACAATTCGTGACCACTATCTTTTAATAAACCACTACAACACATTTAAAATAAAAATTTGCAAATAAGTTATCTAAAAAAATATTACCAAAAATTTTTCCCCTAATATGTATATTACGTTTTTGGGAGATACACCCATATATATATATATATATATATATATATATATATATATATATATATATATATATATATATATATATATATATATATATGTATTATACAAAAAAAGTTTTCATTTCATTGATGTATTTTATCTCTTTTTTATGTGTCTATACCAGAATATTATTGCTCAGAAAGTAACTGAGTAGCACCAATGTTTAAACATCCAAAATAGTAGTACTCATAAATAAATAATAAAATAAATAATAATAATAATAAAGTTTATTTAAATCAATTACAAATTAAATATGATTATATATACATACATAATATGTACATTATAAATAAACTTGATAAAACCCCCGAAGACGTGCTTGTTGGGGGCAAATCTTATATTTAACATTACATTATTTAATTATATAAATTGTTAAAGTTAAAAAAAATATATATATTCAAATACATACATACAAATTTCTTTTGAGAACAAGAGAGATCCTTAGAGAAAAATAAATAAATAATTTTTATATTATACAAAATAATATCAAAGTGATTCCAAAAATTTCTGTAAATCGTTTGTTGTTAATATCCAAGCTTTTATTTCAATTTTATATTTTTTAATGATACAATTCTTTTAATATTTACTGGTAAATAATCGTTTAAATAAACACATACATATTTATAATTCTTTTGTGACATAAACTTATGTATTTTTGGTTTGAAGGAAATTTCATTTTTATGACGCGTGTGTCATGGTTATGTTTTTTTAAATTGTATATTATTTTTATTTTTAAAAACGTATACTAAAATATTATGAATATATATTTGCCTAACGTCCATTGTTTTTTATTTCTGAATATAATTCCTTTGAAGGATAAAAATAGTCTTTATTAAATATAATTTTTAGAAATCTTTTTTGTAATACTTCTATTTTATGATTTATTGATTTCAGGGCTCTATTGATGTGATATAGGATCTCAGTAGAATATTTGTCTCTTAAAAAGTAAGATATGTTATATCAACATTGGTGGTCCGACCCCAAAATACGGAGTGTCAAGAGAAATTTTAAAGAAAAATACTTTCGAGAAGGTTTAAAATAATTAAAATTTTTTATTATTGAGGCGATAAATTGCGTAGTTCAAGGTTATATTCGTTTTTAAGATTATTTAGGAAAGACGGGAATTGACATTGTTTATTTTGAATATATGTTCGCCGACACAAAAATTTGCAAAAAATTGTTCATTACAATTAAAAATAATTCTAAAGAATTTTCTAAAAAATATTAGGATATTTATAATTTTGTTACTTATCAATTTATTAGTCCATACAGAGCTGCGAGCTTAGCGCATAGTAGAAAAGGTTTGTATAGAATTCTATAAAAATTCAGAGTCCCACTGCTGGAATCAAGTCGAGGACTGAAAAGAGGCAGACTATTTTTCATTACGAGCAAAACTAAAAAATTGCACTTTCTTTTGATATAAACTTTTGTTGATTCTAAATGTTACTATACAAAGAAGTATGTAAACCATTATAATCCGAAAAACTTACGGAATATTTACGTATTTTTTATTGGATAAATCGTTTAAGGAAGTCATTAACACACCCAAAAGAATTGTTTTCAACAAAATTACTAAGGTAGTTTAGCTAGAATTTTTTTCTACTTTTCGGTTTAATTTATTACAATTTAAAAAGAAGCCATTTGCCCTCAGTGCAAAATGACGTCAGGCAGTGCAAAGTGACGTCAGGAGATCAGCAAAAATAACATAAAGCTTATCCCAAAGTCGAACAGCTTTGTTTTTCTCAGAAACAGTCAGAGGGGGAGCAATCAAATTTTCTGGGTTAATAGGGGAATAGTGCAACTATCTTCGGTAAAAATTCAGTTATACAGGATATATCGTTTCGGAGCTATTAAACGTCAAAGTCGAAATTTCCGCGATTTCCGTTGAAATCGCGTACCGGTCGCAAAAGTGAATTACATCGATTTAAATTTTCGGGGGTTGTAGAGGACCCGGAGCTTCAGAACCCTATTGAAACTGGTGAGATCCGGAACATGGCAAGTAATTCTTGTGAATTTTTTTAGGTCGAAAAATGCCATTTCAGATCCCTCTTTGGTACCTAATATTTCGAAAAACGGATTGATAAGTAAAACTTTAAAATCTTAAAACTGTCTTTTTGCAATACATTTACCTAAACCTAAAACCACTGGAAAATGGATAGATTTGAGAAAAACTGGAAATTTCGATTTTTGATTCAAATTAGCGGTTTTTATTTTTTGCGTGGGTAAAAATGGACCCAAATCCCATATACGTCATCGGAAAGAGCTCGTCGAAATACATGGTTTCCATAATTTTAGTTTCTTCATTCTTTATAGGAAGGAAGCAATCGCCGATTAAATTTCGATTTTTTGACTTTTTTTGTCCTCGACATCGGTACTTTGAATCACTCTGAATTTTTTCCTATCTAATTTTTTCCAATTTTTCAACGCTATCTTATAGAGGGATAATAAGACTTTAAAATTAATACCGAATAGGTTATCCAGGAGCATATTTAAGTAGTAAAAACTGAATTTTCTTGATTTTTTCCAACAAATCCTATTTTTAACTTTTTCTACACTATTTTTCTTGTTTAATGATTCTTTTTGAGTCTATTTTATCCGTTAATTATCTAAGAATACCTCCCACTAATTTAAATTGCTTATTTTTTCGTTTAAGTTATAAATAAATAGGTTTATTTACATCGGGGAGATGCAAAATTTGAAACTTTTAAATTTTCGAACTTTCGACTATTAATTGCCATGAAAACAAAGAATTGCAGTTTACTGACGTCGAAATTATTAAAATACGATGTGTTAAAATTTCACAAAAATAACAGTTGTTGCAAGATTGGAAGGTTCCTTGCCGATTTCGGCTTGAAATATACATGAATAATATTTTAGGAACCTTCTACTTTAAGTGCAGGGATATTTCATTGGATGAGTTACGCATTGAATGCCATTTTGATTGATTTTTCGATGACCCTACAACACTGGAATTCGCTATGTACCCACAATAACACTTTTGAGGTCACAGCCAATGGGATCACGTTTTACAAATTTAGAAATTCGCGCGAAAATTTGGAGTAGAAAATGCTTTTTATTGTGTTAATAAAGACCGAAATAAATTAATAAAAAATCAATCACACAAATATTTAATTTATGTAGGGAATATAAAAAAAATATATTTTAGATTTATTTGGGTTGTATGCATATTCCCTATTGTTAAGATATTATTAATAAATGGTCTAAATGCTGGTTGCTGATATGTTTACTACTTACATTGAGGCCCTGTATTAGCAGCATCTGAAAAATTAGTATGTTTTTGAGATTATATAGATTGATATTATTCTTTGTTTATTAATCCGTAAAATCAATAAAATAAGAAAACTACTTTTCTTATTTTATCAACAATTTAAATTAATTTACATGTCTTTAATAGAATCCGTCTTTAGTTACGGCATTCTCATATGGGGTAATGCTGCATATAAAGTATATTAAAGATTGTTAAAAGTACTACAAAAAAGGTTTATTAAAATCCATCATCATTGCTATCCTCACTTTGGAAACCGCAGCCCGAAAGGGATCCCCACTACTCATGCCATACAGGTCACGCAGATTTTTTAACCACGGCGGCGGCGTTCTTCTTCTGCCTCTATATCGCTTTCCTGCAATTTTTCCCTCCATGATAACTTGTAGGATATATATATATATATATATATATATATATATATATATATATATATATATATATATGTATATATAAATATATATATATATATATATATATATATATATATATATATATATATATATATATATATATATATATATATATATATAGATATATATATATATATATATATATATATATATATATATATATATATATATATATATATATAATATATTTGAATGATATGTCCAAAATACTCCAGTTTTTTTTCCTTTTCATGATCAACATAACTTCCATTGTTTTATTCAATCTTCGTAGCACGTGGATGTTGGTAACATGTTTTGTTCACGATATTTTGAGCATACACCATACCTCTACATCTCAAATGACTCCAGCTTCTTACATTCAGCTCTGTTAAGGGTCTAAGTTTCCAGTCCATAAAGCAATACGGGAAATAGGTAACACTGGACCATCCGTGATCTCAAAGCCAATATAAATTGGATTGGGCTATAGTACGAATACGAAAGTCTCTATCATCCAGGTCCATTAACTTCAGAATTGAAAGAAGTTTTTCATGTTGCATTCTGTCAAACGCCTTTTCGATGTCTATAATAAAACAGGCATAAACATCTAAGTTGACGTTCAGATATCTTTGCAGCAAAAACTGCATGGCGAACAAGGCGTCTCTTGTCCCCAGTCCGCTCCTGCAGCCAAATTGTGTATCTGAGAGGGTTTCCTTGCATTTTCTATAAATTCTTCCATGTATAATTTTTAAGAAGAGTTTACATAGATGACTCAAAAAGCTGATAGTCCTATGATACTCACAATGTCGAGCGTTGGGTTTTTTAGGAATAGCTATAAATGTTGACTTGAGCCAGTCCGATGGAATAATTTTGACTCCCTCGTCATCCACTTTTTTTAGTAGTTCGGAGTATATTTCATCAGGTCCAGCAGACTTTCCATTCTTTGTCATTTTAATGGCATGGCTGACTTCATCTTTCATGATTTCAGGGCATGTGCTATCGTCGAGGGCTTGACGTTTTGTTGCTCTATAATCTTCAAAGAGTCCCTCAATGTAACCTGCTCACAATAATTTCAGTCTTTCGTTGATGTCCGTAATGTCTACAAGAACACTTTGAGTATGCTTTTGGTATCTATTATACATAAAATGTGTATCCAACCCAGACCCTGTTTCAAATAATAGGTTTGATTTGATTTATTTTTATGCAGTTTTCAATTTAAAAAATATATATTTTCAGAAACAATTCTAATAATACTAGAGCTAATTTGCAGGAACAGTATATTTTGTCCAAAGCTAATTACACGTTTTATCAAAAATGTTTAAATTTTGTTGGTATCAAACTTTTTAATTTTCTGCCACTAACGCGATAAGAAATATACAAACCACGAATTTAAAAACAGAGTTAAAAAGTAGGTATATAAAAATTAATAAACATCTAAAGTTACTTTTATAAAATACAGAATATTCTTTACGACACTTTCTATGGCAACGCGCCATGAAGGGTAATCTTATCCATCCATATATCCCTTGATATGATTAAACTGTTGTATTTATTTTTGTTTATTTTTTATTTCTTCAACGCACCACATAAAAAATTGTTTAGCTGCATAAATATAACTGCTGCACATATAAGTCCATTAGGGCCCAGGTGCATTAATTTTTTTTTATCTTAGACATCTCACGTAGACTTCAAGCCTAAGTATTAACGTAGCGTGGGCATCGGAAGAGAAGGAAAATGTAGTCTATTGACACCGAAGGGGAAAATATCTGCAGGCAATTTGTTCCATAATCTGGAGACCCTAGGTATGAATGAGCGAGAGAAGTGATCTGTTCTAGGCGTTTATAGCTGGACAGTAAAGGCATGCATACGTAACGCACCTCTTGTTGTTCTGTTAGGAATAGTCAAGGGGGGAATGATACCGGCTAGTTCGCTACAGCAAAATCCATGGAAGTACCGGTAGAAAAGAGATAAATCCTCAACAGCGCGGCGATGAGCGAAAGAAGGGAGTTTACGCATGTATTGTATAATAGTGTCTTACTTAAATAAATTGTTTAAAAAAAATTAATAATAAAAATCGTTTGTCGCCTTTCACAACACCCTCAATCTTAATTAACATCTTATTAAACATTTCAGTTCTCAATTACCATTATTGTTTTTTACAGACACCACAAATACGCAGGCCTGGAATATTGCTCTACGATGAGTTTTCTTCAACATGCAGGTTTATCGTGTGGTTGTGGTGCAGGGCCAATCTTATGTTGTTTATTATCGATCAGTTGCGATAATCAAAAGTTGTTAATAACGTAAACGCAAAATTTCCACACCTGCACGCAAATTATTGTAAGCATGTTGAACATCTGTAAGAATAAATGCTTTCCCTCCGAACAAGCTGAAAATTTCGTTTTCAGGAGCAGCCATTAGGTACTAAGGTTTTTGCGACTTAGGTTGCTTATTTCCTCTTGCTCTTATGTGACCAAACATCTTAGTTTTTTAATTTGAATGTCTTTTCAGCATTCAACTAATAAGTTGCTCAAACTAAAAGTTTATTAGGTAATCAATTTGATTTATATTATAAAACTTTTTTACATGAAACGGTTCATAAAGATGTTAGCTATATAGAAAATTTAATAAGTGTAAATCCTGTTTCATTCACCTGATGTTACGCCTGCTCGCAAGCCTGAGGAAACTTTACGATAGGGCGCAAATCGTGTGATTAAACTTTAGCCCCGGCAATAAACACATAACAGGTAGGAGATGTAGTGGCAGTTTCACTTTAATTCGATTTTTATGAGCCCCTTGGGTGTCTGCGGCATACGCCGTATTTGAATATTTTCTAGATTACATCCTCATGAGCTGATAGTTTATGCTGGAGAATTACTTTCACCCGACAGGAGCATCCCTGTTGATTATAAATTTGTCTATTATCAAGTTTGGGGGGTCCATGGGTGGAACTGCGCTCTTTAAGGAGATAAGTTAATATACTTACAGGCTCAGTTTTCTTCTATTAATATAAATTAATATGTTATTAAAATAACTGAGGCGCTTGTAAAAGTAGCTTTAAAAAATACATACCTACTATACACAACAATTTGTTTTAACCCAGTTAGTGGCGTACCGACTTTTTTTTTGGGAGGGGTGAAGAAGAAAAAATTTCCAACTAACGTATGTAACACAAGTTTTTTTCTTCTGCAGTATAGAAAAAACAAATCATTATTTTAAAATAATTTATTTTGGAACTTAAAACATTTTATTTGTTTAACAGAAAACACAAATCAAATTATACTTAAAAGTCCATTATCTTCAATAGTACGTAACTTTGTTTTAACCTGTCGCATCATGTTCTGGTCGGTCATGTTTTCTATTTCGCGAATTTTTTGAAATATTCTGCGTCATAACACGTGTTGATTCTCGGCTTCCCAACCATTGTCCTAAACCTTTCTGCTCAATATTGCCCAAAAATCTTCAATAGGTCTTTTTTGAGGAACATTTGGGGGATTGTCATGTTTTGGTACGAATGGGATAACTATCCCATTCGTAAATCCCCCAAATGTTCCTCAAGCAAGACATATTGAAGATTTTTGGGCAATATTGAGCAGAAAGGTTTACGACAGTGGTTGGGATGTCGAAAATGAACCAGTGTTATGACAGAATATTTAAAAAAATTCGCGAAATAGACAACATGACCGTCCAGAATATAGCAGGGGATAACTATCCCATTCGTACCAAAAAATGACAATCCCCCTAATGTTCCTCAAGCAAGACCTATTGAAGATTTTTGGGCAATATTAAGCAGAAACGTTTACGACAGTGGTTGGGAAGCCGAAAATGAACAAGTGTTATGACGCAGAATATTTCAAAAAATTCGCGAAATAGAAAACATGACCGTCCAGAACATGGTTCGAGAGGTTAAAACAAAATTACGTGCTATTAAAAATAATGGACTTTTAGGTATAATTTGATTTGTGTTTTCTGGTAAGCAAATCCATTGTTTTAAGTGCCAAAGTAAATTATTTCAAAACAATAATTTGTTTTTTCTATACTGCAGAAGAAAAAAATTTCGGAAACTTTTGTTACATACGTTATGCGAGGGTAAAAATTCAAACTTCATGAAAAAAAAAATTCCAACCCCTTCCCAGAATTAAATAAGGAGAATGCACATATTTTTTTACTGCATAAATCGTTTAAGGAAGTCATTACAAACCCAAAAAAAATATTTTGAGGAAAATTACTAGGATAATTTAGCTACACAAAATGGTTACTTTTCGGAATAATTAATTACAACTTAAAAAGTAGGCATTTGTCCTTAGTGGATAATGACGTCAGGAGACCAGCAAAAATAAGTGCTAATCTACATGTTAACGTAAAGCTTAACCCAAAGTCGAACCGATTTGTGTTTCTCGGAAACCGTCAGAGGGGGAGCAATATAATTTTTTGGGTGGATAGAGGAATAGTGCAACTTAAATCGATGTAAATTTTCGTAGGTGATAAAGGACCCGGAGCTTCAGAACTCTACTGAAACTGGTGGGGATCGGAATATGGCAAGTAATTCTTTAGAGTTTTGTTAGGTCGAAACATGCCATTTGCAGGACCCTCTTTGGTACCTAATACCTCGAATCAAAACGTCGGAATGAAAAACGGATTTTTAAGTAAAATTTTAAAATCTCAAATACTTTCTTTCTGCAATACATTTACCCAATCCTAAAATCACTGGAAAATGATATTTGGGAAAAACTGTAAATTTTGATGTTTGACCCAAATATTTCAAGGATTTTAATTTTTCTTGAGGGGCCACAATGGTTCAAATTAATATCCCATATACGTCATTGGAAAGAGCTTGTCGAATCCAATATCCATATTTTTTAGTTTCTTCATTCTTTATTGGAAGGGAGCAATCGCCGATTAAATTTAGATTTTTTAATGAATACCGAATGGGTCATCCAGGAGCATATTTAAGGGGTAAAACCGAGTTTTTTTATTTTTCCGACAAATCCTACCTTTAACCGACATTGTTCCACACTATTTTCCTTATTTAGTGATTCTTTTTGGGTTTATTTCATCCGTCATTATCTAAGAACACATCCCACTAATTTAAATCGCTTATTTTTCGGTAAAGTTATAAATAAATATTTGCATCGGGGACATGCAAAATGTGTAAATTTTTAAGTTTTCGAAGATTTCCATGAAAACAAAGACTTGAAGTTTATTTACTCGAAATAATTAAGATATGATGTGAGTTAACTACTACGACCGTGGTAATCTGTTTTTAAAAACTATTTATTTTTCTAAGTTATAAAATTATGATCAGAAATATTATTACAAAGTATATTTTTAACAATTAAAGGTTTTCAACTGACTGACTCGTCCTGGCTTTGGATGCATTCTATATTGTTATACGATATGCATATTCAGCATTATCTCCGTCTAGGTGGTGATATAACTCCTCTCTCCTTGAACTTAACTACACCCTGTAGGGGGTAGTTCGATGCGTAGGCTGCTGGCTTCCATCGGGATTGTTTTCTTGCATAAAGTACCCACCAATAACGATTAAGAATACATAGACAATAACCGTCCACAAACTGGGTACTGTGGAAACATCGTCAAAGAGCAAATGGGGCTCATTTTCTTCAATTTTATTTTTAAGTTCGTGTAGTTCATCCAACTTTATTTCTTGTAGGTGGAAGCTCAAATTTAATACAGGGTACTTTAGCAGATTGTCATCGAAATCTGGGAATATTATTGGCTGTTTTTCTGGTTCGATTACATTTTCGTAATTGGTGATCGATATTTCATTGATTTTAAATCGACACCCTATCAGTATGTTACTTAGATATAGATTCCATTTAGTTTGCGGCATTCTTCTTGTGAAGGGCATTTAAGGTAAACTATTTGTTTTAAGGCTTCTTTTTCGCAGAGGAATGAATTTGGCATTACTTCCTTGCAGGGGGTACCACGATGAGTATAGTGTAATTGATTTTTAATTAAATATTTATCGCGGGGTATGACAACCTTAAACAGACTCTGGTGCACAACTGGTATTGCATATAAGTGATAAAATTCAAAATCATTAGGATTGGTAATTGGTACTCTTAATAAATATGTAACTTTGTTATTTAAGACAAAAACATCAACATCAATCAATTTTTCGAGAAGGAACATATTCTCTAAATTTATTGGCAACACCATTTGATTAGTACCTACATTTTTCCTAACCGTTATGAGTTCCTTTAAAAGATCGTTAACTGTTATTATACTCAGGTGTATCATTTTTAATTTAGAAAAAGTAATAGAATTTTCGATATCTTGTAATATTGAATTAATTATTTCATATAAGTTAATAATTTGATTTAATATATCTTTAATAAAAAGCATATTTTCTTTATATATGTTGCTTTTTGCACTATCGAACTAATTTCATTGACTCTACTTTCTATTAGTTTTTCGTTATGCCCTATTTGTTGAATTGTAGAATTAAATTTGTCAATAACGTTTATAGAAATCGAGTTTTGGTTGCGAATATTTTCAGCCAATTTATTTTGATTTTCTTCCAAATTTTTTATTAGCTTTTCGTAATGCTCTCCATCTGACGCATCTAGGTCTCCTGTTACAGCCTTAAATACTGAACCTACAATATTAACTAATCCTCTTTTAGTTCTTTGAGGGTGAGGTAAAATCTCTTTAATTTTATTTTCAACTCTTTCTTGTGTTATTTTTAATATTTTTAAGTAGTTAGCTGAGTCATCAAAATATTCTTTATGCTTTAAAAGCGAGTTCCTAATGTCTTCTGTTTTAATATGCAATTTGTTGGTTTCTGTTATGATGGGGTTTAGATCGTAATAATGTATTAAGGTGTGGGTGTATTCAGTAATTTTTGCATGTCGTAATTTTTGAAGGTAAAATCCCTGGATTGTCCTTTAATGACATCATTGTGATTTTGTCTCCGTCTCCGATAACGGTAGAAGTTAGCCTGAAATATAATATTGTCCATTTAGTCAAAGTATATGTCTGTCTTAAAGGGCGTTTTAAATTGTCCATGTGGACTTTGGCCTGGGACTGTGTTGTTACTGTTTTACGATTTTGATTTACTGATTCAATTTCGGTTGGTTTTGAGAATTTGTCTGAAAGTTTTGTCTAATATGTTTTTTAACGTAAGTTTTTTGATTAGGTTGAAACAGATCCGGCTTATCTCGATTCTCATTAATCTTTGAAATAACTTTTTGTTTGTTTTCTAATAGTTTCTGATTGATATTAGAATACATTAGTTTAGCCTTTTCTTTGTGAGCGTGAACGTAATCATTTAAGAGTAATTGGTCTAGCTTTAAATCGAATGGATCATTTGTAGAAATATGACCGTTAATTACGTCTATCGGCTTTAAGTTCGTCGCAGAATGAATTGAATGATTATATGCTAATATTGCATAAATCATTTTGGTAATTATCGGTGTCTTGGCAAAATTTTGATTATTTAGTAAGCGAATGTGCTCCGCTAAAGTTGAATGAAGTCTTTCAACCACGCCATTACATTGGGGATGATGGGGTGCACAAAAGTGTATTTTAATTTTGTGTAAATTGAGAAGTTCCGTTACAACAGTATTCTTAAACTCAGTGCCATTATCGATAATAACTTGTCTTGGTATGCTATGGTGGGAAAAATATGACAGTAGCTTATCAACGATTTCTGTAGCGGCAAGTGATTGAATAGTTTTGAAAAACTATCGATTATTGTCAAAAATTTAGTTTGTTCAAGTATGTACGTAATGTAAAATTTCAAACGGTCTGGAAGCCGTCGGTGTTATATTCATTTCCATATTTATAGGATGACGTTCATGTTTGCTTTTTTTGCAAATTTCGCAATTATTTATATAGGTCTGAACGGAGTTTTTAAGATTTGACCAATAGTACATTTGTGTTATTTGATTTAGCGTCTCGTCGGTGATTTGTTTTTGACTCGTGATATTTTTGTATTTCTTCCGAAATATCGTCTTTATCAGTGACGTCTACTAATTTTATTAAACATCGTTTTAATTTCAAAGATAGCCATTTAAAAGTTTTTCGAATTACCTCACAAAATGGTTCATACATTTGCTTTTCAAAATACATATTATATTGTTTATCAGGAATTAGTATTTCGTTGACAAAATTTAGAACATCTTCATCGAAATTATTCCTGGAAATTTGAACGTTAAAGCGGCGTTTTTTCTCAAATAAAATAATCATTTTTGGTTTCGCGGGAGAGTGTAACACTGAGGAAACGATTATTTGATTTGCTCCGTAATTAACAGGGATATCACATATCGGAATGCCTACAATAGGGTCTTCGCTCTCATTTGTGTGTACTGTCATGTTTTCGTTCCGATCAGCTGATGTGTGTGTTGCGATGCCATTGACTTGTGTCGCGAAGTCATTATCGTCTGCTTGTGCGATAGTGGAAATTTTATCCAGATTGTCCGTGTGTGGTTGTGATTGTCCTTGTAGTTCTTTGTTAAAATCTTCTATATTATATTGTTTTAAACAAAAATAGTCTTCTGTCTCTTTCGTGTGTATTTCAATGCGCGACAAAGCATCGGCGTTCGTGTTAAGTTTTCCTTTTTCATACATTATATTATAGTCATATTCTTTAATTAACTTTACAATTTTGATTTTTTCCTCGTCATTAAGATGATCAGTCCGAAATTTGGAGAAATCTAATTTTTGTTGTTTTGGGGAATCATCAAAATTGTTTAAATTAATTTCTTTAATTTCATTAGTATTAAATTTTTCTACGGTTCTGAAAAGTCTAATGTTACCGGATTATAGGTATTATTTAATACTGTTGTCAAGGCATAACCATTTCTAGCAACAGACAAACATTCTTGTATCTCACAATTATGCATTTTTTGATGTGGTATAATTACATCACTGTTTTTTATCGAAGTTTTAATGTGATCAACTTGTTCAACACGAGGTGGAATTGTTATACAGTTTATCTCATTTTGAGTTTCATGGAATTGAAATTTAATGCGTGTATGTGGGGTTACAAGATATCCTTTGTCAAAGTCAAGATTAGCTTGTAAAATTTTAAGATTATCAAGTCCTAGTAGACCATCAAATACATCGTGGAATTTGAATAAATAAAATTTTAAATCTTTATTTTTTGGTAATTTAAAAATTTTTGAAGCTGGAATTAAAGCACTATATTGATGAGCTGATGTCTGAAATACTGCTGAAACTATAAAATGATCGTTTAGTATCTTATTTGGGTATAATTTTTTTGCAATATTGGGGTCAATGAATGACCTAGTTGATCCTGAGTCGATTAATATTTTTAAATTGGTTTCCGGAAAGACAATGTATGATAGTTCACCATTATTAGTTACATTTAGGGAGATTACTTGAGGTGTAATTTCTTTGTCTTCAGTAGCTTCGCGAAAATTTTCGTTATCATTGCGTTCGCTTTCATAAGAATTTTGTTGTGTTAGGTCATAGTCAGATAGTGACGTATGTATATCAGGTTTAGTGTTAGGTTCGTAATATTCGTTGCTTGCGTATGGGTAACAATTTGTTTGGTCATTAAAATATTGGTCATATGGGTGATATTGATTCTCGTCATAAGTAAATTGTTCTAATTGGATTATATTTGCATTTCGGTATTATAGAGTTCTTCAAAAACAAATTTTGGCGGGTTATAATTAGATGTATTAGGCAAAGGTTCAAACATTGACGTTTCTACGCCAGACATAGCTGAAGGTTGTGTTAATTGTTTTTGCTGATTAGGTTTAAAAACATTAGTTCTATTTTCCGGTTTATTAAAAACTTGTGAGTTAGTAAAAAATCTTTGTTGCGGTCTATTAAAATTAGGTCTAATATTCATATGCTGTGAAGGAAAACTAGGCCTAAAAGCTTTATTTGGAGTATGGGCGTTAAATACATGATTTGGCCTTAATACATTTCTGGACTGCATTGTATTAAAATACGGATTTTGTTGAATAGATTTAAAACTGTTATTGTTAGGACTTGAAACACTGGGTTTCGTTTGGTTTGAAAATAATGAACATTATATTCTTGTGTAACAAACTGCAATGCCTGCATTAAATTAGCTGGACGCATACACCTTATGGTGGTGCCAAGGGGTTCCTTTAACCCAGATAAAAATGTTTTTAAAGCAAGTTCGTTATATAAACTTCTTTTTAGAGTTATTGCTGGTGCGGTTGTTTCGTGAGAATCAATAAATGAATATAACAAATTTAGAATATGTAATACCCTATCATAAAATTGATTTGGCTTTTCGTTAGGTAATTGTTTCATCATGACCAAATCTCGATTTAGGCAAGCTTCGTCTCTTTGATCGGCAAAATTACGTCATAGGGTGTCTTTTAACTCAACCCAAGTATTGAATTTTGAATATGTACAACAAGTTTCGCTTGGCCAGTAAGTTTGCCAACAAGAGAACTCAACAAATATACATTTTGAAAAGAATTTGGATTCGTAGTGTCATAAAAAGAATCAATTATTGATTGACAAGTCGATATGTAGCGATTTAAATCATTTGGGTTTCCATCGAAATTGGGAACACAGATTAGATATTCTGTTTTAAATTGCGCCATATCGTTTTTTGTTAGGTTATTCAAAATTTGATCGACAATTATGTGATTGTTAGAAGTTTCGCTTAAAATTTTTAAATTTGCTTCTAATTTTTGATTAGAAACAGAGTCAGTTGAAGGCGTCTGTAAATTTAAATTCTGTAAATTGCTAATGATACTTTCAATCGACATGAAATCAATCTCACTTACACTAAAATCAACAGGCCCACTCTGGTCATTTTATAGGGGCAAGGCTTGGTTCGGCGATTGATGTTCTCTCCAAAATCTTGGTCCCTGCGAAGATAGGCGATTCAAGTCCTACCCTCCGATGATTGGTTGGTCGATGGTAATCCACAGTTCTTTGATAGATTGGAAGTCTTTTGATGTTCGGAAAAACTCCACTCTGCTTCAACACCTCCACCAACGTCACAACACTTTGTTCGTTACTTCGATTAACCGTTTAACGGAAAAACCCTACACAATCGATTTGTATCGATTCCCGAAGTATCCTACCGACTGCGCCAGTTAACTACTACGACCGAGGTAATCTGTTTTTAAAAACTATTTATTTTTCTAAGTTACAAAATTATGATCAGAAATATTATTACAAAGTATATGTTTAACAATTAAAGGTTTTCAACTGACTGACTCGTCCTGGCTTTGGATGTATTCTATATTGTTATACGATATGCATATTCAGCATTATCTCCGTCTAGGTGGTGATATAACTTGTGTCAAAATTTTTGGACCGATTTTGGCTTGAAATATACATGAATAATGTTTTAGGAACCTTCTACTTTAAGTGCAGGAATATTTCATTGGATGAGTTACGCATTAAATGCCATCTTTATGGATTTTTCGATGATTCCAGAACACTGGAATTCGCTATATCCTTCTTATAAGTCATAAAAACACTTTTGACGACACAGCCAATGAAATCACGTTTTACAAGTTTCGAGACTCGCGGAAAAATTTGCAGTAAAAAATCCTTTTTTTTTTTGTCAATAAGACCAAAATAAGTTGATAACAGCAACCGCCATAAATATTTAATTTATATAGAGAATATAAAAAAATATATTTCAGATTTATTTGTGTTATATGCATATTCCCTATTGTCGACCTTTCTATCCGACTACGCCAGGAGGAGAGTATCGGGGATACGTGGTAGGTTTGTTTGTCTGTTTATCCCCTCCCCTGGTGACTCCAAAACGGCTGGGCTAATTTTTAAAAAATGGGGCAGCAAAATATTCGTCTCAGTTCTGGGAGTAATTTAGGCTACACTAAATTGAAATAAAACAAAATGGTGGACACCAGGCACCACATTATTTAAACCGGAAACCCTTGTAACTCCACAACGGACCAATTTTTAAAAATAAGGCCTCAAAATTTTCGCCTCAGGTCTGGAAGTACCACATAATTCAAATAAAAACAAAATGGTGGACACTAGGCGCAATATTGTTTAAAGTGAAAAATTTAAAATTGTTACACCTTATCGAGAAGGGTATCAAAATCAAGGGCATGAAAAAATAGTTTCCATAAATAAACTTTCCGTTTTTTCTTTCCTTATTAATAAAGCTAATCAAAACGAAGAACACATTTTCATTGTAACTTTTAATGGGCTTTAAGGAAGGGTTTTTGTTTTTTTAAACGTTGTTTTGTTATCTAGAAGCCACGATCAAACTATTTTTTTTTAAATACGGTCCTGGATCTTTCATCTAATTTTTTGGAAGCATGTGTAACAATTAATATTTTAATAAAGAATCTAACAAATTTCCGTAATAAGAGTGAGATGAATAGTTTTATAAAAAATAACATTGTACTCCTGGTAAATGAAACGCTCCGTACTTATTATTAAAGTTTTGCAAACGGGGGTAAATCCAGAGGCGGCTTCTAACCTAGTTGGAAATAAAATCAGGATTCGATGTGCAAATAAAATACAAATATTTATTTACCCACATTGTGTTATTTGAAAGTGCGAGATAAGAAAATACCATACAGGGTGTCTGAAAAGTCATAGCATGGTCAAAGATCTTTACCATTAATAAAGATAGAGACACCAAATTTTAGTTGTATCTTATTGGTTAATAAATCTACTTTTTATGTAATTTGACTTTTTCAACCCCCTTGGGGGGTTACGCTAGGGAGTTGAGGTCAAAATTTTTGAATGCAAACCTATGCCGGGTGGCCTCTTCTTTTAAAAGTCTTCAAAAATAAACATTTTACCGTAACTCCCGTATTTTAATGCATTTTTGAATGGCAAGCCTATAAAAATTATAAATCGTAAATCGTATAATCGGGCGTGGCACAAGTCGACCATTAGTCGACCTCTTGTGCCATACAGTACCAGTCTGCGCTGCTATTGTTTGTTTTGTGGGGCACTTTTTTTCCAACTTTACTTCTTCATTTGTCGTTTTTATATTTTTTGTTTTTTGACATCTGCGCAGTAGACCAAAATGCGTACCTCGCGCAAACCGAGCGTGCTAGACATGCGTACGCAATTTCAGGAGATGTACTTGGGTGTCTACATTCGAACCCATTCACTTTTAAGAATATATCCCCAATAGTCAAGGTACCACTACGTAGTTAACTTTATAACTTTTTTCCCAAGTTTTTTTCGACTTTATTTTTCGTTTTTTGCCATCTGCGCAGTATACCAAAATGCGTACCACTCGCAAACCGAGCGTGCTGGACCTGCGCACGGAATTTCAGAAGATGGACATTGGTGTCTACATGTGAACCCATTCACTGTTAAGAATATATTCCCAAAAGTCAAGGTACCCCTACGTATTTAACTTTATAACTTTTTCCCAAGTTTATTTCGACTTTATTTCTCGTTATTTGCCATCTGCGCAGTGGACTAAACTGCGTACCACGCGCAAACTAAGAGGGTTAGACATGCGCACGAAATTTCAGGGGATGTACTTTGGTGTCTACATTCAAACCTGCCCACTTTCAAGAATATATCTCCAATAGTAAAACTACAACTACGTATTTAACATATTTTTACGATTTTATGACGTCTTATTTTTTGAACATTCTTAACTATGTGACATTGTGACCAACCGTGCCAGCCTTACTAATCAGTCATATTACGCACTGACTTATTTCCGGCATGGCCGCCTCTTCTTATTTATTCAAGCATTAGCCTTACCATAGTTATTGAGACTTTTGTGTCCTGTGAGAAATTCACAATATTGTATGTCTCACGGAACCCTCTATGCGCGAGTCGAACTTGCACTCAACCGTTTTTTTATTTCACACAATCACGGCAACGCCCATCAATTAAATTATTTCTGTCAAATACCGTATGTACTTATTTTCGGCATCGACGCCTCTGGTAACAGACCAACAGTGACTGCCTTACTTATTACGTTAAAAGTTGTTTAGAATGGCCACCATGAACTTCTTGACAGTAATAAAGTCCGTTTTGGAACTCTGCCAAGAAGTAACATCTGAGAAAAGACCTTTAAAATGAGGTACCACACGGCATAGGGTTGCATTTAAAATTTTTGACCTCAACTCCCTAGCGTAACCCCCCAAGGGGATTGTAAAAGTCAAGTTACATAAAAAAGTAGATTTATTAACCAATAAGATAAAACTAAAATTTGGTGTCTCTATCTTAATTAATAGTAAAGATATTTGCCCATGCTAAGACGTATGGTATTTTCGTATTTCGCACTTTCAAATAACACAATGTGGGTCAATAAATATTTGTATTTTATTTTCACATCGAATCCTAATTTTATTTCCAACTAGGTTATAGCCGTCTCTGGATTTAATGACATAAGGTGGAAATGACGAACCACCGGGTCTCATTTCTCTTAAGGCAACACACACACACACAAAGGAGCGTAAATCCGACCGTGCTACCTCCACCTGGTACGCTTTGGGTAACTCTAATGCCGGTGGTTTTGCAAAATTTGTGAAGATCGCTTCAAAAAGAGAAATTTTTCAAAAAGAAATTTTTTTCAATTTTTCAGAAACAATTTTTTTTTTAATTTTTCAGAAACATTTTTTTTTCATGACTTCAAACGCTTTACGCAATAACACTGTGGAAAAAAATTACGAGAAATTTTTTTCCATTTTTTTACAGATTATGAGCTCTCAAGGCAAAAGAACGCGATCCTTCAATTTTTTCAACAATTCAATCGAATTAAACAATAAAACGTCTTGATGGATCAGGTTGAAACTCTGTAGGGCTTTTAGGGGTACAATGGCCTGTAAGATGCACACTTAACATTAGTCATGTTCCCAATATTCTCAATGCGGCACGTGATTTTCTAAAAGACCTGAAAAAGTCCTGTTTTTCATAATTGTTCAAAGTGATGTTAAGGATGAAAAAAATTGTTTTTTATGAAAAAACATGCCAGAGCATTGTAGAGAATGGATCCAAGTTTGCGAAACCCCCCTTCCATTTTCTGCGGGACCATTGGTTCCTGAGATATTGCTGAGAGAAGAGAAAGTGACGCATTTGCATCCAAAGTCTGATAACTCAGCGAGGAATGGTCGTATCGAGGCCGACACCAAAAGAAAGTGAAGCTAAATGAACAAGCTATCCAATCCATATAGTGGTTAGGTTGAAAAAAATTTTTCAAGTCCGTACACGAAAAATAAGATTGCAAAAAATTTCGAAAAATTTTGTTTCCATGATATTCATTAGGATTTTGCGCTAATTGTTGCTTGGAAATTTTTTTTATCGCAAGATCCTTAAACTATACACTTCGAGCTTCAAATTGATTTTTTTTTCACTCAAATATGACCATTTTTACCAAAGATCCAGCCATTTGAAAAATCGCACAAAATTGAGATTTTTTTTGATCCTTTAATTGTTTCCGCTAGTGTATATTATATATATATATATATATATATATATATATATATATATATATATATATATATATATATATATATATATATATATATATATATATATATATATATATATATATATGTATGTATATCTATGTTAGGGGTATCCACCTTAACCCCTGTACAACATGAATGGAATGGTCACGCATGCTCAGTCAGGATAGACGAGTCGCGGGAAGTCCGACAAGCGCAGGACGACAGTCTGGTCAGATGGGTCGAAGGCGCCATATAATTTGTCAATACAATTGATAATAAATACCCGATTTATAGAATTCAGACTTTTATTGGGGACGAACCATCCCTTGCGCTCACATCAGAAGTGGGATTGCTCCCCGTGTAGTGACAATTAATCAGTAGTTAAAAATAGACAGTAAAGTTTAGTTTTAACAATGGAAGATTGTCCGCATCCGAACAAATTGCCGAAGAAGATGCTGAAGAAGCTCAAGCTTCATTGGATCCAAAACATCCTGAGTTGCAGTGGCAGCAGATACTTATTAGGTTAGTGACAAAACAACAGCAGCAGCTTGCCGAATTAACCCGCCTATCCAAGATGGCGACATCGAGGCGAGGTACGCCAACACCTAAAGTATCGCCATGTCCGAGCTAGACCGATGTAAATATTAACCCTACACGTCATAGTCTGACGATCTCGTCTAGCCTCCACCAGCTTCCTATTCGTATTGGCCGGCCGGACATTAAATTGAAAGAGGCGTGCCAGACAGCTATCGGCGGTATTTCGCAGGATTGTAATTAGGCTGTCTAGTGAAAAAGGCTATGCGACTTTCTTTCGAGTTTTGACTTGTTATGTAGTTTTAATTTTTTGCGTTGATTTTTAATCGCTGTTTTGTTTGTTGGGTTGTCAAGGCTGGCAATTATTTAAGTTTTTATTTAATTGTAAACAGTTTTGCAGTTTAAAGTTTTCCTTCTCATTCTCAATGCGACCCTGTTCAATTTCACCGTTTGAACCGATCACTTGTAGGCAGCTTGCATCTGTTTATATTCGGTTTATCGTCGAAATAAATAGACTTTAGTAGTTCGGGCGCGGTAGCAAAAAGCGCATGCGTTCGGGTCTGTGCACACGTCGTTTCAGTTAACCAGCCTTGATCCGGACGAAAGCACATCACATACTCCATTGAAGAATGACTGGACGACGCCGACGCAACTAAACTAAAAAAATGAACTATAAGTGACAATCATTCCTGTATACATTACTGGTAGTGGTGCTGATATATCGATTATTAAACAATCCGTTGCAAACACATTGAATGGTATAATTAGACCGGAAAGAAACGTACATGCTTTTATGGAATTTGGAACAAAAGTTGTTTATCCTGTGACTTAATAATTGTTTTGCCGGTAGTGACATAAGTAGAAATAAGTTTTACAGTTCTACCAGATAATCTCCCAGGCGATATTGATGTTATTGTTGGATGAAATGTCATATAAGATAAGAAGTCGATCTAGTTTACATGTCGAGAAAATTGCTGACGGACTAGAATTGCTCGACCTACCGAAAGTGCCGACTATAAAAAGATTGGACAAAATAAAAATAAACAACTGTATTGCCTGCAATAGCAGACAATTGAAATACAATTCACTCAATAACTGGTTACGTACCAACACCAACAGTGTTACAGCTGGAAACAAATTCAAGATTAGCAGCTACTAAGCAGTTTTTATGAGACCAGCATTCTGTAAACTTTGCCGTCATCGCATAATTTTGTTGACCCTGACAAGGCCGTTGCAAAAGCTCAGGACCGAAAACAAATAGTGCAAATATGCGAGCTCAGCAATTTAACGCAGTTCGTTATCGCAGCAGCTTGTTTACTGTGGGACACCTTGTTGATGTTGAAGATTTTAAGCTGGTTGACGAAGGAAAATTAAAATCAAAATTTAAAGGACTTACAAAATATTTCCGAACGAGGGGTATCTACTACAAGCCACTACAAGGGCAAGTTGAAACCCAAGTACAGCGGTCCATACACCGTTAAAGCTATTTTACCAAACGAACGTTATCTTCCTGGTAAGCAAGGAAAACGCACAACCGTAGCTGTTTATGAGCAGCTTCGGAGGTAGCCCTCAAACAATATCAATTAATAAACTGTAAGTAGATTTATCTTTCTTCATCGATACACTCAAAGAAAATGATGGGTAAAATCAACTAAAAAGAGCATATAAAAATGCGTCTATCTAGTTCTGTAGTGAAATTAACCAGGAAAGAATAGTTAAACAAATTGTGTAGACCAACAAGTAAAATTGTAAATTGATCACCTTTTTTGTTATTAAAGCATTTTTTGGATCAGTGATCATAATTTTTGGTAGAACAACAAATTAAATATTACACAGATCTTCTTTTTTTTTTGGTATTCAACCATTTGTTTGATTAGTCGCCATATTATTTAGTAAAACAACAAACTTAATAGTACTTTAACCATTTTTTGTCCACTTACCCTTCTTTGCTTGACCTACAATTAAACTCTGTATTTTACTATTTTGTTTTTACTAAGCATTTCCCCGTTTACGAGATACTCTTTCCACAATACTAAATCATTTTAACTCAATGCATGTAGGTTTAATCACACAAACAAATTACTAATAGTTTAATTTTTGATCTATTTACTTTTCTGTACAGCAAATACTGGAAAAAGCAAAAAATTTAAATTGCTTAAGCTACAACTGTTTTAGGGTATCCAATAAAGGGTTTCATGCTGGGTTTCGTTAGATTAAGGTCATCTTCAGGACATCTGGAAAATGTTATCCAATTTTAATTTACTCATGAAATTTAAGAGTCACATTACGATTTAGAAATTTTACCATAACCCCATTCAGATTGACTTTCAATTTTATTAGATTTATTTTTATTTCACGTAGTACAAAGTAGTCTGAGTGGCCCAAAATATGAAACCATCTTTAATTTTGTCTGTAGAATTTTACAAAACAGCTGTTCTTATCCTGGCCTTAGGGATGATTATATGGAACTCAAATCAATGGCTTGAACAGTTTGATTTTGAAGCTACATTTTTACCTGAAGTCTAAAGTTTAACCCAATTTCACCACAGCAATGTTTGTTTTTAGTTGGGTAACAACATCAATGGTTTTCTTTCAAACCTAGTATGCCTTAGGAACAAATAACTGTATGGGGAAGTTCATTGACATGAATACCTACCTAACTTATGACAAACCGAGTGACAAACTTAGTGGTCTATTGATGTTAACAACTTAAAATAAAATACAGATTTTATCAGAGATTACTATTTGTTTATATTGATTTAAACTTTTTTATAAATTTTACAACAAACAAAATGCAACCTAAAATAAATGATTTAATTAAATCTAAACTAACTAAAGATCTTCTAAACACCAAAATCAGTAGTATTCAAACATTTGTCCGTAGTTTAAACTTCTAGACTAATAAAAACCTTCTTATAATATAAAATCAAACACAATATTAGACACTTTACAGCCACGCTTTGACTTCGACATATAAATAAATTATTAATGTAAAGGTTTTTATAACAAAATAAAAAAAAACGAAAACAAAATCAGATATTTTAGAGCCTAAATGTCAATGTGTTGCCCGCAAATATACGTATGTACAAAAAAAAGTTTATAGGAAAAGCGAACATAATATTACATGCTTTAAAACATACTTTTGGATCCTAAAACATTAAAAATAATATCAGAGGATTTACCTCCACTGGTACCACTGTACCATAGTTTGGGAAACGCTGCGTTAAAGCATACCCAATTTTCAAGTGAAATACAGTACTTATATACAATACAAGTTTTATTGTCATTTTACTGAAACAACTGATTATACGCAAAACAAAATGTCCGAGTTTCACATACAACTTTGTTATTTTAATAGAACACCCTGTATAGTTCTTCAATATTGTGAAGTTGAATCTTTGATCTTTCCAAAAATGTAAGTTTGCTGTGGTAATTTTTAAAAATATAGGTGTCCAAATCCCCAACTATTTAACCGATTTCTTAAAGCTTCGTCATTCACAAAATCATAAACGTTTTGGTCACTTCCTAAGGGGTTTATAAGAGAATTTACTAACTCCATGTACTCACAGCTCTTATCCATTATGACATTAGTGACTTTTTCAATTGACATTTTATTAATATCAATCGAAAAATGATTTGCTGAGGGAGAATTCTTCCTTATCTGGACAAATACCTACTTCAGAGAGATGCGGCGTGGAAATGGAACTGCACAGCAAAGAAAAGAAAAGGGTATGTTTGTTTATTTACTGCACAGCACACGATCACCGATGAACAACTACTACGCGTTAAGACCATAGACAAAATATGTTTTCTCTATGGTTAAGACCCGTTAAAATGGGTAGTGAAACAATACTTTGTTGTTGGAAATACAACACTGGTTGATTTTATAATATTATTTGTTACTTTACTGTTATAGGAGTGCAACAAACTAAATCCTGTCTGTATCAACTTCTTAAAATGTATAGGAACAAAAATGTTTTGTTTTAGCAAACCATACTGCGAGACCACTTACAAAAATTTGTTAACTTACCAATTATAATAGTATAACAAACTTACAAACTGTTGCCTCATCTGTAACTGGTTTTCAAAGAAGGTAACGCAACAATATTTTGTTTTTAAAAAACGAAACTGTGGTTTAGGTTTACGACAATATTTGGTAATTTGCCAATTATAGTAGTTTGGCAAACTGTAATAGTAAGTACTAACCACAATCAGATGTTAGTTAAAAATAAAACGTACAATTGCTAGTTTGATTTAACAAAATTAGGAGGATTGTTAGGTAAACATTTTTTGTTGTTACATTAACCCATTACATGATTTTTTTGAGTGTACACGCACATATAAATCATATTATTAAGAAGCAGACAAACAAAATAAATAAACAAGATAACAACAAAACTGGCGTCCCCTGTAAGAGTAGTGGCAATCCCACTGAACTTAAAAAAAAAAGAAAGGATAGTGGCAGTACCACTATGCCTAAGCCTAAAGCGTGGTAGTACCACCTGAGTGAGTGAGTGAATAAAAAAAAAGGATAGTGGTCATACCATTATGCCTAAAAGGTGCCAACTCAGTGAATAAAAAATAAAGTGATGTGGCAATCCCACTATGGAAGGGTTTTCGAACATCTAAAATAAGTTAATAATGGCGATCCCATTAAAAGCGACAGAAGTGGCAATACCACTACACTATAAAAGTGATAGTATCACTATGCCTAGAAGGTGGCAGTCCCACCTACATGCAATAATTAAATTACAAGATAGACTAGCTTAAAATTGCAAAAATAACGAGTGCCAGTACCACCTAAATGATATAACTAAATTACAAGCTGTAATGACTGTTTAAAAGAAAAAGAAATTATGTTACTGAAGTTTGCGTCGAAGCAGCAACGAACGGAGCGGGAGCCGTCGACGTACTAACTTCTAGATAACGACAATAATGAATTATATTTGTATACTTTAATTTATGTATTATGACTTAACGTTAAAGCCTTTAATGTATTAAGAAGTTATAAAACAAACTGTAAACAATATTTCCTAAACCTTAAATATGTTATAACGTTTCGAAGCAGGTCCGGGAAGGCGCGAGTGCAGTATTATAGAAAACACGTAACAGATCATATTTTCCCACTTTTCTCAAAAATACGAAAAAAGTACCTCTTTTTTATTTCTTAAAATCAAAGGTAATCCTAAAAGACACAAGAGAAAAAATTTTGAGCCATTTAAAAGTTATGGAACACTTCGAAGCAGGACCGGGAAGGCGCCAATGCAATATTATAGAAAACACGTAACATATCATATTTTCCCACTTTTCTCAAAAATACGAAAAAAGTACCTCTTTTTTATTTCTGAAAATCAAAGGTAATCCTAACAGACACAAGAGAAAAAATTTTGAGCCATTTAAAAGTTATGGAACACTTCGAAGCATGACCGGGAAGGCGCGAGTGCAGTATTATAGAAAACACGTAACAGATCATATTTTCCCACTTTTCTCAAAAATACGAAAAAAGTACCTCTTTTTTATTTCTTAAAATCAAAGGTAATCCTAAAAGACACAAGATATAAAAATTTGAGCCATTTAAAAGTTATGGAATACTTCGAAGCAGGACCGGGAAGGCGCGAGTGCAGTATTATAGAAAACACGTAACAGATCATATTTTCCCACTTTTCTCAAAAATACGAAAAAAGTACCTCTTTTTTATTTCTTAAAATCAAAGGTAATCCTAAAAGACACAAGAGAAAAAATTTTGAGCCATTTAGAAGTTATGGAACACTTCGAAGCAGGACCGGGAAGGCGCGAGTGCAGTATTATAGAAAACACGTAACAGATCATATTTTCCCACTTTTCTCAAAAATACGAAAAAAGTACCTCGTTTTTATTTCTTAAAATCAAAGGTAATCCTAAAAGACACAAGAGAAAAAATTTTGAGCCATTTAGAAGTGATGGAACACTTCGAAGCAGGACCGGGAAGGCGCGAGTGCAGTATTATAGAAAACACGTAACAGATCATATTTTCCCACTTTTCTCAAAAATACGAAAAAAGTACCTCTTTTTTATTTCTTAAAATCAAAGGTAATCCTAAAAGACACAAGATAAAAAAATTTGAGCCATTTAAAAGTTATGGAATACTTCGAAGCAGGACCGGGAAGGCGCGAGTGCAGTATTATAGAAAACACGTAACAGATCATATTTTCCCACTTTTCTCAAAAATACGAAAAAAGTACCTCTTTTTTATTTCTTAAAATCAAAGGTAATCCTAAAAGACACAAGAGAAAAATTTTTGAGCCATTTAGAAGTTATGGAACACTTCAAAGCAGGACCGGGAAGGCGCGAGTGCAGTATTATAGAAAACACGTAACAGATCATATTTTCCCACTTTTCTCAAAAATACGAAAAAAGTACCTCTTTTTTATTTCTTAAAATCAAAGGTAATCCTAAAAGACAGAAGAGAAAAAATTTTGAGCCATTTAAAAGTTATGGAACACTTCGAAGCAGGACCGGGAAGGCGCCAATGCAATATTATAGAAAACACGTAATATATCATATTTTCCCACTTTTCTCAAAAATACGAAAGAAGTACCTTTTTTTTATTTCTTAAAATCAAAGGTAATCCTAAAAGACACAAGAGAAAAAAATTTGAGCCATTTAAAAGTTATGGAACACTTCGAAGCAGGACCGGGAAGGCGCGAGTGCAGTATTATAGAAAACACGTAACAGATCATATTTTCCCACTTTTCTCAAAAATACGAACAAAGTACCTCTTTTTTATTTCTTAAAATCAAAGGTAATCCTAAAAGACACAAGAGAAAAAATTTTGAGCCATTTAAAAGTTATGGAACACTTCGAAGCAGGACCGGGAAGGCGCGAGTGCAGTATTATAGAAAACACGTAACAGATCATATTTTCCCACTTTTGTCAAAAATACGAAAAAAGTACCTCTTTTTTATTTCTTAAAATCAAAGATAATCCTAAAAGACACAAGAGAAAAAATTTTGAGCCATTTAAAAGTTATGGAACACTTCGAAGCAGGACCGGGAAGGCGCGAATGCAATATTATAGAAAACACGTAATATATCATATTTTCCCACTTTTCTCAAAAATACGAAAAAAGTACCTCTTTTTTATTTCTGAAAATCAAAGGTAATCCTAAAAGACAGAAGAGAAAAAATTTTGAGCCATTTAAAAGTTATGGAACACTTCGAAGCAGGACCGGGAAGGCGCGAGTGCAGTATTATAGAAAACACGTAACCGATCATATTTTCCCACTTTTCTCAAAAATACGAAAAAGTACCTCTGTTTTATTTCTTAAAATCAAAGGTAACCCTAAAAGACACAAGAGAAAAAATTTTGAGCCATTTAAAAGTTATGGAACACTTCGAAGCAGGACCGGGAAGGCGCGAGTGCAGTATTATAGAAAACACGTAACAGATCATATTTTCCCACTTTTCTCAAAAATACGAAAAAAGTACCTCTTTTTTATTTCTTAAAATCAAAGATAATCCTAAAAGACACAAGAGAAACAATTTTGAGCCATTTAAAAGTTATGGAACACTTCGAAGCAGGACCGCGAAGGCGTGAATGCAATATTATAGAAAACACGTAAGAGATCACATTTTCCCACTTTCCTCAAAAATAAGGAAAAAGCACCTCTTTTTTATTTCTTAAGAACACCCATCCCTTATTCATGTGTGGGTTTTACTGACAGACAAATATGTTAAAAATAAAAGCCCTTACCTATAGATGAAATATTTTAACAATCCACAAAATGGGAAACTAGCTTAAATAAGTAATGTTCACAGGTAACTTTCCAACAAGCTTGCACTTCACTACTATACACAGATAAAAATAAAAAACAGCACCGTAAACGGCAATATACAAGTTCCGCTCTCAACAACAACACAGAGAAAAATATCCATCCACAACAATTTCCCCAAAATGACAACTTTTTCAATACCCTTTTAATAACCAGGTAAGAATTAGGCGGTACCTAACAGGGCTGTGAATACTAAGTGGGAGTAGACGGGTAACGTCCTAATTGCTTACGGTTTATTACCTATCGATAACGATTTTCCCTTGATCAGCTAAGTTGGGTAAATTGGTCTTGAAATTGTTTAACTCTTTTCGAAATAAAATACAGGTACTCTTTAAGTATTGTCGCGAAAAATAATAATGTATACCAAACTGGCTCTTTGCCTATATTACTGCACGCACTTATTTCCGGTACAGAATGGGAGGTTCCTTAGCATTAAAATAGCTTAAAATTTTGTTCTCTTGTACCCTTGAGTATTACATTTGATTATGAAAAATTGAAAAGAGGTACTTTTTTCGTATTTTTGAGAAAAGTGGGAAAATATGATATGTTACGTGTTTTCTATAATGTTGCATTCGCGCCTTCCCGGTCCTGCTTCGAAGTGTTCCATAACTTTTAAATGGCTCAAAATTTTTTCTCTTGTGTCTTTTAGGATTACCTTTGATTTTAAGAAATAAAAAAGAGGTACTTTTTCGTATTTTTGAGAAAAGTGGGAAAATATGATCTGTTACGTGTTTTCTATAATACTGCACTCGCGCCTTCCCGGACCTGCTTCGTAACGTTATAACATATTATTTAAGGTTTAGGAAATATTGTTTACAGTTTGTTTTATAACTTCTTAATACATTAAAGGCTTTAACGTTAAGTCATAATACATAAATTAAAGTATACACATATAATTCATTATTGTCGTTATCTAGAAGTTAGTACGTCGACGGCTCCCGCTCCGTTCGTTGCTGCTTCGACGCAGACTTCAGTAACATAAGAAATTGCTGAATCGAATCGTAACAAAAATGCTTTTTCGATGTTTTATATTTTCAGATAAATATGCATTGCGAGGACGCTCCGATTGTAGGATAGCTGTGTTAGCAGCATGCCCCTTTACCCCACACACATGTGGTTAGAAAAGTCACACATGCTACATGCAATGATTAAACACTATCAATAATAAATTACAAGCTAAGATGGCTGTCAAAAAAAAAAACAAGAGAAAAAAAATTGTTGGTAAAAGTAATTGAAACCGAAATACTGTTTCCATATTTTTGATTTTCAGATAAATATGCGGTGCGAGGACGCTCCGATTGCAGGATAGCCGTGTTAGGGGTATCCACCTTAACCCCTTTACAACATGAATGGAATGGTCACGCATGCTCAGTCAGGATAGACGAGTCGCGGGAAGTCCGACAAGCGCAGGACGACAGTCTGGTCAGATGGGTCGAAGGCGACGCGTAGCGCGCCATATAATTTGTCAATACAATTGATAATAAATAGAATTCAGACTTTCATTGGGGATGAACCATCCCTTGAGTTCACACATATATATATATATATATATATATATATATATATATATATATATATATATATATATATATATATATATATATATATATATATATATATATATATTATGGGTAAAGTTAGTTTAAAGGTTAAAGCTAGGATTACCCGGATAAAGTCAGTATTACTGGCGAGATAATATGGATGAAGTCAGTTGAAGCTAACAGTAAGCATGAATATTATAAGATGGTTTCTATTTAAACTGGTCAACAAAAAAAGCGGCAAAAACAATTTTACCCGACTTTTCAAACCGCTATAATTTTTTAAAAATTTAACTTTTTTGAGAGCGGTTTTCGGATATCGATTTAGCGACAGCTCGTATTTTCCAAATTAAGCATCAAAAAGTGACTTTGCAATTGAAGCGACATTTTCATGCCATACAGGGTAATTACATAATAAGGTAATGTAAAACTACTAAAAGTTTAGGTGTGTGCCATATTGCCAATAATTTTTATTGGTCATTCCGACATAGAACGTTAGTAAGCTGATATCAATATCTCCAGAAGTGTTCGCCAGAATTTCGATTAATGGTCTCTAGCGAAAAAACAGGAGGAAACAAAAACAGCATACAAATTTTGGTAGCCTCATTTTTAAAACGCTCTAGCTGGAAAGCGGATTAATAGACTTTGTCGGGCTTTTTGGGAATTGAAAGCCCTTTTTGTATAGAGTTTTACGTAATAAACTGTTTTTTTCAATGTCAAAATGTTTGCGTTGTATAGGGTTGAACTAAAAACTAAATGAAAAGTATTGTTAAAAATACGTTTTCTTTTAACTTGTGCAATTTGTGCAGCATGAGTTTTTTTTCTTCCAGAACTAGGGCGTTTTGTCCAACTTTCGATTAGTTAAACAGCGTGGCCAGAAACCATCTGAATAACTTAACAAATGCGAAACTTTTTTATTTTTAACTCTACGAAAAAGGTAATCCTTCATAAAAAATTCTGCATCGTGAGAAAATAGCATATCCATTCAAAAAGTTGATCTAAGATATACCGGGTGGCTCAAAAATGTAAAAGTCCTAATCCATGTGAAGCTCAAAAGACATAAAATCGTTATTTAAAGGTAAACTGCCACTGTAAATATATTAGTGTTAACTTTTTATGTCAGTGAATTAGGTTTGGAATATACAGGAGGTCCCAAAAATAAAAATAATTTTCATTATCGACTTTACAAAAAAGTACCTATATCTTTATAAAAAGTTCTACGTTGTGAAAAAAGAGCATGATGATTAAAAAATTTGATCTAGGACATATAGGGTGGCCAAAAAATTTAAAACTCTGAATTGGTCTTAAAATAAGGATAAGCTAAATTTCAATTCAACCTCAACGGTTTTTGTGCCAGGTTACTAATTAAGTTAAGCGAGTAAGCACTTAAACTTAAAGTGAGATGTACAGGGTGACTGAAGTTTTATTTTTATTTAACACAATTTTAATAACAAATGAAATAGGTATAAGGGTAAACAACATATGTATTAAACATGACTGAATTACTAAAAAAATTTAAACTCCCACGTAACCTCGGTCCTATTCCATACAGGTTATCTGCAAATAAAGATCCGGTGTCTCTTTAATTTTACGTAAATTGAGACTTTCAGCTTTTTAAGCCACTCTGTATTATCCTACATCAAGTTTTTGACTAATAATGCTCAGTTTTCAAAATGTAGACTTTTTATGAATATACTTTTTTTGTAAAGTCAATAATAAAAATTTTATTTTATTTTTGGGACCTCCTGTATGTTCCAAACCTAATTCACTAACGTAAAAGTTACCTCTAGTACATTTACAGTGGCAGTTTACCTTTAAATAACGAATAATGTTTTTTTTAGCTTCACGTGGATTAGGACTTTTACATTTGTGAGCCACCCTGTATGTCTTATATGAAATTTTTGAATGGCAGTGCTATTTTCTCACGATGCAAAACTTTTTATGAAGAATAATTTTTTTCCGTAAAGTCAAAAATAAAATGTTTCCCATTTAAGATGGTTTCTGGACACGCTGTATAACTAATCTAGAGTTGGACAAAACGCCCTAGTTTTGGAAGAAAACAAACACATACTGCTCAATTTTCACAAATTAAAAAATAAACTTATTTTTAACAATGTTTTTCATTCACTTTTTAGTTCACCCCTATACAACGCAAACATTTTGATCTTGAAAAAAAAAACAGTTTTTTAGGTAAAACGCTACAAGAAAAGGGCTTTCAATACCTAAAAACCCGACAGAGTCTATCAATCCCTTTTCGAGCTACAGCGTTTTAAAAATGACGCTACCAAAATTTGAGTGTTTTTTTTTTGTTTCCTCCTGTATTTTCCGTCAAAGAACATTAATCAAAATTCCGGCGAACACGTCTGGAGTTATTGATATCAGCTTATTAACGTGCTATGTCGGAACGACCAAAAAAAATTATTGGCAATATGGCACAAACCTAAACTTTTAGTAGTTTTACATTACCTTATTAATTACCCTGTATAGCATGAAAATGTCGTTTCCATTGCCAACTCACTTGTTCATACTTAATCTGAGAAAGACGAGCTATGGATATCCGAAAACCGCTCTCTAAAAAGTTAAAAAGTTAAGTTCTCAAAAAGTTTTAGCAGTTCGAAAAGTCGAGTTAAAATCACTTTTGCCGATTTTTTTGTTGACCAGTTTATTTGAATAAGACAAGCTACCATGACACTTTCAGTTACAAATATTTCCAGCAGCTTTGCAGTGACATTTTTTTGTTAAACATTTAGTTTTACAGTTAAGTACATCTTTTGTAGTCTTGACCTCCCGAAAGTGACTGTTCATTTGCAAGTCCACGTACACTTTTTTTCCAACCAAACACTTTCAAGAAGTAACAGTTTATCACTACACACAAAACTTGGTTCTATATCATTTTCTCACCCACTGAATAATATTGTTTGTATAGAAAATAAATGTTTATCTTAAAAAAATACATTCATTAGACACCAGCCTTAAAATCATTTTCTTTCATTTCAAAGTTACGACCGACCGACCAAAGGAAAACTAGGCAGAGATTGAAAAGCACGTACTTCTAATTTGAATTAAAAAATGGTAAAAGAAGTAAGTATATTAGAAATAAATGAAGATAAAGCTTTAAATTAGATATAACTGTGGGTTCTTGAGAAGCTTCTTTGTTTATCGGTACTAAATTTATTTACCTTTACGTTTTTAATTTTGTTTTTTTTGTGAATTAAATATGTTAGCTTGTGAAATCAAGTTTTGAGGCCAGATTAACCATCGTTAGGTCATTCTAATGTGTGTCAGAATAAGACAACTAAGTTTTGTACTCTAAATTTATTTCCGAGTCGTTTTGCAAATTCCTAAAGGAAATAGTACTTTGAGCATGTGTTTTCCACAATAATAGAACTAGATCCATTTTAGCAACACATTTTAAGACAAAAATCAAATGGAAACCAACCAAATCGATGAAATATTTGAACTCATACGTGTTTAATAACAATGACAGCATAAAAACTTGTAAATTTAAAATTTAGAAGATCTTAATTTAAACCAGTACTAAATCTTAAAACTTTTTAGTAAATTCCGGTGGTATTGTTCATTTCTTAGTTGGTAAGGTATTGTAACGAAATCTATACCGTTTGTCGTGAAATGAAAATTAGGGAAAAAGCATTAGGGTTACTTTACCCTTTTCGAGTAGCTGTTCGAAAAGGATAAATTAATCCTAATGAGGGAATTGTTTTCAATAAAAATGATTTTTCTCCCATAATAAATCTGCTTTAATAATAAATTGTTTTTATTTCTTTAACTACAAACTGTTTGGTTTTAACAGAAAAGTAAATCCAGAATTATTTTTTGAAAAGGTCTGTTTAATCAAAGAATGAAATTAATTCGGTTTTTATTAAAAACTATTAACAATCCAAAAACCTGATCAAGTAACATTAACAATATGATAGGGATACCTCAAAGGGTTTAGTACAGCCCACAAAACTAGATTTTATAATATTCTTCAATTTTTTAGGGAAGCGGTCGCTACAAACATTGTAGCTCTTGTGCAGATAAATGTGAGAGATTCCAAATTGAAATGTGTAAGTCTATGTAAGTATGTATGTAAGCTTATGGAACTATCTATCTTATATTATAGTGGTTTATAAATTCAAAATTTTTGCCAACACGCTGTTGTAAATAACTACAATAATTGTTATACATATGTATCTCTCTTCAGTTCGCGTTATTTACATAATTCACGTCATGTTTTCACTACGATGCCACAAAAATAAATATAAACCAGAAGGATAACTCTCAGGCGGCACGTTTGATCAAGGCATCTAACGTCGAGGGACCTTCAGTCTGTGTTTAATCAAAATTTTATGATATTGCCATAGGCGTACCTAGGAAATAATATGCTATCTGGTTAATAATGTGATTAGTGGGTTGTCTTAGGTAGTGCGCAATGCCTTAAAATATACTGGGTATCCTACGGTATTTTGACGTATTTTACACAAATTGCTCTTTTCACATAGAAGTTGTTTACTTAAGAACTATAAGAACAGTGATTTTTAAAGATTAAATTGACAAAAGCGGATGAATTGGAAAATGCAGGAAATAATGTGTAATTTTAAATTTTATTTTGAGTTATGCAGGAGTGAGCAATGATAAAATATTTTAAATATAACCATTATTTGAAGTTAGATGTATAAAATAGGAGTTAAGATAATAAAATAATTTTATTGGTGTCTCCAAATCAACATCTTAATATTTTTTACAGTCCTAATTTTCTATTTATAAATTTAAGACTTTAACAAAACCTTACTCTACCATACAACCTAATCACATACTGGTGCGGAAAACTATTGCAAGGATGAACAAAGCGGCTATATTTACACATATTAACAAAATGGGTGATAACATAATTTTCCAGGTCCAGGCAAACAAAATACGTTCGTTAACAACCTTTTGTACAAATTTGGCCCGCCGAAGTACATAGACAGATATTATATTTAAATTCATCGGATTACCTTCTACCTCAACGTGACTAACTTGTGTAATTTAAATTTCAATGCAATATCCTTGGATGGACAAAATTTATAAGTAAGCTGTTGATATTGTTCTAATAAAATCTCGTCTAAAGCTTTTTTAAGTCGTTTTTCTAACTCTCTACATTTGTTAGCCAGTTGTTCGTTTTTTTCTTTAACTGGCTGTTCTCATTTTTCAATTCAATTTTCACTTCTCTCAATTCTTCCTTTCTTGGTGTATGACTGCTTAAAATTTCAGGCGTTTGGATATAACTAGTAGGAAAAGTTGGTGGTGACGTTTGCATGGAAACCGATGACACATTAGGTACCACTGAGATTTCTTCTATCAGAGGACGTAAACCAGACGTACTTGGAACCACACTTACACCTGGAAGATCGCTTTCTTGTGAAAATACTTTCGGGACTGCATCCTTTCGTAACAGTTTTCTTTTAAACTTTAAATGCAAATTTGGGTTAAAATGGGCACTGCAAACTCGATAATTTGTAGAGAGTCTCTAGTTTAGGTAACAAATATTGCCTGTTACCTGTTACATGGCATGAGCCAGGTTTCCGTTTTTTTAGTTTCTTTAGGAAAGGAATAAACCATTTCTGTACTTGAATAACTCCTGTTATTGCAACCACTGTGTGCATACGTCCTTTGCGTTGAACGCCGTCCATTATAACAAACGTAAAACAAAAATGAACTTTTAAAAGTTAAATAACGATACTAGAAAAACTGCACTCCGTTTTACTTCAAACGTACTGTTATGCGTTGGCAAAAATGTTTATTAAAAGTTAGTATTTAGTAAAAAGCGGCTGTCTTGAACGACGGTTGACTTATAACTATTTTCTTTACAACTTCTATCCTAGCTAAAATTAGGTTCCACCCCAAAAAGTTGGAGAAAAAGAGGTAGTTTACTCTTATTTCACACATAATAGAAAAAGCTTTGTAAAATGTAAATTTGATAACAGTCTGGGCAAATTTCTAATATAAATAGGTAGTTTTTATTGTATTGTCCAGACCAGAAGCAATTAAGGGCCATTTGTACCATTTGACGCATAAGCCAGGCTTTCTTGAGCGTATCTCAATATTTAAGTGTGGCTTAAGTTTCAGGCCTTTGCATCGACAGATTTTAAGCTGGATTTGTTAAGCTTGAATAAATGTACTACTGTCGGTATTGTAGTTCATTTGTTGGCTTGCAATTAAATTAATTCACGAGTCCTAACCTTAAAATAGTTTATATCTTATCTAAGATCTAGGTAGGCAAACGTTCGTTGGTTGGATGTGACGACGATTGTGGTGCTTTTTTCTATATTTAGTTAGAATCTTAAATAAAAACTTTTATAAGAAAAAGAGGAGTGAAAAACGGCAGCAAAATTTTTCTAACGAAGAAAATATCGCTTTGTAAAATATAATTTCCAAATACAAATGTGTCTTCGAAAATAAAAAAATCGATCATACCTACCTATTTCAGTTCACGAAAAAAATAGTGCAGGGAGTAGGTATGGCAAAAAGTGGCAGCAGAATTCAACGCTTTAGCACGTGATAGTTCTTTAGAATGTTTCTGTTTTAAAAAAGTTTTACGAAAATAAAAAAAATTAAATTATAATATATTAAAATGAATACAGAGGATAGTATAAATTTTGACACATGTACTTACAAACTGAATAATTTCAAGAATATCTAGGCCATCCTCAAACAGGTCTTTCCACTCCTCTTCAAAATCGATTTAACTTATTTTTAAAGTAAATAAATTTAATCAAATCAGATTCCAAATTAAAAAGGTTAGGTTAGAAAACAACGCTTATCCGGATAAACCCCCGATTCTGGAGGTTTAAATGCTTAGAACTTTTTAAACCAAGTTGATCTGACGGCACAACTACATTTTCATTTTAAGCGTGGCTTACGCTAAAGCTTGGCTTATGTTTTGTCCGTGCAAACGGCCCTAAGTAGGTTATCAATGGTTTGAATATTTAAGCCGTATTGTTAGGAAATGTAGTGTAAATATTGTTTGTTATTTCGAAGTTTTATGATACTGTAATAAAGTAAATAATAAAATATTCTTTTTGAATTTTAAAATAATTAGATTTTTGAAACTAGACAATTGTTTAAAAGACATAAAAATAATGTGATCAAATACTGGATACATATATTATCATATGTGTATTTACAACAGTACCTAACACTCCGAAGATTGCTACCGCACTGACCGTTTCAGGGTATCGATGATTTGGAGGCCACCGATCTTCGCGCTTGACAACAAGACGAGGTACCCTTCTGGTTCATAATAATTATTCTTGTCCTCGACATCATCGAGCCGCGCTGAACTATTAAATAAGCCTTAAAGAAAGGGCTCACCCTCTCTTTTGTAAGGCCATTAATCAGGCGCGGCCCGTGAAATTTCAAAGTTGCATATCTCTGTTGCTACTTATGGGACCCATTCCAAATTCAGGTTTTTTAATAGTGAGCCTACTAGGAATGTTTTGGTAAAGAAAAAAAAATAATTTGCAATTTGCGAAAAAAAGTTGATATTTTGAATTGACCCACCTGGGTAAAAAATTAACACGCTTAGATATTTTATTTATTATTTTTTCTAAACAAATTTTACATCATTTTGTCGACAATTCTTAAATTTTAAGAGAAAAAAATATGTTAGTAGAAATTTATAGTCATTTGAATTTTTTGTTAAATTATATTTTAGGTTTAAAAAAATTCAAATGACTATAACTTTCTACTAACACATTTTTTTCTCTTAAAATTTAAGAATTGTCTACAAAATGATGTAAAATTTGTTTAGGAAAAATAATAAATAAAATATCTAAGCGTGTTAATTTTTTACCCAGGTGGGTCAATTCAAAAAATCAACTTTTTTTCGCAAATTGCACAATATTTTTTTTCTTTACCAAAACATTCCTAGTAGGCTCACTATTAAAAACCCTGAATTTGGTATGGGTCCCATAAGTAGCAACAGAGATATGCAACTTTGAAATTTCACTGGCCGCGCCTGCCATTAATATGATTTACGTTTATATTTTTCGTACAGATCTTATATAAATATTAATGGCATATCTTCAACCATATAGAAATAAAATCTTGTATAAAATACTTTTCAAAAACAAGCTCTTATTATTTAGTATTAAAACGAAATAAATAAGTATAGTTTTTTCATTGCGGCAATGCTAAATGCTATTTATAAGTAGACGTAATTCGCATGGGGGTGGATCCTAATAAAAGTAGTATCAAAGTTATCACGGAAACGGTTATAATATATCATGTTAAATTTATGGTATTACAAGCTTGTAGTGCGCGAAAAGTTCATACAAGTATTAATTTTGTTTGGCAGAAATTGTAAGTAGATACCTAAGTATGTATTTTTTTCTTTTCTATTCACGCGGCAAGCTTTTAAGACAATAAATTTAACATAATATACTACATCAGATTCAGTGATAACTTTGATACTACTTTTATTAGGATCCACCGACGCGAACTATGTCCACTTATAAATCGCATTTAGCATTGCCACAATGAAGAAACTATACTTATTGTTTTTCGTTTTAGTACATTTAAATATTAAAAGCTTGTTTTTAAAAAGTATTTCTAACAATATTTTATTTTTAAATTTTTAGTTACGTCTTAACCTATTTCTGATAATCATCACTATTACAAGAAATTTTACGTGTTATCGTATTCTACTCGTCATACCCTTTCATTTAATGCCCATATCAAGGAATGAGTTAAGAAAACGTTAATCCGCCATTTTAGAATGACATCACCAGCTTATCGTATTCTACTCGTCAAACCATTTCATTTGATACAAATGCAACGGGGAATGTGAAGAAAAATGTAATCCGCCATTTTGTGGCGTCCGCCATATTGGGTTTAGAATGACGTTAGATAGATTATCGGTATTTTACTCGTCAAACCCTTTCATTTGATACTTATGTTAAGGGGGTTGTGAAAAAATAATCCGCCATCTTGTGGCGGCCGCAATATTGGGTTTAGAATAACGTCACATAGCTTATCGTATTCTACTCGTCAAACCCTTTCATTTCATACCCATATCAAGGGGATTGTAAAGAAAAAGGTAATCCGCCATCTTGGGGCGACCGCCATATTGGATTTAGAACGATATTAAATATACTATATTTCATTGTCACCGGTCTTATACAAGAGTACAAAATTTCAAAGCTCTAGCTTAATTAGAACTAGTCGAAATTTTGATGGCAATATTTGACCTAAACATACTAACATACATACAAATATACATACTAACAGGTCAAGTTAAATAAAAGCTTGTAAAATAGAAGAATGGTTGGATTAGAAAGATTTTTTTAGTGTAGATGATAGGTGATGATGAGTATTATTTAACCAATTCCTTTGAAAAGCAACTACGTCTTGTGTACCTAAATCTCGTAAAACTAGATACGGTATAAAAAAAATTGGCTCTATAGGTGTGGTAGGTGGTATTTTTTGTTAATATAACACGGGTTTTAATTTGCTAAAAATATTTTTTTAAATAATGCAGATATTCCACAGTGTTTTTTTGTGTCATTTTTTCGTTTTAGGTCAGAAATAGAGCCACTTTCATATCAGTACGCGAATAATGAATTTAACGCATATTGCGAAAAAATTATTTTATTTGTAATCGAAGACCGTTTTATGCACATATTTTATTCCAGTGCACAATTAATTTTTTATTTATTAATAGAACTATTATAATATTTATTTGTAAGTATATAGCCATCGTATTAGTTGCTAGCTAAAATCTAAAACATGTTATGAGCGATACACGTTTCCCTAAATCCCTGCGTTCCCAGTATCAATAACTGATGAGTAATGAGCAATAAATATACATTAGTGGCGTTAAACAGCGCAACGGTGCGCCATGTAACACGCCAAAATTATGCAATCCCCCGTGAGAGCGTAGCGTATTAACCTCCACGTGTATATACTGCAAGCCATTTCGTCTCGCAAAATCCGAAAACTCACGCTTTCTATCAAATGTAATCCTGCTCCCAACTCTGAATGGCACTTGCCATTTCTCAGTCTTACGCCCTCGACCCTTAGACGATAGAAGCACATCTTATCAATAAGTTACTGCTTTCACTTTTCTCTGTAGACTAGTGCAAGTTATGTTTTATATTTTAATTGAATAAAACATCTTATATAAGACCAAAAAATTGCATTGCAGTTCGGACCATAACTTAGTGATTTAAGATGCAAGTGACCAACGTGCAGTTGCACAAACAATTTAATCAAACATTACACTAATGGGATACTTGAAATGTGACAGCACTCAGTTTTATGGCATTGTCACAGGTAACTCTGAACGTCAATTAAATTTATTACTGGATTAAAAGTTTTAGCAATAGGCTCTATGAATTTGAAAAGCGAGGAGGAGTTGAACAAAAGGAGGCGGAATATAACAAGACAAAGAACTATATTATAGCCCTGAAATCACTCACAAACTTATAAGGACTTTCCAATTATAAAAATGAGTTGTTAAGTTTCAAAACCAAGATTCATTGCCTTTTTTTCTAAAAATACGAGATAGTGATTTTAGTAAATTTAAAGAATTTTCCATGTGCTTTTCAGTCATTACATTTTTTTGATATGTTAAGTTAGTGTCAAAACGGGTTAATAAATAAATAGTTTAAAACCAGATACTTCTACATATTAGAGCACAACAAAGTCTGCATTTACACTCCATCATATAGCCCAAATTTAAAAATTTATTTTTTATCCAGAAGAGATAAGGCTAAGACCAGATCAAAGGTGGCACGATAGTGATAGCTAGGTGTCATGCTAGATTATACCTGTGGTCACATCGACGACTACTTGCAGCCCAGTGCTTTAGTCAGCCAGTTTTTAATTTATGGCCTAGGTAAAACGTGAGCACAAGCAGTCTAGCCCTAAGACATATATTATGCTACTTTTGATCTGTCTTCGTAGTTCCTGTGAAATTTGGTTTTTCTAATAATCTTTTTTATTTTTAAATAAACGACTTATACAGTACTGGTAAGCAACTATTACAATCGAACGCCTGACGGACAGAAAAGAGAACGTAATATACCAGCTATAAATTAAAATTCGCTCGCTTTCCCCTTCTACCAGCATCCCGCAGAGCCGTTGACGTCGATACGCAGCCAACCCAGAACATTTACGTCTAGCCGTAGCACTGCAACTAATGAGCCCGACCATTCCGGGCTTGCATCCGGCGCATGCGTAATAACCTCAAAAATGTAATAAATGATGCACTTGTTAATAAGTTTACCGATATCCAAGCATCAATCACGTAGTGCAGTGGTATAGAAGCGCGCTTATTGACAACCTTTCAATAAGTTGTCAATTTTTCGCTCTATATTTAAAGTATCATATTTCCGTTATTAGTTGTTGTTTTTATTGTTTGAGTTGTGTTAAGTGTTCCATAAATTAGTGTTCTTCGAATCAGATAATAGTTTCTTGCGGCATATGTCTACCCGGGAGGGTAGACAGGAAGGAACAAACAGTGAAGTCCCTTCCAGGGACAGCAGCCTGAGCAGGAAAAGTCGCGCAGTGAGTAGTAGAAATAAGAATATAAAAGACTATCAGCATTATCTAAATCTATACAAAAAATCCTGCGTTAATTGTGAGCTTCTTTACAAACTTCAACCTTTGTCTGACAAGAACGTCACAAAAGCTTTAAACCATATTAAAGACAAGCACTGTGTTGCAAGACCTAGCAGCATAGTGCCCTCCGTTGTAGCCATGAACCCCCCAACCATGCCGAGTACGGACAAGAAGGAAAATGCAGAAAAAGACACCCCAGTGGGGTACACCCTGGAAAATATACCGCCCCACTTGGATGTCACACCAGCTTTTGACCTGCCACAAGGGCAGAAAAGAGTGAACACCAGTCCGCCACCAGAAGCGGAATTCTCAAAAAATCCAAATTTTCAGATATTTTTAAACAAAGAGAATATAGTACCATCCCAACAAGGAACAGATTCACGCCGCTTGCGAAAAACGACGAAGAGGAAGAGATGGAAGTGGAGGACCTGAATTCCTTAAATTTAAACGCCCCAGAGTGCCCAAAAAATACAGAGCCAACACCAAAGTCAAATGCAAAGCAGACCAAGAAGGAGGCTCCCCCACCCATTATTTTCGAAGGCACGCCACCAGGTGCTGCCGAATATAAACGACTTGTGGAAACGCTAACTGGAACCATTAAGTTGGGCTACAAGCTCAAATATGCCAAGAAATCCACAATCCTTCACATATCGGACTTGGTGGAATATAAAAACTACATTAAAATTCTACAGGGTGACCCCAATAGTAACTTCCACACCTATGCAACGAACGAGAGTAAAACGCATGCCTTCGTCCTTAAAGGGCTTGACCACCGTCCAGCTGTTGATGAAATCAAAAATGAGCTAACCGAGGACTACAAATTAGATGTCAAAGACATCTACATAATGAATACTAAATTCAGGCCACTATACCTGGTGTCAACAAATTCAGACCTCAAGTTGTCAAAACTGCAAGCAATGGTGAAACACATCAGCAATGTGCGTATGTACTGGGAGAGGCGCCGCCAGGCAAGGGATATCATCCAGTGCAAACGGTGCCAAGCCTGGGGACACGCTACCACCTACTGCCATAAGGCACCGAAATGCATCAACTGCGCTGGAACGCATCTCACAAAATCTTGTCCTGGCGGCGAAGAAAAGTGCGCAAATTGTGGACAGAAGCATAAAGCTAACTATACAGAATGTCCCGTCTACAAGTTCAAAGTTGAGAAGATACAGGCCCTCCAAAAACCAGCAGTGAAGTATCAGCCAGTCCCCCTTCCTGTGACCAATGCATGGCAGCAGCGCTCTTCCGGCAGGGCAAGTGCCGGAAACACTCCCAGAACCAACAGCAGCGCCCAGCCGAGCCAGCCCCTGCACCAGCCGCGGCAGACTTCGCAGCCCCCCAGACCACTGCCATCAGCCACGACATACGAGCAGGAATTCCCACCTCTGCGAGGAGCCGGCGCAGCCCGAATGGTACAGAGCGGCGCGGGTGATGGTCAGACGTCACAGGTGAGCGAACTTTTGCAAAATATGAGGGACCTATCTGAATTGAATCGGATGATCAAAAATTTAGTGAATGTCTTGAGAATTCCTGACAGTCAACAAAGATTCGTGGAGATTATTAATTTCATACAGTCTCACGATGCCTACAGCATCTAAAAAACTAAAAATTATCAATTGGAACGCAAACGGGGTGAGAGAAAAAATTGGAGAGCTAATTTGTTTCTTGGGTCACCATGGTGTTGACATCATGGTGATCACAGAAACCAAGTTGGCTCCAGCAATGAAGTTTAAAATTAGGAATTACTCAATATACAGATCAGACCGAAACATAAGAGGAGGGGGCGTGGCCTTACTGATAAAACACTCCATTCCCCACAGGAGACTGGATAATTTCCAGTCTCAAATAGAGAATGTGGCAATCCAGCTGAGGAATGGGGTGGTTGTCTGCGGAGGCTACGCACGCCCGAATCTACGCCTTACTATACCGGACCTTGATGCGCTTTTTATCAGACACCCGCAGTTACTACTGGTGGGGGATCTTAATGCAAGTCATGCAATGTGGCGTAATAATCTGCGCAACAGAAACGGTACACTGTTATATGATTACGTCACATTGAACCTATTACAAATAATTGCGACTGACAGACCAACGCACTACCCGACGAATAACATGAGACCGACTTACATCGACCTAACAATAAACAAGAACATCAACAACTTATCAGACCCAGTGGTGTCGGATGAATTGTCGTCGGACCATCTCCCGGTTGAAGTCACGTGGGAAACCCAAATTCAGCTAGAGAGTGGCCGGACGGCGATCATCTTTAAAAACGCTAACTGGGCTGTCTTCCGAAACTACTTGAACCAGCACACGACTATTACTGCTGACATACAGACACCCGAACAATTAGAGACCGAAATTGACAAACTAAGAAACAATATACAGAGTGCACGAGACATTGTTGGGCAGAAAGTAACGTTGCAGCGCAGGGAAGATCGTCTGCCTGATGAGATTTTAAACTTAATCAGGTTTAAAAACAACTTAAGACGAAAATGGCAACGTTACAGACGCCCACAAGACAGAGACAGAGTGAGACAATTACAACTAACGATAAGAGAGAGGATCAACCGCCATAAAAACGAAGCCTGGCAAGATACTCTGCGGGGACTGTCGGTCCAAGACAATTCCCTGTGGAGACTTACTAAAAGACTTAAAGGCAAGTTTGGAAAAATCCCCTCTCTTTCACCTAACCTCGCACAAACAAACAAACAAAAAGCTGACACGCTTGCTCAAACTTTGGCAGAGGTTTGCAGCAGTACACCGGACGTGACAAATGAGCAAACTCAAATAACACGTGACATCAACAACATTTTAGGCCAAAAATACCCCATCCCCCCGCCGGTATTCACTAAATTAATTGTCAAACCGACAGAAATTCTGAAAATTATCAGGACCACGTCCAACAACAAGGCTTCGGGTCCTGATAATATTTCCAACATATTACTTAAAAATATACCGAGGAAGGCTCTGGTTCAACTAACGCATATTACCAACTCCATCATACTATTGCAACATTTCCCCAGACAGTGGAAGGAGGCAGTGGTGGTACCTGTTTTGAAGCCAGGAAAGAATCCTGTACAACCAGATTCCTACCGACCAATCGCCTTGCTCGACACCATGTCAAAGATCGTGGAGAGGGCCCTCTTGATGAAACTGAGAGCAAGCAACCTGGATGATAACATTCCTGCGGAGCAGTTTGGATTTAGGGCGGGGCACAGTACAACCTTGCTCATTGCCAGGGTTGTACAGGATGTCCTGCACAAATTCAACGTCCAGCAAAATACAGTGTTGCTGCTCTTGGACATCAAGAGGGCTTTCGACTCGGTCTGGCACAAGGGCCTGCTACATAAATTATATTATTATCACCACTTCCCCCTCCACTGGGTCACCCTGATGGAATCTTACCTGTCAGGTAGGAGCATCAGAGTAAGAGTTGGGGTGTCCCCCAAGGAACGGTATTGTCACCAATACTCTACAACTTACACACTGCTGATACCCCCAAGCACCCTACGACCAAGCTGGGACTATACGCAGATGACGCTTTGGTGTATGCGCACTCGTACTACGCCGAAGCCGCCAAACGACAAATTTTAGGCCACCTACAGAGTCTGAATAAATATTATAACATATGGAAAATCCAAATTAACCCGACGAAAACTGAATGTACAGTACTGACCAAAAAAATTACTAACAACACAATTTTTGTTCCGTTGACAATTGACAACACCGGAATAAATCCAGTGCGCAGGGTTAAGTACATGGGGGTGACTTTGGATGAGAGGATGTCATTTATGCCGCACATCTCTGCCACACTCCAAAAAGCATTCATGCATACAGAGCCTATATGCCATCCTCTCCTCAAAGTCACACCTCTCCCCTGCGAACAAGCTGGTGATATACAGACAAATTATAAGACCTATCTTGACGTATGGTGCACCTCTCTGGTGCTCTGCATCGGACACACAATTTGCAAGGCTGCAAAGAATGCAGAACTTGCTACTCAGATGTGTCACATCGTCGAGACGACGTACAAGAATTACGGACCTACACGCAATGACTGACATGCCGACTATACGGGATCACGTGACTGACATCAGCGAGAAATTCTATCGCAGTAAGTCACGTAATTCCGGACTAACTGAAAACATAACCGACACGCGTTACGATCCGGGGGTATCGCAGACGCACGGACCAATTTACAAGAAGTTGCCTTTGTTCTTCGAGGACGTAAGGTAACAAACACCCATAGAATACAAGAAAACACGAAAAACACCAGTTGCCCACACTTTGTTTCCTATACAATCAAAGTGTGGGTAACTGACCAAACATGCTCCCACACCCACACTTTGTACAAACAAAGTGTGGGTCACTGATCATACACTCACCCATAAACACCTAAATAAGCTCCAAACACCAAAAACACAAGTTACCCACACATTGTTTCCTATACAATAAAAGTGTGGGTGACTGACCAAACACGTGTGAATGAACATGTTACAACTAAAACACCAAACATACCACCTACACACACCTGCACCACCAACTATGACACCTGGTATACCAGCAATACCAGACACAACACCCACTCCCACTCACAAACACCAGGCCAAATACATAACATCAAGAAAACACAAGTAACGCCAGTTACCCACACTTGTTTCCTATAAAAGTGGGGGTCACTGACCACACGCACGAATGTATCACACCAAACACGACGTAATTCCTGAAATTAAACTTTAATCTCCCCTGGAGCTACTCTCTCTCTCTCTCTCTCTCTCTCTCTGTACATACTGTAAATATTAGTTAGTAAGCTTTGTATATACTCTTCTTATTTCCTGTAGTTGCAGATTACCCAGATATATGTAGCTCGCCAAAATATCTGCTGTTGCGGACTGCCTGGGTCTAGTCTGCCAGAATAAGTTACCACTGATAGTGACACATTGTCTGGAGAGCGCGACGTCTAGTTAGCAGCGATTGTGGCTGACGAGCGCCCTCCAGACAGCCTACTTTTCTGAATGGTCAACAGCCAGACCAAAACTAAATTACTATTTTCACCTGTTTTTCAATAACAGTCGTTTCTTATCTCCGTGAAGTGGTTTTTTCAAAGTTTTTCCACTGCCAAACACCCATAAATAAGCTTGTTGTTAATAATCCCCGCCGATCAGACATTCACTACTTTTGTGAGCATCCGCTCAATTCTTCACCACCATGTCTTGCAAGAGTCCGCTCGAACAATGACTTCCTGATCATCCTCTACGTTAGCTTTTGGTGCCCATAGAGCTTCCACCAGCTCCCGGCTACGCCGGGTTCCCGCTGTGAGGCAAACGCTCGTGCGCAGACTCCAGCGCGTACTCATTATACCTTTTGTTTTTATATACCTTTGCGCACCATTGTTAATTAGTCTATAAGTTTGTTATTAATATATACCTTTCAAAGCGCGCGCTTATTGACCCAGACGTCTGGGTTCGAATCCGTGCTCTGCCGCATCTTTTTTTTTTTTTAATTTTTGTCATTTAAAATGTTATAAAAAATTAGGAAATCGGTGGATCGGAGGGCACCCTAAGGTCGGAACAGGGTTAGCACCTGGTTAGGGGCCCTGACCAGTCTCTTTCCTCGCAAGCGAAGAGGGATCGGTGCGGGCTCATTAGTTGCAGTGCTACGGCTAGACACAAGTACCCAGAACCCAGCACCAGCATTGCATTTATTTAGTTTAGTAATGTTTGAGTTAAGGTGGAGGGTAGTTGAACGCTGTTAATAATTACGAAGGAAAATACGTATTTCTCATTGTATTTGTTTTGTATCATTGTTGAATTGAAAAATACAACAGTGATTTTATTTTATTTTAAAAAATAACATTTTAAACAAAATAAAGAGTTTAAATTCTCAGGAGAATTTTGCTTCTTTTCATATATCTTATAGCTGGTATATTACGTTCTCTTTTCTGCCCGTTAGGTGTCCGATTGTAATAGTTGCTTGCCAGACCTGTATAAGATTTATTTTCAGGTGGTAAGAACATTTACGGCGGCTTTTAGTCTTTACTTATCTTATAAATTAACATAACGTTTGTTTATGGTTATCTATAGCAAAATGTATATTTGTTATAATTTTGTTTACCTACAACATTCATGTTAACTTGATAAACAGGATGTCCAGGAAAATGCGAGAAATCTCCCGGATATGAAAAAAAAACACGTGAAAAGAATACTACATATACATATATATATATATATATATATATATGTATATATATATATATATATATATATATATATATATATATATATATATATAAATATATATATATATATATATATATATATATATATATATATATATATATATATATATATATATATATATATATATATACAGGGTGGCCCATTAGTGCGAGGAAGTCCAATACCTCAGTTGTCAATAGAAATATGAAAAAATATTAGTTATAAAAGTTATAAGATCCGTAAAGGTGCATATTTTAAAAATATTTTCCAGTATACGGGGTGTCCCAAAAAAGCAGAGCAGCAAAAAGTTCCTTTTTTTAAATGGCAACCCTCATTTTTTTATACGGAATTGAATTCAGCATGAAATTTACCATACGCCTCAGTATTTTAATTTGGTGTTCGTTGCGATGTTGCCACGCTATTTATAATTTACAAGAAAATCCAAGAAAAACAACCTATTTAAAATGCTTTTAAAAAATTAACTGATTTAAATTTAATAATACTGGATTACGGTTTTCGTAACCCAAGGGATTCCAGAATATTCTTATTAGAGAAAATTGGCCATAACTTATACAGAGTGTTTCTTACGAAGGTGCCAATATTGCTATTTTTGAAGTAACAAATCTTCATTTTTTTAAATGGGACACTCTATATATTTATGCGCCGTGTTGTTAAGTGTTTTATGCTCCATAAATTCGCAATTATAACTCATATCCTGAAATCGACCGTTTTGCCAAAATTTTGGATTTTAGTGGAAAATGCAAAAATATCGTTGTTTTCCATTTACTTTTTTCTTGGTAGGCCATGGCCTAAACAAAAGCGCTTATTATCTGACGTAAATATTTTTTTAATCCCTTTTTAACGCTCCCTTATTATAAAGTTTCATATAGTTTTTAGTTTCAATATTAAGAAAAAACAATTTTATAATACATTTTATAGTTTATTCAAATTTTCATTTCATTTTGTACCTACTTAAATAGTTTATTCCAATAATGAAATACATTTCAAAAATCCGAAACAAAGATTGGAGAACATAGAAATAAATAAAATGAATGTAGAAACAAACTATAAATGTTCGAAATAGCCGCCATTGTGATTTAAACATGCCTCTATACGTTCTTCAAAAGATCGACTGACTTCATTCAGCATATTGTTATTGATGTTTATAAAAACTTCTCTTATTCGTTGTTTCATATCTTCCTTAGTTGTCGGTGGGATTCTGTAGACTTGTTCTTTAACGTAACCCCATAAGAAGAAGTCCATTTTTGTCATATCGGGCGATCGAGGGGGCCACTGAAATGGACCACCTCTTCCTATCCATCTGTTGGGAAAAGCGTTGCTTAAATGCTCATGAATTACTGCAGTATGATGGACTGGAGCTCCATCGTGCAAATACCACATTCTCTCCTTAATAAAGTTTGGTACAACATTGGTAAGACGTGGCAACTCGTTTTGAAGGAATTGTAAATACACTTGACCAGTTACTCTCTCCTCAAAAAAGTAGGGCCCAATAACATAAGTTCCAACTATGCCACCCCACACATTTAATGACCATCTTGTTTGACTATGAACTCTTATAAAATGTGGATTTGTTGTTGAATAGTAATGAAAATTGTGACGATTCACATTACCATTTTTGTGAAAAGTGGATTCATCAGTGAATAACACATAATTAAAAAATAATCTTTCTTCTTGCATTTTTTGTTGAGCCCACTCGCAAAAAGCTACTCTGGCACCATAATCTTGGTCATTTAACTTCTGCATAAGCTGAATGTGGTACCGATGCATTTTTTGATCATTTAAAACTCTCTGAATTGTTTGTCGTGTTATATTGGTTTCATTGGCAATTGTTCGGTGTGAAATATGCGGATTTTCTGTAACTTTAAGCAAAATGGTCAACTGATTTTCTTCTGTGCTGGCTGTTTTGCTTCTCTCAGTCTTTTCGTAATCTACTTTTCCGGTTCGAACAAGACGATCCAATAATTTTTCAAACGCTTCTTTCCTTGGCTGTCTTCTTTCAGGAAAAGCTTGACAATAAAGCCTAGTGGCCAATAAACAATTCTTGTCACTGGCGCCTAATATAAAAACCATATCAACACGTTCTTCTTTCGAAAAATTCATTATAATTTCTTAATACGGCGTTAAAATTACAAATTCAAAACTCAAAGTTTCACAAAGTAATTACAAGAATATTCTGACGTCTGACAATGGCCGCTTTTGTTTAAGTCATGGCTAACGTTTTTTCTGTTCGGTGTCATGGCCTACCAAGAAAAAACTGAATGGAAAACAACGATATTCTTGCATTTTCCATTAAAATCCAAAATTTTCGCAAAAGGGCCGATTTTAGGTGATGAGTTGTAATTGCGAATTCATGGAGCATAAAACGCTTAACAACATGGCGCAATAATATACAGAGTATCCCATTTAAAAAAATGAAGATTTGTTACTTCAAAAGTAGCAATATTGGCACCTTCGTAAGAAACACCCTGTATAAGTTATGGACAATTTTCTCTGATAAGAATATTCTGGAATCCCTTGGGTTACGTCAACCGTAATCTAGTATTATTAAATTTAAATCAGTTAATTTTTTAAAGGCATTTTAAATAGGTTGTTTTTCTTCGATTTTCTAGTAAAACATAAATAGCGTGGCAACATCGCAACGAACACCAAATTAAAATACTGAAGTGTATGGTAAATTTCATGCTGAATTCAATTCCGTATAAAAAAATGAGGGTTGCCATTTAAAAAAAAGTAAATTTTTGCTGCTCTGCTATTTTGGGACACCCCGTATACTGGAAAATATTTTTAAAATATGCGCCTCTATGGATCTTATAACTTTTATACGTAATAGTTTTTTGTATTTCTGTTGACAACTGAGATATTGGACTTCCTCGCACTAATGGGCCACCCTGTATATATAAACTGTTTTCATATAAGCCTCTTCTTCGGAGATATGGGCTCCCAAAGGGCTCCAATGGAATCAAGTTTTTTACACATAATTATTGAACCACCAAATATTCCAATTTTTTTTTTAATATGATGTATACCAGGTAAGACCCTTCAAATTACAATCCAAGAAAGCGTTGTGAAGTACTCACAGCTGCAGGTATGGACTAGTTGTGACACTCATGACCCCATTTTTTTTACGCCCTGTATGATAATAACTTTGGACGACGTTTTTTACCTTTAACTATTTACTAAAAATTAAGTACTCTTCATTCATATCGTTAATCCTAACCATTTTCGAAAGAACGTCATTTTATTTACACTGTTAGTTCCCTAACTTCTGTCGGGTTGAATAATATGAAAAAGAGGAATTTTTCCCTGTCACCAACATAGTTTCAATAAAAAGTTAAACTTTAACTGCTTACTTAAAAACTTCATAAGAGGGTTCAACATGGGCTCCGTGAAGTTTGATACACTCGCGGGCACGACGAATTGACAACTGCTGTACCCGCCACAATATCATAATGATCATAATGAAACGTGATTCTCCGTAGAAGTTCCTCCCTACTATCGACCGGAGTAGAATACACCAAGGTTTTGAGGTGTCCCCATAGGTAAGGGCATCCAACGGCGTTAGGTCGGCAGATCGGGGAGGCCAGGCAATAGGCCCTCCTCTACCTATCCAACGATTTGGATACACGCTATTCAGGTGCTCCCGCACAGCAACGCTGAAATGAGGTGGTGCTCCATCGTGCATGTAGTACATGTTTCGGCGGATTTCAAGTGGTAAGTGCTCTACTAAATCCTGAAAAGCGTTCTGGAGGAATTCCAAATAAAGTTGTCCATTCAGTCGTACCAGCAATACGAATGGTCCAATTAAAAAAGTGCCAATGATTCCTGCCCAGACATTAATTGATTGGAACTGATGTTGATGATGCGAAACAATAGTTGCATGAGGATTTTCATCATTTGAGTTGTGTAAATTCATGATACCATTTTTGGTAAACCCTGCGTCGTCCGTGAAGAGAATAGTGCTAATGAAGTTTACATTATTTCGTTGTTGATCCAATAGCCAGTTTTGCAAACTGCATTCTACGGGGAAAATCTTCAGTAATCAGTTCATGCACTTTTTGCAAATGATATGAATATAAAAGCTGTTCTTGAAGAACTTCATGTACTATTGTTTTCGATGTATTAAACTGCGCTGATAATTTTCGAATGCTCGTTGAAGGAGTATCATACACAGTATTTAAAATATTTCCCTCTAATTGCAGCTTATGTACTGTTCTTCCCCGACCAGCATCATTACTTATTTTCCCAAAATTTCCTAAAATTATGAAGAAATTTAATAATATTACCTTAGTAAATGCAATCGCCTACCATTCTCCCTTAGACATTGGTGAACTCGTTGAAATGTTTTCTGATCTAGAAGAGTACGATTAGGATATCTGTCGTGATATAACCACCTGGCTGCCAAAGCATTGCAAGATGCAAGACCATTGTTAATGCAACTCTTACTTGCAAATTCAAAATATTTCATTTTCGCGCTAAAAGCATACAGAATCTTTTCTACTGGCACAGGGGAATGCGCGTAGTACTGTCGCGCACGGAACCAGACAAGAGAGAGAAGAAAAGGGGAAGGAGAAGTAGAATAGAATCGCCACGCGTGTTGAGGTGATGGAGTTTTGAGGCCGTTTTGTGTTAATGGTTCCATTTTCTACCGAGAAGTTCAACCCCCCTAACCAAGGTATGTGCTATTTCATATGTTTCGATTTTGTATGTTGTCGTTTTTCTTAAATTTCTAAAATCCTTAAATGTCGGTGCATTTCGTCCAAATACAGTCCACTAATTCTTTCTAACTTGCATTGACAACCATACAGCAGATGCATATCTGCATACTCAATAATCGTGTATTCTATTTATATTTCGAATTATTTCACAATTAATTTCACCACGAAATCCAAAAATCAGTAAATTAATATCGAAATAAAGAATCAATGTGTCAAGTTGACAAGTTCTAAAATGCAGGATATTTATTTCTTTCGTACCTAGCAACGTTTGCAACAATACTTTGTTTTTGGTGCCGATAAAATAAAACGTACATTTTTTGCGAACCTAGGTCGAACTGCAATTCACAGAATTAGACGTATCTTCGTAGACATATCGAAATACGCCAAATACATGATGTAAATAAAATGACGCTTTTTCGAAAACGGTTAGGATTAACGACATGAATGAAGAGTACTTACTTTTTAGTCAATAGATAAAGGTATGTAAAAAGCGTCGTCCAAAGTTCATCATACAGGGCGTAAAAAAATGGGGTCATGAGTATCACAGCTAGTCCGTCCCTGCAACTGTGAGTACTTCACAACACTTTCTTGAATAGTAATTTGAAGGGTCTTACCTGGTATACATCATATTAAAAAAAATTGGAATAAACCTGGTGGTTCAATAATTATGTGTAAAAAACTTGATTCCATTAGAACTCTTTGGGAGCCCATATTATGTAGTATTCTTTCACGTGATTTTTTCATATCCGGGAGATTTCCTACATTTTACCAGACACCCTGTATAGGTATAATAGGCTCGGTAGGTTTGTTGTGGCGAGTTCATTGTTTTGGTGCTTTTCTTGGTAAGTTGTCACTTTATTTTTGCAAAATTTAACTGTAACAACGAAAAAGCTTGTTTCGACAATTATTTTTTTAACAAGTGGCGGATTACCCAAAAAAAACACACTACAAAAATACTTATGCCATTCAGTGACCAATATTTCAGTCATGTAATGAGCTTTATTAAAACACTAGTGGTGTAGTAATGAACCTCTCTAGTGGTTGGTGGTGTAATGAACTAATGGCATAATTTCATTTAACATTTTTGTTTTCAACAATTTTAAACAAAGAGGAGGTAGTAGTAACAATGTTGAAGTGACTTTAATCCGGAGTCATATAGGTCATATTGGATTTTCTTTATTAAAAATTGATTTTTATGATTCAAGCGATCGTATAAAGATAAAATGTTGTACACCCGTATATATAAAATCGTACATCTAATTAACAGTTTAGGTGCCAATTCTCTAAGGAAGTCCATTGAGAAACGTTTAGACTGTGTATTAGTTGTACGATTTTATTGAGGACGACTTTACATTTTGATCATTTTGAACTTGTATACTAATATCTTGTCTAAGTAGAATTGAATTTTTGGTAAATGTGCAGTAAATATAAACCAAAATAGTTTTTTTAAAAGTACTCTTAATCAGATAGCCATCTTGGAATATTTGATTTTGGTTTGTTAGTATGGATAAAAGATAAAGAAAAATGTAAAACGAGGTATACTCGAACTGTAATTAAAGAAAAATATTCTCACAACGGCCCTAAATTATGACTCAGGGACTAGGAAAGCTAATTTTCTTGCCTTAATTTAACGGCTTGCCTAATGGTTTAACGTTATTCAACCCAAATTTGATAGTTCTATTCCAGAGCGTTCTAAAGTTAGCAAGTAGCTACTTAATTTACATGCACTGTATATTATATTCTCTCCAAGTCATTAGTAAATGCTACTTAAATACTTCTTTGTGCAACATCACATAGTCATTTTAGACGGTTTTGTTCGATTTGGTATTAAAATGTACTTATTTTAAGTTGAGTTGTGGGGATATTACTTGAAAGGTAAAGATTTCTTGTTCCATATACTACATTATGTTTTGGTTAAGTCACACAAACCACTTAATTAATCAATTTAACTGAAGTTACGACCCAATGTCAATTTTATTGAGTCTGTCATACTCCCAGTGTGATGTTGATTAATTTTTGCTTAAACCTTTTCTTACTGTTTAAATAATGTCCCTGCATTCTCTTCTCGTAATACATTTCTACTGTTAAAACTGTTATAAAAACAGACATTTATTCCAAATAGAATTTTAAAACTTCAATTTAGGCTACAGGTAAAAAATATTAAGTTGAAGTTTTGTTCCATTTCTGTGCAATTCGTACTCTTATATTAAGTGTTATAGAGAAAACCAGAGGAGAAGAAAATTACATTTCCAATTCATGAGAAGGTAGGTACAAAATAACGCTTATTGCATGCACGTGAGCCTAACAGGCTGGACATTTTTAGTACTTGCATATTTTGTCTTACCTTATTCAAAAAAGTCGGATTTTACTTTCCTCCTTATGTAAAGTAACTATGTTCAAAAACTTGTTAAACAAGAAATTGATCTGTTTCATCGAAACTATAGTCGTTATTACCGAATAAGACCAGATCCTCTTTGCACGCACCCGAAATGACTTTAATAAATGGTTATCATTATTATATGCTACAAAATAGTTATAAACCTTCTGGATACATAGGAGCTATTATTATAAAATATTTATCGCTCCCCTATTTAAGAATTTTTCAGAAAATGACGATTGAAAAATACTTATTAATCACAAATTTACTGCTGACATATAAAACAAATGATTGTAGGGAAAATTTAATTTGTCTTATTTTAATGATTTAATATTTATGCTTTCTTAATATGTAACAAATTTGTTTTCATATTTATTGTTAAGCAGTAGATTTATAGTAGATTACAAAATAGTTTATAATAGATTATAAAAAATATATTACAGAGGTACAAAATATATCATAAATAGGTAGTGTTATGATTTAAATACAATTATTTATAATTATTATTTATTGACAATTATTTGACAAAATTACAACTAACAATTAACACAACATATAATACTGGTATCAGATATAACTGGTTCTAGCCTGCATCACATCTCCCCTTCTACTTATTCCTTTCTTCTCCCCTTTTAAAATAATTTTTACTGTCTAACCTTTACGAATTAGTTCTGCCCTGTTTCTGCATCTGTTTCTTATATAAACTTTTCCACTTGACGTTTTTATGGTATAGTTTCTTTTGTTTCCTACTTCTGTAACTATTCCTAAATTATCCTATGTTTTAGTTCTTGGATCTTGTAACCACACATTCGTTCCTACTGGGATTAGTTCAAGATCTTTAGCATTTCGGTTTTAAGTTTGTTTTGTTGTTGTATTCTCCATTGCCCTGCGATCAATTAATTTGGCAAAGTCTCGCCATTTTTTAAAAAAGGCTTTACAATTTATTTGGACAGTTTATCTTATAGGCTGGTCATACAATATCTGCGCTGGTGAAACTCCATCATTTTTAGAAGATTCTAGAAGCCCGGCAAAAATTTGTACTCATTTAAATTACCTTCATTCATGCATTTTAAAATAATTAGACTTTTCATTGCTTTTACTGCAGCCAGGTATGGAAGGGCTAAATAAAATGTTAAATGCTTTTTAAAACGCCTTTATTTCTTGTGATGCAAATTGTGGGCCATTAGCAGATCGAAATCTTACTGGAACCCCTGTATCTGCAAAAATTCTTCTTAAACAAGTGTTTACTTGAGAATAGTTCGGATCTCTATTGACGAACTGACAAACAATTGGCCATCCAGATAATCGGTCTTCGTAAACCATAAGGTGTTTTCCAGCGTAAGAGAACAGAAGCTGATACATCTTCAAATGGTCTGGAAGGAGGAGGGTCACACATCAGAGTTTATTTTGAAAGCGATGGCCTTATCTGTTGACATAATTAGCAAGTCTCTATTTTGTTCTTTATGTCACTGTTCATACCTGGCCAATAAATAGTTTGCCTTGCTCGTCGCTTTGTCAGTGCTATGTTTTAATGGGAGCTATGAAGTCTTTCAAGAATAGATTTTCTTGCATTTGTTGGAATAACAATTTGGCATCCTTTCATTATTTGTACCATCTTTATGTTCATTTCTTACACTCCAATATTACAATAAGTCGGTTTTTAAATGTTTTCGATCCAAAGGAACCCCATTTTTTATTTGATCGATAAGTAACTGGCATTCAGTATTTTCTTTTTCTTCATTTGGAAATGATATTGGGAATCGTGACAGCGCTTCTGGAGCAAAATTTTCAGTTCCTTTTTTCCATTGCGCATTGAAACAGAATCCATTTAATTTTTGTTTTAACCTCTGAATTCTTGGATTTTCTATGTTATCCAGACTATACTCATTTAAAATTTGAATTAAAGGTTTATGATCTGTGCTAACAGTAAAATAACTTAAACCTAGTAGATATAATTTACATATTGTCATTGTCCAAGTTAAACCTAATAATTCAATTTCAATCATGGAATATCTTGTTTCCGTTTCCGATAAAAAAACGTGATCGACACTGTATCAACTTCCATGTATTATCATGTTTTTGCAGCAAAATATAGTCTAATTCGTTTAATCGAGAAGCATCGGTATGAAGAGCTATTTCCTTATGAGGATCAAAGTGTGTCAGGACAGGTGGTTGCGTAAGTGCTTGTTTTATATTCATAAATGATTTGTCCTGAATTAGGCTCCATAAAAATTGATTTTTTACTTTAAGTAAGCTTCTTAGTGGAATGACTTTGGAACTTACTTCTGCTGAAAAATATCCCCATTGGTTTACCAATCCCATAACTGGTCTCAATTCAGTTAAATTTCCTGGAGATCTAAAATTTTGTAAATCACTTATTTTACCTGGATCTGCTTTAATACCATCTTGTCCTACAACGTAGCCAAACATACAAAACTTCTCTTTTCGCAAAAATAAATTTATTCTTGATTAAAGAAATATTTTTGCTTCTACAGCGATCCAAAACTTTTACTTTTCTTTCATAGTGACTTTGAAATAACTCATCATATATCAATATATCGTCTATCACTTTTTCTATATTACCTATCTATATATTCTTCGGCAAAACTCGTCTCCCGCACATATCAGTCCCATTCTTCATCTTCTCCAAGGAGTGAAATGTCGTGAGTTCTTGGCTTACTTTATCTAGTGGAAGTTGCCAATATCCGCCGGTCGCATCTAAAGTTAAAAAATATTTAGAATTGCTGTTAATATTACAAACTGCATCCCATGGAGATTTAAATGGATGAACCAGTCTCTGAACATGTTGATCTAGTTTAGTAAAGTCAACACATAACCATTTGGTTTCTGCACTACCCCTAGTAGTGCAGTAGTTCTGCACTACTATGGACTAACAAAATCGGTTGGACCCTCTTCCACTGGTTTAATTACGCCTTTTTGAACCATTTCATCAAGTTCCTGTTTAACCTTTTCTCTCCACGCAAAGGGTATCTGCCTGGGACAGGTAATTGCAAAAGGTGTAACATTAGTTTTAAGGGAAATATGAACTGGTGGACTGTGACTGTGATGTGAGTTTAATTTTGTTGCTGTGAGTTTAACTAACTACTATTGTTTTAAATTGTTTAATTTCTACCTTAAGTTAAGATGCTGTATTTTTATGCTACGGTTACGCCGTGTGAGTTTGTCTTGCCTTGTTTTCAGGTTGTTTCCTAGAAGTGTTGATTTACTTGACTGCCTTTTATCTCGTCCAAGCCTGCTTGTTCTTTGGCTCTCGTGACTTGTGGTCTGATTTAACGTTGTTCTTTTGTTGTGGCTCTAAATTTCATTTTCTTCGCCTTTCTCTAAGTCCTCACTATGTATAGACGGTCCCTCTTAATCTATTAATCATGAATTAATTGGTGTTACCTACCTTTTTTATTTTCGGAAAGTGTGGATTCCCCCCTTGCTCTTTAACGTTCTATATTATTTAGACGGCATTCGCTTTTCCAGATTTTGTTTTTAAATTATATAATTAATAAAATTCTTATATTGACTGGTTAGTTTTTTGTACGGACAGCTGTCAGTGTTTTGCCAGTGTTGCCAGTCTGGAGGTTCAAAATTTTTCCTGGTAGCCTTTGGGCATTTTCGCGTGGTATAGTATGGTTTTGTAGTTGTCTTCACAACTTCCATTGGGGTTGTCGGCGCATGACGGAAATACTCGGTTCCCCATCTTGTTATCTTGTACGGAGGGACATTTTCTCGTCTTTAAACGTGAATCACACATTTTCAATCTAGAAGCCATCGATTTCGGGCCATCGGCTCGAGACTTCGTCATTTTATGACACGGTTGATCCAGATTTAAAGGCTTTGCCGATTATTTTTCATTTCTACGATGAAATTCATCCGCTTAGTGTGGAATTTTGAAGCCCCTTTTTGTTGATTGGCTATGAAAGGTGAGTCTGGTTTTTTTATATAAAGTTTTTTTTGGAATCTACACGTAGATGCCACGTGTTCGGCGGAAATCTCGATTTTTAAGGGTCTTTTCTTTATTTCTTTCAACAGTCATCCCCTGGCGCTGCACGCCTGTAGCTAGTAGCTGCCCCTTTTGCTGAGACTTGTCTCATGAAATTTAGCATCTCGAGCCGTTCCTAGGAAGGTAAGCCTTTTCTTGATATTATTAAGTGTCTCATGCTTTCTCGGATACATATTATTTGCCTATTTTATGCCCATATATTATAATTAAAATTTTAGCTGACCTTAGTTTATTGAAATTATGCTTCACTGTAATAAAGTCTTAGACTCGAGTTTTTGGTAGCTCTTCATGCTATATCATATTTGAATAATAAAATCCAAGCTTCTCGATTGCTTTTCTATTAATTTTTTTGCTATAATTTATACATTATTTATAAGACGTGTACGTCTGCTTTAATAAAATCTCTAAGTTATGTCTTGAACCTCTTAATACCACCTTACGAGCCCCTTGTAACGACTAGGTTTAGATTTTATTCAATTTTTAGTAGATTAAATACCATAAATAGTTAATTTACATTGGTTTTAGATCAAGTTTTTTATTGACTTTATTGGCGTTATACTGTCACGAAGTACATTGCAAACGGACATGTCTTAGTATCGACGTACGTAGCTTATTTTCTGTTTTTATTTTTGTGTATATTGTATTGGGCTATCTGTAATCTTATTATATTAGGTAATTTCAAACCGTAATTTATCGTTGAGTAAAAGAGTTTGCGGTTCTAGTTAATTTTGACAGTATAATTTGTTACTGTAAACGCCAAGTTGACAAGTCTGTCATATACACCAGACAGTGACTTTATACAATAAGTAATTACTTGAGTGACACTCTTGGTGATGTCACTTGATCTCAACTGTCAAAAAGTTCAAGCAGTGTAAATATAATAATTTGTTATTAAGGTTAAGTCGCCAGCCTGTCAAGAAACTTCTAAATGAACGTCTTTCGGTTATCGTAATCACCGTATACAGACAGTCTTTGTCTGTATACGGTGTCGTAATGGAGCCACAAGGTATTTTTTTTTTTGTTTATTGATTTATTTTTATACATGCGCTGATTTATAAATATGTACGGGCTTGGAGTTTACGTTCTACATTTTTACGCTGTTGGAAAATTTAGATTTATTTTTACGTTCGTCTATAACTTTCGGTTAAATAATATTTTTATGTTTTCAGAGATGTTAATTAACTTTTTATTTTATTTTTAAATTTGTCATGCTTTGACTAGTATTTTGGGTAAGAAACTTATTAAGCTCGTGCACGTTTTATTCTTTTTTTTATATATCGTACTATTTGTTTTTATGGAACTTAAGGTAGTTACGTAGTTGCTTTGCTTTTAGTGGTACATTTGCTTTTAGTTGCACATTTGTTTTTAGATGTACATATATGGTATTGTCGATTATTTCTATTTAAACCGTTGCTCCCTATGAGGGATGTATTCTCTTTATTTTAGCGACCTAACTTTTCCAAAGTTAATTTATTATGTAGTTTTCTTTTTTTATATAGTATCTTACATTGATTCGGTTTACTCAATTAATACTTAACGTTTAACTTGGTAAGTCGAGCTACTTTAGGGGTTTAAAGTTTTAATTATTTTTACTGGCTTTGTTTAAGCCTATCTTTTCTTACTTTGAATCTTACGTAAACTTACGATTTAATTATCAATTATTTTTCTTTTGTGGTACTACCTTTTACATTTAATGTAAGATAACATAATGTAGCGTTAACCTTGGTCAGTTAGTAATCACTTAGGTTTTTTTGTAAATATTAACGTTTATTGTTAACGTATCGATGAACTCTACTATTTAGTGGTCAATGTCCTTGCGTAATAACTTCTTTTGTCTATTAACGTAACTTGAAATCTCTTTTAATATTAACCTTTTATTTAACACTTACATTTTGGCGATTTAGCCCAAGTCAGTTGTTTCCCTTCAAATACATTTTTTATTAACGTAACTTCATACTTTTTTATTAATTAAATTTGAATTACTTTAATTACTAGGAACTGTTTTTCCTAGGGTTCTTCCGGTGGGCGTTAACGAGCCTATGTTATCTTCCGTAGGGGATTGCGTGCAGCCTATCTTTTTTTTCCGGTGGGTTCTAAAGAGCCTCCCGATTATTCTATTTTATTGGAGAGGACAAATTTCCTCAAAGAACTTTTGCGGTTGAGGACAGACTTCCCCTAGAAGTTTTCTCTCATGTACTTTTTTGTTTGTATTTTGCCGAGCTAAATCTCTCCGGAGATCATTGTGTATTTTTTGTACAAATATAGGTATGTATATAGGGTTAAGTGTATTTACGTTGTTTTATTCAGCTCACTCCACCTTATGTCTTTGAATTAAATTATGAATAACAGGTTTTCTGTGTGTGACGCAGGTTCCTAGAGCACCAAGACGACTTCCAGTTTGCATCGGTGTAAAAAAACTGGTGGCGTCCAATTGAACATTTCTGGCTAACTGAGCTAAGGGCTAATTTGCACGCGGTCTGCTACAACTTGCTTTGCTCAGAACACCCTGTTGTTTCTGTTTTTCTCTCGTGTACCTTTCCGAATTATTTTGATGCTCTTTTCTTTCAAGTTTTAAGCGGTAAGTACTTGGTCAAAGATACTCATCATAGTATCTTTGACAGTTTTTAACTTAACACTTTTTCTTTAACAAAGTGCGTTGCAGGACCATCCATTGGTGTTAATATTTCCTGAGTTAAATACATCTTCATAATATTCAATTAGCTAATGTCTAATCTGCTCACATTGTTCCTCTTGGGTCTTTAGGTATTTCTGAAATTTTCAGCATACATATTCTTAATGGATTTGGAAAGTTCTTGTGTAATATTTTTAGCTTAATCATGACGTTTCGATCAATAAGAAGTTCCGCAATTCAATGACATATAAGTATACGTATAATAGTAGTTACTACTAGTTACGCTTCCATAGGTTATTTTGCAATCTACATAGGCATAAACGTATATTTTTGAGGAATTTGCTGACTCTAGTCTTAAATTAGAGGGTTGAATATTTTCTTTCTGCATTGAAAGCTTATTTAAAATTGTTTTACCTGCTACTGATACTTCAGCACCTGCATCTGGAATAGCATTTAACCATACAGAAGAATCACGTTCGTTTGATTTGAAACAAATTTTTATATTAATTTCGCGTCCGTTCGAAGAATTTGAAATTTCACCTGCAGTGCTGATTTTTAATGTGCCAAGTTTTTTTAATTTGTCTTCATTTTGCCGAACGTCTAAATTGTTCATATATTTTGTTCTGCAAAATTGTGTAAAATGCCCTTTTATTTTGCATTTTTTACAATAAAAAAAATTTGCAGGACACTCACCTAATGATTTATGCCAATTATTGTTGCATCTTGTACATTTTTTACTTATTGGTTTACTTAGTTTTAGTTTTTGTGCACATATTCCATTTTCTTCTTTTGTTGCGGCTCCTTCTGGTACTTCCACATATTTGAATAATTTCATCAATACCGCTGGCTTCAGATAACGGTAGGCATTTCTTTCTTATACTAGGATCAACCAGAGCTTCAACAACATGATCTATTAGGCCTCGATTAAAACAATGTGTACAAGGATCATTAAGGTGAAAAAGCTTAAGTTTTTCTCTGTAAAGATTTATAAAAGATTTGCCTTCTTCTTGTTTCCGTTGTATAAACTGGCTTCGACGCATGCGTCCATTCTCCTTTTTCTTGTAATAATTTTCTAATTTATCCAAACAAAATTTGCTATTACCATCGATTATATTTGAAATATTTAGAACAAGTCTAATGATGTCACAAATTGCTTGTTTGAATAATGTGTATAGAAGAGCAGCTACCTGACCTGACCTGACCTGAGTCTAAATTTAAACCTTGGAATATAAAAAAATCAAATTTATTTCTTCAGTCCTTGAATTGGCCTAAATTTATATTTTCTACAAGTTTCTCCGGCCCTGGAACATCTTTGGAAATATTTAATGATTTATTTTTTACATGATGTTCATCATGAAAACCCTCTTTTTTCACAGGTTTGTCATTACTATGTTTATTCTCAAACAAACCTAATAATATATTCTTTAAATCTGCCAACTGCACGGAAAAGTTTTCTTCTATACTTCTTAGAGTATTTCCAGTTCTATCCTCCAATTCCTTTAAATTATTTTGTGTCTCTACAATAGTATTTCTTAATGATAAAATAAAAAATATAAAAATTCTTCAACATTTTGGCCGTCTTTTTTGATTTAGGAATTCGTTCTAATTTTCTTACTTGATTTAATGGATTTAATATACTGACATCTTGTGATTGAAATACGATCTTTTATAATTATTATTTATTGACAATTATTTGACGAAATTACAACTAACAATTAACACAGCATATAATACTGGTACCAGATATAACTCGTTCTAACCTGCATCACAGGTAGGGTATAGCTTCTAGGTATGGGATACTTGTATGTGCTTACAAACTAGAGGACTAACAATATCGCAGTTGGTCCGAAAAGGACAAGCATTGCACTATAACAAACCCAAGTAAAACTTCCTTTTTAACACAATTCCCAACTTAAAACATTAATCAATTAAAAATATCCAGAAACGCCCAACAATTTTTGAAGTTATGAACCCTAAACAGTCTTTTAAACAATTTTTTCATATTGATACCACGCATGGGCACATGAGTGAGATTATAGTTTAGGTCCAATATACAAGACAAAATGATTGCCTTGATTATTTCTGCAGAGAAAGGTATTTAGTAAGTTATCTGTGTTTCCCCCTGTAGCATATGCATGAGAGATAATCGCCCACTTTTGAGCTTACTCAATCGTGGCGAGAGGTTCGTCAGTCAGGATAAGTTGGACCGCAGCGTTTACCATCAGCGCTTCTTAATAAAACATTTCCTTACAATTTTATAGTAACCTTCGCTGGATCTCCGCACATTAGGGCTTTTTTGAATTATTGGCAATTAGACTAAAATGTAATATAATATTTGGTATACTAGATTAATTAAATATTAGTGGCACATATACTAGATCCTTAGCTGATCTAAGTAGCGGAAAGCGGGGCAGAACGGGGTACCGGGGCAGAACGGGGTACCCATTATAAAAACAGAACGCACCACCAGAGATATCTGAAACACTGCCAACGGCATTATCTCTACACAATTTTACTTGCTGTACCATCAGTTGGTTGCCAGACGTTCTCTGAGTAGGTTGTTTAGTTGAAATGTGAAATTTTTCTCGGATTTATAATTTTTGATCAGTAAGATTAGCACGGTACGTAGGATCTTTATTTATTTATGCTAAATTTGAAATACTCATCGGAAATAGTATCCCCTTGGCTTCATTTTTTATATAGTGTTTTATTTTATTTGTTTTTTTTTTTTGACAAACATATATTACTTATAACTAACAGTAAGCACGTGGGGTAGAATGGGATGGAGCAGAACGGGCGGAACCCCGTTCCGCCCCATATATGTATATATCGATGAATCAAGCTGTTTTGTCAGTTGTTAATGGAGGAATGGGCTACAAAATAGCTGCAGACCAATTTTGCGTCCCTCGGACTACCCTAAATCCTCAACCACAATTCATGGAACGACATAAGTTATAAAACCTCCTACTGTCGATAATGGAAATTCTAGTTTTCCTTGCTTGTTGCTGGAAGGAGCTTTGCCGGTGCCCAAAATTAAATCCACCGTCAAAAGAGTTACCCGAAAAAGAGGCAAAACCGCTTTACTGACATCAACTTCGTACAAAAATGAATTGGAGGCGACTCTTGCTGCAAAAAAACACCAGTTGAAAAGAAACAAAAAGTAAAAAAATGTTAAAAAAGCCAAAATAACGAAACAAGAGTCAGATTCGCTTTTAGAAGACAGTCACGATGACGTCGATTGTCTTTACTGCAAAGAATTTTGGTCCAAATCCAAATGGCAAATACAAATTATTAGTACCCCATTCTGCCCCACCCACGGGGCAGAACGGTGCAAAATGCATTTATTTTAAATTACTGTTTTAAATGGTTAAAGTCACAAAATTTATAGCTAAGAAGAATTGAGATAGTTAACTAATATTCCAAATAGTCGATTTGCATCAAAACACGTTTAACTTTTAATCACTAGATATTTTTAAATTGCCATTAAACGTTAAGTAGCCCGTTCTGCCCCGCTTTCCCCTATAGCTCAAACAGTTTAGAATAGCAAATAAAAAAATTTATTTGATTTTGTATTAATTTATTTACAAAAGAAAACATCTCAACAAAATTATTTAGAAAAAAAAGCGCTGCATTTTTTTAGGGCCTAGAGTTTAGCTGGGAATATCGTAATAAATTTGTATTCTTCGAGGCCAATTTACCCGTAGCCTGAATCATTATTATTGTTATTAGTATTACAACAAATCTTGAGTACAGCGTTTTTTTTCATTTTTCTAAACTTTTTGCTTTCATATATTGATCCCTTATGCTCCTTCTTTGAATTTTCCCCGTTGGAGTTTTTGGAATATTGTCTACTATCATAAGACCGGCTCGTAGTTTATAGGCATCAGAAACTTTAGAATTAACAAAATGCAGCAATTCTTGAACAGGTGTTTCTTCTCCATTTTTTAAAACTACGCAAGCAGCAGGATGATTCCTATCGACGAAATGTCGGACTCCAAAAACTGTTGCTTCGGCAACAGCTGGATGACTAAGTAAAATATGTTCTACCATAGATGGTGATATCTGGTTGGTTTTATATTTAAACATCTCACTTATTCGATCGGTAACATAAATGTACAGATCTTCATCGTAGTATCCTATGTCGCCCATTTTTAGGAATCCGTCTTCATCCAAAGCATCTGGATTTTTATAGTTATGGTAGCCTGCCATTGAATATGGTGACCTTACACGTATCTCTCCTTCTTGGTTCGGACCGACTAGCTTACCAGTTTCCAAATCTACAAACTAAAAATGACATTCTATACTACATATTTTCACAACAGATTTTATTACACATAATTTTTTTAAAATTAGCAGTTGCCAAAATAGGGTATCTACTATTACTACGATATTCTTTTCTATATTCGTGCAAAATCATGCCCTAAAGTGCATTATTTTTAGGTCGGTAAGTGAGAAATTACGAGGGTGGTGCGGTAATGTTTAAAAAATTACATTGTCATCATTACATATATCATCGGACATCGGATGTGTCGCAGGCGAATTGTAAATTACCTGAAACACATCTGTAACACGACTAAGAAATAATTCAAACTAACCTTAGTAAACCAAAACTAATCTGAGTTAATTAAGATCTCTTACTGTTTAATTATCTCTTCAAAATGTAGTTGTACATCCTTTTATAACGTTATAGAAAATCATTTATTTAAATATTGCTACTAAATCAACCTCTTAATAAATAAACTTTTTATAATATGCTGGAGGAGGGCCGACATTTTTTAATACGTCGACTTTTAGCCGTCTGGTTCTAAACCATTTAATATGTAGGTATATGGAGTTTTACAATAGGACTAATATTTGTAGGGCGTTTAATTAAATGCCTACAATTTTCAATCAAATGGCAGTTGTAAAAAATATTTTATATAACAGATTTGGTAAATGCGTCGCTACCACACTCATGTGACAACACATCTTTTCTTCTTTTCTATGGCTTAATTCGTAAATTACATATTTTAAAAGACAGAATACAAACTAGTATTTTAAAACTAGCCGGGGACAAACTCAAATATCTACATATAGTTTAAACTAGGAAAACGTGTCGTGCGTACCAACACAGACAAACATGAATGTTCTTCACAACGGTATACATGCTCTAAAAGAAAAAGAGGAATACAGTCAGTATTTACTAATGGCTAGTAATTATTTCTGCTGCGATTTAAATAAGTAGGTAGGTAAGCCCAACCGGCAAAAAAATTACTCGGGTGGTATAATAATTTTCCGTCAATACTTTAAATAAACTGCCTGTGAAACAATGATGGGCCAAATATAGTTCATGTGGTCGGCATAATAAAACTTTAAGTAACAAGTAACTATCCCGTTGGGCAGTCCGAAATCTATTCGAGCACTAAAATTATTAATTGGGCGGTGAAATTATTAGTCGGCTGGTGACAATAGTATATTATTAACCTAGGGACTAAAGTGACTCTTTTAATCCCGCGGCGAAAGGTTTGTAGCCCGACCGTAGGGAGGGCTACAATTCGCCAAGGGATTAAAAGATACTTTAGTCACGAGGTTAATATACTATTTTATGCACTTTAGGATAGGTAAAACGTTAAAGAAATAACAAAAAAAATCATACCACTAAACGGTACTCTATTTCTAAAACGTCATCTTCAATGACTTGTACCATGATTGTCTCTGTCAACTGAAAATCTAGTGTGTTTTGACAAGTAACTAAGTAAAACAAAATCAACTCGATAAACATAGTCAAATATGCCAAACCTGAAAGACGTGTGTTGATTGTGAAATCGAAAAAGCAGCTCAAGAGGCTGTAGGCCAATTATTACCAAGGAAATCTGGAGAACAATACTCGTTTATTGATACACAAAATGATTTAAATGTTAATATTTATAAAAATTAAGTTGTTTTTTATAGTTAATATTGTTCTAAACACGTTACATTTCTATTGCATTAGCATATAAATATAGCATATAAATCCCTACGGATTTAAAGTAAATTTTAAATCCCTAGGGATTTAAAGTACCACTTTTTTCCCGGAAAATAGGGATTTAAAGTACCCTTTAAATCCCTAAAGTGCATAAAATAAATTAGGCTGTGAATAAAATGTGTTCGGTATTTAAATATCGTTCAGCAGTTTTTAAGCAGGGTTTCGTTTTCTGCAAAATATTTACTTTAGAAGCCAGAAAGTCAAATGACCTGTAGGTATTTAATATTTTTAGTTGGCAAGGGTTTGAAAATAGCGGCGAGATTCGTTAGTTCGATCGGTTTCTTTAATTCGTCTGTTGAACTTTTGATCATCACTAAGATTGACTACTTTTGATCTGTTACCAGAGGCGTCGATGCCGAAAATTAAGTACGTATGTATATTCACGTGAAATAAAAAAAGACGGTCAGGTGCAAGTTCAACTCGCTAGTAGGGGGTACCGGACGGCGTGCCGCGTGGTCCGGCGGCTTACCGTAATTTTAAAGAATTCCAAAAATTTAACTGCTGCTGCGGCCGAGTTCCCCGCGATGTAATGCTGCTGGAGCGGCACTAACGGTGGACAGCATGGGCGCCCACAGGAATTTTAAAGTTGTATATCTCTGTTGCTACATACGGGACCCATACCAAATTCAGGTGAGCCTTCTAGGAATGTTTTGGCAAAGAAAAAAAATATTTTTTTGTAATTTGCGAAAAAAAGTTAAATTTTTGCTTCCCCCCCCCCTGATAAAAAAATGAACACGTTTAGGTATTTTAATTATTATTTTTTCTAAACACATTTTACACCATTTCGTCGAAAATTTTTAAATTTTAAGAGAAAAAATGTGTTAGTTCAAAGTTAAAGTCATTTGAATTTTTTTAAACTTAAAACATAATTTAAAAAAAAATCAAATGACTATAACTTTCTACTAACACATTTTTTCTTTTAAAATTTAAAAATTGTCGACGAAATGATGTAAAATTTGTTTAGAAAAATTAATGAATAAAATACCTAAATGTGTTAATTTTTTTCTCAGGAGGGGGCGAAGCAAAAAAAACTTTTTTTCTTTACCAAAACATTCCTAGTAGGCTCACCTGAATTTGGTATGGGTCCCGTATGTAGCAACAGAAATATACAACTTTAAAATTCCTGTCGGGTGGGCAGCCTTACTAATAATACCATGAAATGTATGTGCTTTTACATTAATAAATATTTGGAGTTTTCTAATTAAATGCTTTATTTTTTACGTAATTAATTACCCCTTATTACACGCTAAAGTTAATTTTAGAGCAGTCAGAACAGGATTAGATTACCCATCAATTTGTAATGTTACAATATTTTTTCAGCACTCAACTTGATTTTGGAGCAGGCAAAAAAAAATAAAATGTAATTTATTTCGCACAGACCAAATATTTATTTAGTTGCAACTTATTTTTTTTTACTGCTTAAAAGATTTTGAAGCTGCTTGTTCAAATCTAAAACGCAGATCAATTTTTGTTTTATTACCAGATCAAGCTTCACCGCCCAATCCATCATTTCGCCGGCCAATCGTATATTATGATGTGTCAAAATTGTAAAATTTCGCCGCCCGTTTAAATCACACCCTTTGCTAACACAAACAATTCCGCCAATATTGGTGACCCGATAGATTTTAATATTTATATATTATATATTCTTAGTTTCAGTATTTTAAAAGCTGGCTTCGAAGGATTTTTGAGTTCCATCAGTCCAAAATTTATTTATGTTACTTATGGAAAAATCATATTTGGCTATAAGGAAGATATATTGTCAAGCAGCATTTCACGATGCTGATCGTCTAAAGGCCGCTTTAGGCAGCATTACGACTCAGTATCAATATTCGTTTTAGATACCTACATACAATCGATCTTAGGAACTTAAAATGTAACATGTCCCGTTAGTGATATATTAAAACATAGTTTTTTTTACCTTTAATTCTGTCTCAGGCAGCACAGTCCCTGATGACGAGACTTTTTCCTGGTAAGCTTTTTGGTTAGTAAAATCATGACAAACCATATAATTAGCTTCAGTTGACCCATAACCCAAAGCGATGTTAGTGTACGGAAGAAGTTTTCTCAGTCTTAATATCTGATGCATATCCATTGTTGATCCTCCAATACATATGCTATATAAGGACGACGTGTTATATTTTTTAATTATTTCTTCAGGAAGATCGGTAATTTGGTATGTGAATGTATTCGACGTAAATAAATAGGTTGCCTGCAAAAATGAATAACTAAAGATTTTTGCTACCAAAATAGGACAACCGCTTTTACGGTTTAAACTTCAGTATCGAAGTTTCATCGTACTAATTTGATATTTTGTAGTATTATTCATCATCAGGTACTCAAAAATCTCGAGTCATTGTGCTATTGTTACAACTAAATTTTTAAAAATTTCTGTTTCTCAGCAGATATAATCTTCGCATTGCTGCTGGTAGTTTGACAGGCTGTTAAAAACCAATATAAGTATCAGCTGTTAAAACTTTAATTAATAAAATTTTTGTCAAAGAGCTGTTATTTATAATTTTAATTTTTTATTTTAAATAATAGATATATTACAAGTTTTCCTTATTATTTCTTGACCGTATTTGGCAAATATTGAGTTTTCCTGGGTTAATCCATAGATCACGTTAAAATTAAAAAGCTATTTTGTGTTAACGTTTCGGTTTATTCCTAAACCATCTTCATAATAGTAAATTGTGTTCATAAAATAAATTAAAAAGTTAGTTTAACAATGACAAAAATAAAAACCTACCTCATTTGTACATAAACACTTCTGTACAAATAAGGTATGCTTTTATTTCTTTCATGGTTAAATTGACCTTTTAATTAATTTTACAAAAACAATTTACAGTGCTCAGATGGTTTACAAATAAACTGGAACGTTAACACAAAACAGCTTTTTAATTAATTAATAATAATAACACAATCGACCGAGGAAAACTAAAAATATTTGCCAAATACGGTTAAGAAATAATAATGACAACTTGTAACATCTCTATTATTGAAAATAAAAAATTAAAATTATAAATAACAGCTCCTTGACAAAAATTGTATTAATTAAAGTTTTAACAGCTGATACTTATATTGGTTTTTTAGAGAGCCTCGTCGGTTTGTCTGATGCAGTTAAAGTGTCCATCCTAATATTTAGCTGTGTATCAGATTCTCATTTTCGTTTCCCTTAAATTTACGTTTTAATGCCTAGCAATACGTCATATTGTAATTTGTGGTACATATTGTTTAAATTATCCAATTTAAGGCAATTTAATTTCCCATTGGTCTGTACCAGATACTCACCTTGTGTTTTTCAACCAGTTGTAAGAATTTCTCAGCATTTATGTTAGGTGCCACCAGTTTTGCCATGCCAGTATATATAACCAATCCAGTTAATATCCATGCTGATATCCAATAAAGTGAAGAAAAATGCATTATAACTCCTGGTTTAATATGATTATGCCTAAAAATATTGCCTGGCTTATGCATAGGTGTATCTAGCTCCTAAGATTAAATGGTTCTATTTTTAAAAAAATACTTTAATGTATTAATTAACTTCGATTTGGTCGTAATGATACACGGTGTTCAAGTACTATGCTTTTAAAACTATTTGTTATTTATTGGTGATTAACAATAATACTATGTATATATTTCTATTAAACGATGTTTAAATCATAAAAAATACACTACGGTGTATCTGGTAACTTTGACACCTTAAGACCTCCGTTTTACATACAAGGGCTTTCCTGTAATTGATGCATTAAAACATCTTCACCTCTGGAGGCAATGTTGAAGTTTCCCTCACTGTATTTATTATTCAGACAATAAAAGTTAATTCCAGAGATCTAACTGATCACCTTAAAATCTTGAAAACTCTAAAGACAGGGGCCATAGCCAAACCAGTTGATTTAATGACAACAATGTTCGCCTTCCAACGGTCTTCTCAAGTGGTTATAAAGGACTGCCAGACTATGAGCGTGATAGTGACACAATTTTAAAAAAGTACCACTCGTGTGGTACAAAGTCGGATCAAAGATGTAAGAGCGGAGAAGAGCTAAAGTGTTTTGGCCTACTAAAAAAAAATAGATGCAGACTTTCAAAGTTCCTGGGCAAAAAGCCCTTTATTTTTAAGCAGAAACGCATTGCTTAGATTTACGTGCCACAGATTAAGTAAGAAACATTATGTAATAATATTGCCTATCAACTACAAAATAAAGTGGTCCTAAGATTAAATGGTTCTATTTTTAAAAAAATACTTTAATGTATTAATTAACTTCGATTTGGTCGTAATGATACACGGTGTTCAAGTACTATGCTTTTAAAACTATTTGTTATTTATTGGTGATTAACAATAATACTATATATATATATATATATATATATATTCTATTAAACGATGTTTAAATCATAAAAAATACACTACGGCGTATCTGGTAACTTTGACACCTTAAGACCTCCGTTTTGGCACATGAATCTACCAATTTACCAATACCAAATTTGCGATTAGGTTTGGACGGATTTACTAGAAACATTTCTAGAAAGGAAAAGTCGTTTTAATTTTTTCAAAACACTTGCTGTTAGTCGCGTTGCTTCCTTCCGGGGTCTGCACAAGTTTGATGTTTCTTGTACATTTATAATTTCATGTGAATCTCGCATATAAGAACTTTCCCTTCGTTTGAACTCTAAATGACAATAAACATGTTTTGTATGACATTACTTGACACTCTATAGAAAAATTATATAGGGACCATTATATCATAGTGCACCAGAAGGAATAAACAGCTAATTCTGAGCTGCGACCCAAATGCTCATTACTTCATGTGGAGCAATACAGACATAATTAAGAACGATACCTGAGCAAATCTGAACAACTTAGAAATTATTAACAAAGTAAGCGCACTCACATTATAAATACCATTAGGAAAGAGATTTAAAAAGCTAAGCTCGTCATCTGAATTTTAGATGGCAATAGATAAACATTTTCGGTATAGTGTAACGTGGTACTTAGATCCTTTCACAGAATTATACATGGACCGTGTCATAATGGAATAAACAGCTAATTCAAATTGAGACGCATATGCTCAATATATCATATGGAGGGGTATAGAAATAAACGTAAACCTGAGAAACTTAGATAGTACAAATGAAGTAAGCACGCCCACCATCAGGAATTCCTATCCTAGCGATTCTATATTGTGGCCAAAGTCTAATGTACATAGGGTGTCAAAGCTGACTGACTAAAGCGCACAAAGTAAACCTACAGTCAGGAGTTAAAAGATTGATTCGGAAATAAATAAAAAAATTATTTCTTTTTTTGATTCATATCAGAATTTAAAACTCTTAGATTCTCATATTGCATATTTTTTGCTTAAACATTCTTTTGCTATTCCACGAATGTCTTATTTACTAAGATGTGCACCTTGCTGGAAACTTAAAGAATCTTTAATGAAATTTGATTTAGAATTACAAAATTGTATTCAAGACATAACAAACTGTCCCATAAAGGATGATTCATGGTTTCAAAGTACATTACCAGTGAGAATGGGCGGTCTTGGAATTAGAGACACATCTACTCTTTCGATATCTTCCTTTTTGGGTTCAGTTTCCGATGTTTCAAATTTATTAAAAACAATACTGTCTTCTTATATTTCTGACACAAACGATTTTGATTTTGATAGTTGTTTGGAAAAGTGGTGTTCTCTTTGTGAGTTTGAAACTTTACCAGTACCTTTACCAAAGTCTCAAAAAGAATTTGATAAACAAATTTGTCAAATACGCCAAAACTTTCTTTTATTAAATTATCAATCCGATGAAACCAAAGCTCGACTCTTAGCTCTTCAAGCTCAAGAAAGTAACGCATGGCTTAATGCCCTTCCGTCCTCTTCTATAGGAAATCTACTTGACAATAATTCTTTCAGAATTTCAGTTTCTTTAAGACTTGGTCTGCCTGTGTCTGGTGAACACACCTGCATTTGTAGCGAATCTGCTGATATTTATGGCTCCCATGGGCTAAGCTGCAAAAGAAGTGCAGGACGTGCATCGAGACACAGACAAATTAATGACATTCTTAAACGTGCTCTAGTTTCTGCAGAATGTCCTGCTAAACTTGAACCTGCTGGAATATATAGGAATGATGGTAAACGAGTAGACGGAATGACATTAATTCCATGGAAAAGAGGTAAACAACTTTTATGGGACGCCACCTGCAGCCATACTCTAGCAAAATCATATTTGGATAAAACATCAAAATCTTTTGGTTCTGCTGCTCTTATTTCGGAAAACAAAAAACACGTCAAATATAAAGATCTGAAAGACAGATTTTATTTCGTTCCATTTGCTGTTGAGACACTGGGCCCTTGGGGTGAGGAAGCTAAGAGACTTGTTTCTGAAATAAATTTAAGAATTTTTCCTGAACAATCTCGAGGTTTTCTCACCCAAAGAATAAGCCTGACTATCCAGCGAGGAAACGCGGCGTCAGTGATACCCTTAAGGAGGATTCTGGTCTTGACGAAATATGGGATATTTAGGTAAAAATTATGTCGATATCTTTTTCTTTTTTCTAGTTTTAGTTTTCTTTTTGATTTATATTATTAATAATTATAACAATAAAATTAAAATAAAAACCAAAAAAAAAATTGAAAAGAAATTTAATGTTATTTATTAATCGTGTGGTAATGCCCAACTTAAACACAAAACAAACATGAATTATGTAATATACAAGATACATGTATATACATATAACTAAAAAGAACTGCCACTTGCCAAAACCTAACTGATCAACTAGAATATCTTGATTTAAACTTAAACCATTACTAAATCTTAAATATGTGGTGTTGGTATTTACAGGAAGGACTAAATATCAGTCTGAAATAAAAAGACTTGGTACGATTTACTAAGAGTAAGTTCAACTTAACACCTCCCGTGTTGAATGTAATGATAAGTAAATTTTTAAAGAAGAACGAACGAAGAAAGTTACAAGGGCTTTAATGTAACGGATGCATTAAAACATCTTCACCTCTGGAGGCAATGTTGAAGTTTCCCTCACTGTATTTATTATTCAGATAATAAAAGTTAATTCCAGAGATCTAACTGATCACCTTAAAATCTTGAAAACTCTAAAGACAGGGGCCATGGCCAAACCAGTTGATTTAATGACAACAATGTTCGCCTTCCAACGTTCTTCTCAAGTGGTTATAAAGGACTGCCAGACTATGAGCGTGATAGTGACACAATTTTAAAAAAGTACCACTCGTGTGGTACAAAGTCGGATCAAAGATGTAAGAGCGGAGAAGAGCTAAAGTGTTTTGGCCTAGATGCAGACTTTCAAAGTTCCTGGGCAAAAAGCCCTTTATTTTTAAGCAGAAACGCATTGCTTAGATTTACGTGCCACAGATTAAGTAAGAAACATTATGTAATAATATTGCATATCAACTACAAAATAAAGTGCACAGTTTTATGGTTCTGAACCTTTTTGTGTCAGCACTTAGAGCAGACAATTTCTCATTGAAGGAAAGCTTTGGGATAAATTCAGGCAAAAAAATTATGGTCTACATTAAGAATATAATGTGAATGTAAAGTTATAACCCCCAAGGCTTCAAATTATCTTGATTGTGCCCCCAAAAATATCCTAAATTTCGCCAAAATTTTAGGAATTGACGGGTATAAAATTTTTAGGCTTTTGACATAAGATTTTGAACGTAAACATCATCAAAACACAAACTTAGCTTTCTTGAAACTTTAGTCCTTTCGAACTTTTCGGGTCTATTTCAAAATAAAATCACCCATATTTTCACAGCTTTACTAAGTAATGTTTCTTGTATTCTTTCTTATTATTTTCAATAAAGCTAGTTTTGAAAAAGTCCAAGTTGAATTTAGCAACTGCAAAAAATTTTAATATTAAATACTGTGAAAATAAGAAAAAATATTTTGTTTGTAAAGTTGCTGGGAAACATATGCAAAAATAATTTAAATAAACAGGTGTTTATGTTGGCCGAAAATCTATTTTTAATTTTTTTAAGTATGTATGTACAGTTGTTGCTAACGCAGCATCATAAATTCATGTAACATTTTACCGATTTTTTCTGGTTTCCCTCGTTAGTGCCAACATAAATTAATACCAATTTTCGTAAAACTAGACAATATTTCAAACAAGTGATTAAAAATGGTGATTTTTTTATCTCAATATTAAAATATTTATGGGAAAGTATTCTTTAAAATTTGATTTTTAGTGCATATTTAACTAAAGATTCGTTATCAATATAGATAGAGTAAAAGTAAAGGATATTAACAATGTATATCCAAAACGGAAAGCTACGATCCAGGCAACACTCTTTAAAATCGGCTGTGGATGTTGCTTGTTGTGAGAACATTCTGATGCTCAATTGTTAGAACCTAAAAGGTAGCGCGTTTTTAATTGTTTTTTTCAGATTTTTTTGTAAGATATACCTATTACTTCGGCTTAGTATTAAACTATGCTATATTGCCTAGGAGATGAAATCTCTGGTAATATTTTGAAGAGGCCGCGCTTACTTTATCAGGCCAAAATAGTCTTTTGCAATTTAAAAAAATGGTTGGTAATTGAGGGACAACTACAGATAGTTTATGAAGTAATCTTTGTACTTAAGTCATGTACACTTAAAAGTCTGAGAGGAATTGTCACTTGAAAAAAAAAATCAATAAAGGTCAATATTAGTACTTCTTGATTCTCTACATTATATAAAGTCAAGCACATAAGATTACAGTTTCGTTCATTTGTATGAAGCAAGTGGTCTGGACATGGACAACCGCCTCAAGTAGGGGAGACCGGTGACAATTGTAACATATATCAATTGTAACATTCAGTATACATCCGCCCTCTGCCGGATTATCGCGGACCGAGTTACACATGTTCAACGGTTGTTGGCAGATCTTTCTTTAGGGTGTTAATTGCTTTAAGAATTCTGATGAATACCGTTGTTACGATCTCAAACGTGACTTTCAACATGAAAAGTAAGTATTTATTTTTATTTTCTTTTGTATTTAATTTCTTAACCATATTTTCAATATAATATATTTAAATTATACCACTGAAATACGGATTATATTGACTAAATAATCTTTTAATAAGAACGCTTTAGGAATTAGATTACATAGTTTGATAATGTAAACAAATCATATATGTCCTTTGGTGTCAATTGTAACATGAATAAAGGTGACAATTGTAACATGTTACAAGTGAAACCAATGTAAAAAGTGTGTATCATCATAATGTATTTCTTTATAGAACGCTTTACAATATGAAACCAAACATTTTTGGAGACCTCACACCGAGCATACGGAAGAAAAAATACTCGTATATTAACTTAAAATTAATAATCTGTAACTTTTTCCCATAAAATCTAAGCCAACCATTATAAAAATCCCAAAAATCAAAAATTTTGAGTTAAAACAGTCTTCTTCCCAATGCACGATATATTTAGGTGAAAGTGAGGTCTTTTAGTAATGTTAACATACCCACGTTTCTCATCCAACTTTTTTCATTTTAAAAGAATATTTTACTTTGCATTTGTATATTTTCAATTTTTGTTATTTATATTTTAATAGGAGTTACTAATACAGATTATTACGAATTTGTCGCTTTTCTTTTGGTATATTTTTGTCGACTTTAACAATAAAAAAAACTATTTTTTATTAGTGTAACTCTTTGTTTATTTTTTAATGATATTATTTGTATTCAAAAGTGGTGGAAATCAAAGGAAGGCAATGGATTCAAAGGAAGGTGGTAGAGGAATTCTTCCTCGACCGAGGCGGTACCACCCCACGCATCCTCTTAAAAGGGCTGGCGAAATCCCTAAGGATGTTTCCAGCTCTGGATATGTGAGTCGATTCCCCAGTACACCCACGGTACACAGTACTTAGACTTCGGTCTTCGTGGGCTGTCAGAAGATAAAAAAAAATATATAATATTTAAAATAAAATATAAGTTTGTACGTACTCTTACTACTGACACCTGTGTCCGTTACAATTGCCACCAGTCGGGTGTCAATTGAAACACTTGTCATTGTCTTGAATTATATGTTCTAAGCAAGAAACTAGATATTTTTTCTACATTCTGAATTTATTAGGTTACTTACAAAGCTCGGGGACATCCTCAACAAAAAATCAATAAATTAGAACTGACAGGTAAGGTTGTAAAAAATCACATGTGTTTTTTGTTACAATTGTCACCGGTCTCCCCTACTACATATTCTGTCGATTTAATGAAAGTATGTAATCACTATCCTCGTTAATAGTATCTAATATTTACTCCGTAGTTATTAAAAAATTTACGTAACATCTCAGCTGGCTTTATGATCTTATAGTGATATCGACAGTATGATATAATTTTTTTATAATAACGTTAATTAAATTAAGTGTGTTCTAGCACTTCGATCCTTCTTAAAACTTTTAGTGTATATTATTATCATATAAAGATTATTTTATAAAATATATAGAGTTGTCTGGCAATAATTACCCAGACATTTATTTGAGAATAAGAGTAAGCACTTGAAAGTGTTACGTAATATACCGTAAAATGGGGTGAATAGGGTCAATTCTCAACTTTAAACCTCGATACCTTTGAAACCGTTGTACGGAAAAATTTGGACATAGGTTATTATTATGAGTCCCTACTTGTACAATAGAACTACCATATAAGTTTTAAGAAATTCAGTAGGAGTCAGCATATATATATTTTTTTATGCCCTGACCCTATTCACCCCAAAGTCGGGGTCAATAGGGTCACCCATTAAAAATTAATCTAGAATACGATGAAACCGCTACTGGGTTAAAAAGGGTCAGCTAAACTGTTTGAAAAAGATACTTTGTGGCTTGTTTTGCAAACATAGGTAACAAAAGTTATATATTAAACTTTACATAAAGTATTTCGTCCAGATTCACTAAGAAAGTTTAAGATTTAGTACTGGTTTAAATTAAGATCTTATATAGTTGATCAGTTATGTTTTGACAGGTTTTTGTCCTGTCCTTGTCATTAAAAACTTATGAATTATTGTGATATTTCAGCGATTTACTTGGTTTCCAAATGATTTTCATCTTGGAACGAGTTGCTGTAATGACTTTAGTTCTATTATTGTTGAAATTCCGTACTAAAATTGTCCTTTGCCTGATAACTTTGCGAAAAAGCTCAGAAATACGTTCATAGACTCAAACGTAGTTGTCTTCTTCTTACACTTGTCAGATTAAAACTTTTAATTGTCAAATTAGACCGGACTAGCATTGGATAATCAGGCTGTTTTTGTTTATCTTGTCTGCCAAAAAAGCTAAAAATATTATTGTAAAAAATAGGTGAAATAGGTAAATAAAGTACAAATTCGTTTCTAAACGTACCTATATTACGAATCAAGTGTGTTACAATACAGTAATGGCCAATAAACTATATCAAATTTTCGCCCCAAAAACAAAAATTCGGTTTAACACAAACACCAGGTAACATAATAAAACACTAATTATACAACTTTGTTGCTGGGACACTTACCTTTAAGTTACACCAACACAAAAATCTTTGTCCGTTAATTTTAACAAAAAGACGGGACACGTTTATGGGATAACTTTTTTGCCGCTAAATATTACGAATATTATCGTGGCTAACACGCCGCTACAGGTTGTTTAACAGCACACATAAATATCACGTCCGGTGTTGGCAAGTGTCAACATGTAAAAGCCATGTTGGAAAATCGGCACCATTCGCGTATTTTATTTTTAAACTGGATTTAGGTAACGAACACACTTTCACTTCCCCCCGAGACCCTATTCACCCCATTTTACGGTACACCATCTAACTCTTACAATAGAATCATAGTTTAAAACTAATCCAAGGCAATATTATCTTTTAGACGCCAATAAATGAGCAACACAAGAGAAAAAATTAAGGAAATTCGAGTTGAAGCCGACTTAATAGTGTTTCCTGACTTTAAACCTAAATAACTTTTTAAAATGCGAGTTATCTTAACAGGACATACATCCCTTAAAACAAATATCATTGTGTTTCATAAGCATCTATTACATGTGTTTAATAACGGCAAAATAATTCAATGCAAGGGGAATTAAAAAGTCTGTTACAACGAGGAAAAATAAGTGAACTCATTTTATTCAAAGTACCCATGTAATAAAATCATATTGTTTGCTATGTTTTTAGATGAGTTAACACCGTGTCTACATACATACATATATGCACTGATAAGGAAATGTTTGTACCTCATTTCTTGTATGATGTGTTATATAATTCGTAAATCAGCATGACATTTGTAAATGTTGTTATAAAAATATTTATTTTTGCATACCGATAAGTATTTTGTTTTTCAAAAACTATGTTCAAATATCATAAATCATAACTTTAATTTATTATTAAACTTGCACCCTTTTGATCTGTTACCAGAGGCGTCGATGCCTAAAATTAAGTGCGTACTTATATTCATGTGAAATAAAAAAACGGTTAAGTGCGAGTTCGACTCGCTCATAGAGTGTTCCGGACGGCCGTGCCTAATTAAAGAATTTTTTCTATGGAGTAGTCTTACGTGCAACATACATTAAAAAGATCAAAATGGCACACAGTTTTTCCGGTCGGGGGGGCGGGGCATACATCGACAACCGGTAGTCGACCTCTGGTTGGGTACCTGTGCGGCAAGGTGCACGCGCACAATTTTGTTGTTTTTGTGGGTCACGTTTTTTCCTAATTTGTTTTCGACTTCTTTATTTTTGTTTTTTTTTTTACATCTGCGCAGTAGACCAAAATGCGTACCACGCGCACACCGAGCGTGCTAGACATCGCACAGAATTTCCGGGGGTCTACTTTGGAGGCTACATTCGAACCCATCTACTTCTGAGAACATATCTTCAATAGGGAATATGCATATAACCCAAATAAATCTGAAATATGTTTTTTTATATTCTCTACATAAATTAAATGGTTATGGCGGTTGCTGTTATCCATTTATTTTGGTCTTTATTAACAAAAAAAAGGATTTAAAACTGCAAATTTTCGCGCGAATTTCGAAACTTGTAAAACGTGATCCCCTTGGCTGTGTCGTCAAAAGTGAACTTATAACTCATCATGAGTAGCTATATCGCGAATTTCAGAATCATCTAAAACTCAATAAAAATGACATTTAATGCGTAACTCATCCAATGGAATATCCCTGCACTTAAAGTAGAAGATTCCTAAAATCTTATTCATGTATACTTCAAGCCGAAATAGGTCCAGGAACCTTTCAATTTTGCAAAAGAAAATTTGTATTTCTGTGAAATTTTGTCATATCATCTCAATCATTTCTAGTAAATAAACTGTAATTCTTTAAAATAAGCGATTTAAATCAGTGGGAGGTATTCTTAGATAATTAACGGCTAAAATAAACCCAAAAAGAATCACTAAATAAGGTAAATAGTGCGGAATAATGTCGGTTAAAAATAGGATTTGTCGGAAAAAATCAAGGAAATCCGATTTTTTCCCCTTAAATACGCTCCTGGATCGATCATTAGGTATTCATTTTACAGTGTGATTATCCTTTTGTAAGATAGTGTTGAAAAATCGTGAAAAATAGATAGGAAAAATTACAGAGTGATTCAAATGTACCGATGTCGAAGGCAGAAAAAGTCAAAAAGTCGAAATATAATCGGCGATTGCTCCCTTCCTATAGAGAATGAAGAAACTAAAAAATATGAATAACACATACTTTGACGAGCACTTTCCGATGATGTATACGGGATTTTAATTTGATTAATATTTGGGTAAAAAATCTGAATTTGAAAATATTTCCATTTTCCAGTGATTTTAGGTTTAGGCAAATGTATTGCAAAAAAAGTATTTGAAATTTTAAAGTTTCACTTATGAATCCGTTTTTCGATCTGACGTTTTGTTTTCGACTTATTAGGTACCAAAGAGGGATCTGGAAATGGCATTTTTCGACCTAACAAATTCAAAAGAATTACTTGCTATTTTCTGATCCTCGCCAGTTTCAGTAGAGTTCTGAAGCTCCGGGTCCCCTACAACCTATAAAAATTTACATCGATTTAATTCACATTTGCGACCTGTGCCCGATTTCAACGGTAATCGCGGAAATTTCGACTTTGACATTTAATAGCTCCGAAACGAAACATCCTGTATAACTGAATTTTTTACCGAAACTAATTCAACTATTCCTCTATCATCAACCCTAAAAATTCGATTTCTCTCCCTCTGACTGTTCACGAGAAAATCAAACCTGTTCGACTTTGGGTTAAGCTTTACGTTAACTTGTAGATTTTTGCTGATCTCCTGACTTCATTTTTCACAAAGGACAAATGTTTGCTTTTTAAATTGAAATAAATTATATCGAAAAGTAAACATTTTTTGTAGCTAAATTATTCTAGTAATTTTCTTCAAAATATTTTTATTTGGGTTTGTAATGACTTCCTTAAACGATTTATGCAATAAAGAAAATATGTGCATATTCCTTATTGTAAAACTACTACTTATTTAACTTTTCAACTTTTTTTTCGGCCTTTTTATTTTTCGTTTCTTATATTTTTCGTTTTTGGACATATGCGCAGTAGACCAAAATGCGTACCACGCGCAAACCAAGCGTGGTAGACATGAGTACGAATGTCAGGGGATGTACTTTGGTATCTACATCCGAACCCATCCATTTCCGAGAATATAATAATATCTTCAATTGTTAAGCTACTACGTATTTACCTTTTTCTCAACTTTTTTTTCGAGTTTCTTATCTTTCGTTGCCATTACTTTTCGGTTTTTGAGATCTGCGCAGTCGACCAACTATACAAAAGTTACACACTTTTTTAGTCCTACCTTTCAGGATCCTTAGGGCATCGAAAAAAATTAAACATTATTACGATCACTAATATTACACCCATCAACACTAGAATACCAAGGACGAGACGCCATTAACAACAAGTAAATTTTATTTGGCGCACTCGGTACTTCCCTTTTAGCGACACGAATTTCACGTGCATAAACTAACCAGTGCCTGGTTTTGTAGGAATCGAGCGTTACGGGTTTAGCCGAGAGGCGAGCAACGACAGAGGGGGGAGTTACAGCGCGATAAGCAAGTGACTAAACTATTTAGAATATCTTTCGACGATTACAATATTGTATGTGGTACGGAACCCTCCATGCGCGAGTCGAACTCGTGCTTTACCGATTTTTTTAGTTTACACAATCCCGGCAACGCTCATGAATTAAATTATTTTTGTCAAATATCGTATATGTATGTACGTACTTAGTTTTCGGCATCGACGCCTCTGGTAACAGATCTAACTGGCCAATCTTATTTATTATTTAAAAACTTAAAAATAGTAAAAAAAACAATTTAAGAGCATGAAATAAACCTTAATGTAACATTGAGAAATAAGTTCATTTAAAAGAAATTTAAAACTACCGATAAAAGGCACTTTTAGGATGATTACTATTAATACGCAGGCGCGGCTCGTCCATAAGGTCATTTGGCCAATGACTCACCTAAATTTATTTTCGATGATACACCTAATAATTTATTTTTTAAAAAAGTTCCATGCGAAAACTCCCCAAGAAAGAATCAAGTCAAGCCATCGTCGAAAGATATTCAAGCTTGCTCCGGGCTGGGTCGTTTTTTAAATTGACCTCATAGGTTTACTATAAGGACTATATAAATGCATTAGGGAAGAAGAAACTAAGAGAGAAATAATCATATGGGCTTTAGGAAGTTAAAAAGAGATAAAATTTGTCGACGGCCCACCAATAATACCGCTTCCGGCGCACGCGTGGCCAGCGCCGCTGCCAGTGTCGGGCCAATACATTCGAACCGCCCCGTGAAATATACTCTTTCAAAACATTAGGGTTTGACAATTGGATTTATTGTAAATCACTAAACATGCATGTTTAACGAAAATGGCTTCTTGGTAGAGAGTGAGAATCCTTCCTTGTATTGCCTGTTTATGCTATACCTTAGATATCACATTACGAATAATCATATTTTTAGTACAACGGGCGACCTCTATTAAGGAGACGCATCAAAACGAGAAGCCGCTAGCAATTTTAGACTACAACACGTAGAAAAGTAATACTAAAAGTCATAAACATCTAGAGTAGCAATGTTCAATCTACTACAGTACATATTTTATGTTTTTTGTGGTGTTTATTATTTGTAAGTAAATAATTGTTTGGCAAAAATAGGCACATTATTAAAAAACTTCCTTTAATTAAAAAAGTGTATTTTGCTTCTTGCGTTGGTATCTCTGGTTGCCCACAAAATTTTGACTCACCTGTAAAAAACTCACGGGCCGCGCCTACTAATATGTATTATATTTCGCATAGATATAGACGAAGTAATTTACATGGGTTCTTTTATGATGTGCACAGTTATATATTGGGCCTATATTAATTTTAACAAATCGATTAAGTATATTTTCTGGTCAGTTTATGAAGGCAAGGTGTTACCTTATCTAAAACTGCAGGGGAAATAATTGTATTCTGTAATTTGGTACAAAATGGGGTAAGATTATTTCTTTCCAAACAGATTTGATAGGTGGTTTCAAAAGCACTATGATGCCCTTTCCTGGGTGTAAGGCATGTTAAGATAAGCTATAAAACACTTAAAAAAGTAAAAAAAAGTTTGAATTTGGATATGTTTTTCATAGCCTTTATTTTTTTTGTCTGTGTCTTTGTGAGTTTAAATTTTCAATTTGATCATAATGTCTAATATTTGTATTTAGTCAAAAACTCTTTTACTTTTAGGGATATTTAGGTTTCTCATCGGTTTTCAATATTTGTGTAGACAATACTTACTCAACCAGTCTCCAAGTAGAGTTTAAAATATATGAATTTGATATATAAATTCCTTTTGGCGCTGAAGTGGTTCCGCTACTAAAAAGTATTGCGGCGATATCTGAGCCTTGTTGTTTTATTGGTCGAAAATTGTTTTCCTCTTTACCATCCATTTCTAAATCAATCATTCTGACGTATTTATCTGAATTTCCAATAACAATAATTTCAGAAGTTAACTGAGACTCTTTGAGACTGTTTTCCACTAGTGATAAAGAATGTTCCTCAACAAAAATTACTCTTGGCTCAACCAATTCTAGCGCATGTCTAACATCTGTTACTGTTTGCTTAGGGTCTACAGAGGCAACGTAGCCACCAATATAGAAGGCAGCTAATGCGGGTATTATATTATCTATATTATTTCGACAACATATCATCACCACATCTTTTGGTTTTATATTTAATTTTTGCAAGTAAAGGGCAACTCTTGTGGACCTTCGCCGAGCTACATAGTACGTTTCAGAAGTTCCATTTTCTCCGTTGATCTAAAAACCAAATTACTAAAAAACATATAATTTTTAATAATCATTTCAATGTATTCACTTTTAGATAGACTGTGTCCCTGTTTAATTTCACTATCTGCCACAGTTTAAACATAACAAAATATTTTTTTCTTAATTATTTAAGGAACGGCAAGGAAGTTTTTGGATTATTAAAAATTTTTTGAACGTCAACTTTTGTTACCTACATTCTGACTGCCGTTCTTACAGTGCACTTTCATAAGTTTTTTTACCTACACTCTGGAAGATAGCACTATTACAAAAATGTTTTAAATACGGTTATCTATCCAGGATATTAGGGGCTACGGAACAAACCGTTAAAAAAATTTGAGCTTTGTTACACGTGGGAGTTCAATATTCAATTATCTATGAGCAAAATAATTATATATGTCAACAAAAGCCTTTTTGCAGAACCTATATACCTACCAAATTTCGTCTCAACCGCTTATTTAAAATAATAGAAGTTTTTAACAAATTTTTGACGCTAGAATGAGCCCTAATGAAGACCTTTTGGACTAAGGTATGTATTTTAGGTTAAATCGTCCTAGTTTGGCCTAAAAAATATGTGGTAGCATTTTGTACAGATCATTTGGAGACACCGATGTATTAATAAAATAACTTACATGCACAGAAATTTAATTATTTTTTAATAAAATCTATTTAATTAGTTACTTAAAGCTACAAGAGTTATTTATTAACTTTTTAGTAAAACTAGTACTACTCGAAGATAGTGGACTCCTTTTTAGCTGCTGTCTTAAACAAATTTATACATACAAGTTTTTATCATTGACCATTAATAATACGCCAGTAAAAAGCGCAGAAGGAAGATTGTAAAGACATTAATAGGTTAATTTGCATTAAAAAGTTACATAACGTATTACGTATTATACAAACCCAGTCATTTTTGGTAACTTGATGCCTTTTAATTTCAATAAACTATTTAATATGAATTTAGGTTTCAAGTATAATTCTAATGGTTTATCGATTTCCTTTTAAATGTCCTGGGTCAAGCCGTAATCAGAAACGGAATCCTTCAAACCTTGATCGTGATGGGCGTCGATGCTAAATATGCTGCTGTTAAACATTGTAGTCCACGGCGCGCGGCGTTTCACAAGAGCTTGGCGGCAGCGCGAAAACAATTCTGAAATATTAATGCGTCGAGTGCTGCGTTGCCAAGTTACTGTCAAAATTGTAATAGACTACCTGTGTCCTGACGTCACAACTGGGCAGAGCTTCACGAACCTTTCCAAACAAATCGATATTCTAGGTAAAAAGCCCATAAATTTTTTTAGTTACTCGTTTATTATTTAATTTGTGTTAAATAAGAGTGGTTACGTTGATATTTTGATAAATTGTGTGGTAACTATTTGAATTTTCCATAATTTTTTTATAAGGTAAGTGTCTAAATGCTATTTTAATCGAATTAAAAGATTTTGAGGTTATATTTTGTCTTGTTATTGTTTACTAATTATTAATTATTCAATATTCTTTTTAAATTTTGTGGATAAAATGGCTTTAAAACATATTTTGAAACTTTCCAGCATTAATGACTTCTTTGCGAACGATAATAAAATCATCAAAAAGGTGAAAATTCATTGGAGTCCAACCATGTGAAGAGAATGCAATTTGATGTTGGATTTATAATTATTAGGGGGGAAATATATGCTAGTATGAAGGATAAAACCTATAATGTTGAGGTAAGCTGAGTATGTTTTAAGATTATGATATTTTTTAAACTTAGTAAATATTACCTATATTCAGATTACATTAAGTAAATCAGGAGATGTGATCTCTGCAACTTGTGCTAGCCCTAGAGGGATAAAATTGATAAAATGCCATCACATAGTGACACTGGATCTTTTTGACCACTGCAACATTTCAGTTACTGACAAGGAATGTACAAGGCATGTGCCAAAATTAAAAAGTGTGCCAGTAAAAACGGCAGACGAACTGTATCCACCAAAACCATATGCTGTCGTCGAGGAGGGTATAAGAGAAGAAAAAAAATATATTAAGAACGAAACTGGGAATCTTTGGCAATACTGTCTGTTTTACCCGACTTCTACATGGTGATATTAGGCGCGACCCGTGAAATTTTAAAGTTTTATATCTCTGTTGCTACTTATGGGACCCATGCCAAGTTCAGGTTTTTTAATAGTGAGCCTACTAGGAATGTTTTGTTAAAGAAAAAAATATTTTGCATTTGCAAAAAGAAAGCTGAATATTTGAATTGACCCACCTGGGAAAAAAATTAACACGGTTAGGTATTTTATTTATTATTTTTTCGAAACAAATTTTACATCCTTTTGTCGACAATTTTAAGAGAAAAAAATGTGTTAGTAAAAAGCTATTTTATTTGAATTTTTTTTTAAATTATATTTCAGGTTCAAAAAAATTTAAATGACTATAACTTTCTACTATTTAGAAAAAATAATGAATAAAATACCTAAGCGTGCTAATTGTATTCGCAAATTACAAAATATTTGTTTCTTTACCAAAAGATTCCTAGTATACTCACTAGTAAAAAACCTGAACTTGACATAGGTCCCATAAGTAGCAACAGATTTAGGTGTGATCGAAGATTTCCTGAACTTGTACCAGGAATAATGTCGATTTCTAAATGTTAAATCAATAATTAGAATTTTGACTTAAACGAAACAAACGCTTTGCCACGAAAACAAGCAATAATAAACTACTTCGTAACTTACATGTTACATGCGCTGATTGCTTACTGCAACCGAATCTCAGAGTTTTGTCAGAAAATTAGACGAGCAAATTAATATAATAATGATATTAATGATAATATAAATTATTTGGTAACAAAATGTTTTATTTGTAGTTATAATAACGCGAAACAAAATAAATAAATCAATATTTGAAAGTAAAAATAATTCGCTGCCGAAACTTTTATTCCGCATCCAAATCAACTAATTTGCTGCACAATTATCCTTTTTGCATGCATCAACTTGTTGCTAAAAGTTTTAATTAGCTTATCAAGTCGTCTTATTTTGAAAATCACTTTTTGATTTAAGTAGGGCAATTCCCGTTAAAAAAACCTTTTGTCGTTAAAATTCTGGTTTAGCTAACACATCTTTTAATTGGATTAAATTGCCGTTTAAATAATTTAATGCCTTAGAATAGGGTATCTGTAAATACTGCATGATCTTATGTATTAGAATGTAATTAGAACTTACTTGCCCACACTCTCTTTATTAATAATACCATTACAGTATGTATAACACATTGTTATTGGACACAGATATGGCTCAGATGTTATAACACTTATAACTTATAAGACAGAGCAACGGTGGATTTTTGTTATTAAAATATTGCCATTTTGCAAAACTTGTTATTGTAACAGAGATATACAGTGTTGAAGTGAGGATTTTAATTTCGATTTGTTTTCGGTGTTGTAAAATGTTTTTGATAAAAAATAATGCAGCTTCAGTTTTGTTGTAGCGGACAGAGGGTGAAATGGCACATTCTTGCTTATAAACACTAAGATCGGTCTAATTTGGCAATCAAGATTTTACATTCACAAGTGTAAAAACAATACAACTACGTTTTCCACTGTAAAATAATTTTAGAGTTTTTTATGCAAATCTGTACAGGAAATAGTATTTTAAGTATCTGCTGTTCTAAATAATAGCCCAGTCCCCAAGTTGTTGGTATTGAAAAAACCTTTCACTTGAGTCTTTGATCGTCCAAATTCATTCAATACTTCACGGGATAATTGCAAAAAAAAACAGTAAAAATTGCCATTTTATTTAACAATAAATGACTTTTGCAAAAAATAGTTTTGTGCTTCTCAAAGTACACCAGGAGATGACTTTTTTATGCCTAATGTACCCTTTTCGTTTTAAACCAATCGAATTTTTAGTTCAAAAGTTATTCCATTTGTTTGTTCGGTTTGGGCTCCATTTGGGCAATATTTAAGATTACTTTACGACTTTTTAGTCAAGGCTACAGACCCCAGCTTGGGCGCAAACAATTTTTTGAAACTTATATTATCCTGTGGTGTAATCGGCAAAGCGGTTTTGATATTTTGCATTGTTACTGTGGTGAAAACAAAACCTGAAAAATTGGTCCGTTTTTTTGTTATTATTACAAGCTTTTATTTAATTTCACCTGTTAGTTTGTGAGTTTGTTAGCTAGTATGTTTAGGTCTAATATTGCAATCACAATTTCGTCTAGTCCTAATTAAGCTAGAGCTTTAAAATTTTGCACACATTTGTCCGGTGATAATGCAATATAGTCAGCGTCGGATTGTGACCTCTAGGGCCCACCGGGCAAAATGTATATGGGGGCCCCACCACAGAAGCGAAAAGTCTAAGGTTATATCCAACGCTGCTGTACAGATTTAATGAACATATGTGTGCCGAAAATAATATGTTTAAATCAAATGTAAGGTAGGCAGTGAAAAAATATTTTTATTTTATATAAAAACAGAGGTTTTGCAAAAAGATGTATTTATTCAAAAACTTAAAAAATATATCTTTTAAAAATGCAATACAATATATAAAGAAACTTTTATAGAACGATAAGGACATTATAAGAAACAAATACACTACACAAAATTAACACTGTTCCATAAAAACACAAAGGTAATTCTACACAAAACGGAACACAGATTACCGGACTCTTTTAAATTAATAGAATTGGAGAAAGCCTTTCTAGCTTTTTGGCTAAAGTGTCGATTATTATATCGTAATCCATATTTTCGATTAAATCCAACTCTACACTCATTGTTAGAAATGCTTCTAAGTTTTCCTGTCCAGTAGTGACCTTAATCTATGTAAATTAATTTTTAGTTTACTAAAAACTCTCTCACACGACACTTGAGTAGGTACAGGAGAGGGTAAGAAGATATTTATAACCAATATATAAATTAGAATATGCTGAACAATGAAGAGTATATTTTTCTAACACATTCAAACAACACAGAAAACAGCCTGAACAAGTTTCATTTATATGCATGTGTTTTTTTGAATCAGTACATTCTATTTCATTTTCATCATCGCTGCTAACAGGTTTCAAAGCATCTTCAGCATCACGTTTGCCATCGTGCTCTGGTGATGAACGATCTTTTCAAAGTTTCAAATTATCAAAATTAGCTGCAAAACTGACAAGTTCATCCTTGATTGAAGACGCTTCAAGTCCCGTCAGCTTCGATATTGCCATGAAAGACTCGGACCTAGATATTTCGGGTGGTACATTCTTAATTTCCTTAAAATTACGTGGGTTGAAATAATAAAATTGCTTGTAGGTATTTTGGTGGTTGAAAAAAAGAGAGTCAATGAAACCACATATGAAAATTATGAAAACTTAAAAACCACGAATGGATCCATTCGAGGAATTCTATGAATATCGCTAATTGGAGAAAAATAATATGTATTATTCTATTGGTAAGGGGTACGGGCCTCAAAGGCTAGGGCCCACCGGGCATTTGCCCGGTTGCCCGGTGGCACAATCCGACGCTGAATATAGTATATCTAATATTGTTCTAAATCCAATATGGCGGACGCCCCAATATGGCGGATTACCTTTTTCTTCACAATCCCCTTGATATAGGTATCAAATGAAAGGGTTTTACGAGTAGAATACTATAAGCTAGTGACGTCATTCTAAACCCAATATGGCGGACGCCACATGATGGCGAATTACCTTTTTCTTCACAACCCCCTTGACATGGGTATCAAATTAAAGGATTTGACGAATAGAATACGATAAGCGTGGCGTCATTCTAAACCAGAATATTACCGTTTTCTTCACAATCCCCTTGATATGGGTATCAAATGAATGGGTTTGTCGAGTAGAATATTATAACAGGTGAAATATCTTTTAATAATGAAGCATTAACAGAGATGCATAAGTTCACACGTAGGTAACGAAAAATTTAAAAATAAAATCTTGTAGAAAATACTTTTTAAAAACAAGCTTTTATTACTTAGAAGTACTAAAACGAAAAAATGTTTAGTTTTTTTTATTGTGGCAATGCTGAATGCTATTTATAAGTGAACATAGTTCGCGTGGGTGGATCCTAATAAAAGTAGTATTAAAGTTATCACTAAAACAGATATTATATAGTATTGTGTTAAATTTATTGTCGTAAAAGCTTGTCGCATGAATACAAAAGAAAAAATACATACTTAGGTTTAGGTATCTACTTACAATTTCTGCCATACAAAAGTAATGCCTATATGAACTTTTCGCTCGCGGCGATCTTTTATGACAATAAATTAAACATAATATATTATATCCGTTTCAGTGATAACTTTGATACTACTTTTATCATGATCCACCCACGCGAACTACGTCCACCTATAAATATCATTCAGCATTGCCACAATAAAAAAACTAAACTTATTTTTTTCGTTTAAGTACTTCTAAATAATAAAAGCTTGTTTTTAAAAAGTATTTTTTACATGATTTTATCAGTTCAATATGTTTTTATGACACTTATGTTTCTCAAAACAATGTATTGAATAGTTAGTCTAATGGACACTTGTAAGTGACAGCCAAATGCCATTGTGAAAGGTGACTGTAACCGGAACTTAACTATATGCTTAGAGAAACCGATCATGTCTGTTAATCTAATCTGGCCTCGAGGGACCGTTTTTAATTATTATAAAATAACCAAACTAAAAAGAGTGTATTTATTTTTGGAGATAAATCTGGTTTTGCTCCTTACATCTAACTACACTTTTAGACACGAACAAGTTTAGTGTAGAGGGTTTAGCGTGTTTCCTAGCACTATAAAAAAAAAATTTATATTACAGAGACAGATGATGTTCTAATTTTAACTCTGGATATATATTTTGTTCGAAATATTAATATCATGGTTTTAAGTAACGTTCTAGCTGTAGAAAAGTACACCAATATTAGTGTTAAATTTTAAAAATAAAATAAAATTTTATCGCCCTAATCCCAGATTATGGTTAGAAAAAATTTTGCAATTCATTGATTATCTTTTAAAAAAACAATGTATGTATCTATAAGAACGATGCATAACACTGAAATCCAGTGGGGGCTGGTGACATTTCAAAGTTGTATATCTCTGTTCCTACTTACGCGACCCATACCAAATTTAGGGGTTTTAATAGTGACCCCACTGGAATTGTTTTGGTAAAGAAAAAACAACATTTTGTAATTTGCGAAAAAACGTTAAATTTTTGGTGTGCCCCTCCTAAGAAAAAAACGAACACGTCTAGATATTTTATTTATTATTTTTCTAAAAAAAATTTATATCTTTAGGTCGACAATTTTTAAATCTTGAGAGAGAAAAATGCATTAGTAGAAAGTTACAGTCATTTGAATTTTCTTAAGCCTAAAATATAATTTAAGAAAAAATTCAAATGGCTATAACTTTCTACCAACACATTCTTTTCTCTCAAAATTGAAAAACTGTCGACAAAATAATGTAAAATTTGTTTAGAAAAAATAATAAATAAATTACCTAGACTTGTTCATGTTTCTTCTTAGGAGTGGCACACTAAAAATTTAACTTTTTTTCGCAAATTACAAAATGTTTTTTTTTCTTTACTCACTATTAAAACACCTAAATTTGGTATGGGTCCTGTAAGTAGGAACAGAGATATACAACTTTGAAATTTCACCAGCCGCCACTACTGAAAACAATAATTCATATAGCCTTACAAGAATGTCATTGTATAAAACTCTTGCAAAATATATTTTGCATACCAGATTAAGCAGTAATACAATAGTTTTAAAGACAAAACAATTTTTTTTTATTTCATTGTCATAACTGTTCACATTGAAGATATTTAAAAATAGCTGGCTCTGTTTTAATGCAATTAGTAGAGAAGGTAATCAGTGTAACTGTAAGTCTTCCTACTTCATCCAGTAACTTTAAATGTAAAAGTAATAATTGTACAAATAATAATAATAGTACAATTAATAATGATGTTAGTAATAATATTAATGAAAATAATTTTTATACCCAGACCTTTCAGAAATGCAGCTTAATTCCAAAAAAGTGAAAGAATGAAGATATGCCACCCTAATGTTTAAAGTTTAACTAATAAATTAGATAAGTGTTCTTCTTACCAGGGAGAATTTTGCGTTATAAAGCATTTCACAATTTAATCAACATTTCTAGTATTAGACTAATACCTAGCCATTTTCTTAGAGAAAGTCATTTTTGCTGTTTTTTTTTATTAATAATAGAAAACATAGCAATGTAGATTGTAGAATCATTAAAAAGATGAAACATTTTTGTGTTGACGGTTGTATAGAGCTGTGCTGTTACTATTTTCAATCAACTGACGGTTTTTTGTGCGTCTAGACTTCCTAGTGGAGACTTCGGAGTTTTTTGACTGCCTTTTTAGGGCTGTTGATGTGTTAGTGTGTGTGAGCAAAATTTTTAGTTTTATGTTGTAATCTTAATGTGGTGTATAGTAGTGAATCAAGAAATAAGTCCTGCTTTATGATTTTTTTGACTCTTTAAAATTGGACATCACTACTTCTGATCACACTAGAATATCTAAAACTTATGATGGCGTGGTTTGCATGAGTGATATTGATTATGTGGCTACGAATGTATTATCTAATGATAGATATTCGTGTTATATAAAACATATCATTTCAGTGATCATGTTTCTCATGTGCTAAAATACATTTTTTTTTAGTTTTATTATTTTTGGGGATTCTCGCTTGAAAAACTTTTTATTTGGTAATATCGCAAGTATATTAAAAAATCATCAAGTTATTTAGTGTAATTCGAAATAGCACAAACAAAAATGATTATTTAACCGTAAAACATAATATTGTCAGTCATGTCATTAAGGCGTAAAGGTTAAATTCCAATAAGGACGAACATCAAATCGGCGGGTTTCAGTATTTTACTGTAACTAATTACACAGGACCACAAATGGGAACCGAAAAAAGTCCTTTGGCGAGATTGATATCCTATATGTATTTTGGTGCGCTGATTACGAATCCGAGATCCATATAACCCCAGCACATCACGTTCAAGGTCACGTGAAGGTCAAATGCATATATTATAGACAAACAAAAAATCTGACCACGGATTCGGAAAGAGCGGGAAATTTTGCGTCCAAATATGTAGTTTTTAGTTTGTCCAACATGACCTTCCAAGGTCATCTGGGGGTGAAATGACTCACCGATAGACCAAATTCTTATTTCCCATATCCATCATCACCTTGAAAGTGACGTGCTGGGATTATATGGACCTCGGAGTCGTAATCAGCGCGTCAAAAAACCTAAAGATACCTGACTAAGTTGTACGTAAAAGTCTGTAGTTGTGATGATGTACCTATATGGGAAATAAGAATTTGGTCTATCGGTGAGTCATTTCACCCCCAGATGACCTTGGAGGGTCATGTTGGAAAAATAAAAACTACATATTTGGACGTAAAATTTCCCGCTCTTTCCGAATCCGTGGTCAGATTTTCTGTTTTTCCGTAATATATGCATTTGACCTTCACGTGACCTTGAACGTGATGTGCTGGGGTTATATGGACCTCGGATTCGTAATCAGCGCACCAAAATACATATAGGATATCAATCTCGCCAAAGGACTTTTTTCGGTTCCCATTTGTGGTCCTGTGTTATTTTTATTATTTAATTTTATATGTTTTTAATTTTACTAAATAACTAATGATTTTTCAAACAGTTTTCTAATTAATCAGGATTTCTAAAAAAAAAATAGATTTTAAATAGTTCATCAATTTTCTTCGGCAACGGAAAATTAACATAAAAGAAAAATTTTGGTTTAAATTGCCAAATAAGTTTTGAAGAAATAGGTTACAGCAGAGCGTGAAATTTTTTTTATTATATACAATAATGCACAACGTAAGAGCTATTAACAGATAAAAGCAAAATAAATACCATAAAATACAGGTAGTAAATGCTCCTTCTACATACCTGAAACACCTTATCTCCATGTCGTTCAACCTGTTCAAAAAAATATTCACCAATTCCCTTATCTATTTTGGGAGCACTACTTGGGGGGCCTTTTAAAATATGGTCACTCATGATAATAATATTTAATCTTACCGCAGAAATACACAACCGTTTAATTTAAACCTCCTGCGTGATTGTAGTCGTATAGCAAACTTTATTTTATATATTGTATTTAATCCAGGAACGGATTATAAAAAAACTGTCTAAGAGCATCTAGTAAAAAAGTTTGTTTGCACCTTTTTTGTGCAAATAACCCTTAATGCTTGTACATAATACTATATCCACTAAATAATATCGTCTATGCTAGTTCAATTTTCTTTTCGTATGCCACTTTCTTTCAATATATTTTTTATCAGAATACATGAAGCCTAATAAAATTTATAGGGAAAAGATACAAGATGTGTGCAATATTTGACCGATAAATTTCGTTCAAATAAAATAATAAATCCGATTAACATGCTTCGTTTTTAAGACAAACCGTAATACATTTGTTGAGTCATGTACCTAATTGATCAATCTAAATTGTTTTTGAAAAAGTCGTTAACTTAAGTTTCATTTAAAAACTTTGTATTTTGCATTTTTATATCTTGTACCGTTTAAAAATTATTTAGCATTAACATTAATTCGAAAAAAGTAATATTTCTTTTTAAAACAGGTGTGTATGGGTATGACCCTGGATCCCGGATCGATTAAAATTTTCGGGATTAATGTCGAAATGTTCTTTAGCCACACCGACAGCGATATAGAAGACACTGAAGTTATGGAATAAGTGACTTTTTGAAAGTAATTATTACCAATAATCATGACCTCTGTATATTGGTGTGTAGAGTTAGACAAAAAGTTCGAACGTTTATAAAATTGCCAAATAAAAATGACATACTATAAAAGTATATCAAAAATTATCATGGGAACGAGCTAAAAGTTATATTATGTTGCAAAACGAGATGGAGCAGCTAACTTGATATACTCGAGCATTATACACTATTAGAGAATTTCATAAAAAAATCTTATTGATGTAAACATAATCCAGAATTAAAACACCACTCAGTACGGAACTACAAGAGTCATTGAGCACAAGGATTAAGCAACGCAGAACTATTTGTTTCAACATTCTCCGATATCTCAAAAATCCCGACATTCTATATAAACTCTGAACAAGATGACTGCTTCGAAACATCAAATATTTCCTTCATTAAATCCAAATTGGAAACACTTTTAATCAGGCTAGATACAGACAACGAAAGTGAAACAGGAATCAGCGATGAAGATGGCATTTCCATTGCGGAAATTCTGAGAGCAGAAGAGAATAAACCATTTAACGTCAAAACTGCAAGAAGCATTACTAAAGTGCTGAGCCATTACAAAAGCAAACCAGTAATATGATCCGGATGTCCGCAATGCTCACTCAAAATTTTTTTTTTGCAAATGATGGCAGTTGCTGACGTAATCTTCAAAAAGTCTTTGAATTTCCACTAACCATTCAGCCCACAAGCATAGAACCCGAAAGGTGTTTCTCTTTTACAGGATTTTTCTGCAACAAAATACGTTTTAGCCTAAAAGACAAAACTTTTGGCGCCCCAATATTTTTGCGATATTTTTTTTAATTAAGTACTTTATACATATATATTTTTGTATTTAGAGTCATTTAGGTGCTTCTTAGTTCATTTGTATGTTTAATTTGAATCCCTTCAAATTTTTTTCAGGAGTATCTCGGGATGAGGGACTGACACCCTTAGTTACGACTAATAGGTGAAAGTGTCTATTACGTGTACTATACTGGCTAATAAGCGTAATTACCAAATCATAATTACAACATAAAATGAATGTATTTTAATAATTTTAGTAGCCATTCGGTTACTACGCGTATTATGCATCAGTTCCATATATCCATCTTGGTTTTAACCAAGTATCATATGGTTCTTATTGATCACTATCTTATAAAAAAAGTATAAGGTATAATAAACCATAGATTAATTATTAATGAAATCAACACTGCCAAGAAACATGTTTGGTAAGGCTATTTGCTGAGTCTTGTCCCTATCATATCCTTTACACCTTCTATTGGGGTAACGCAAGAAAGTTTAGGAAGAACACAAAGTAACTATGGTTCAACTAGAAAATCGTGTCCTTCAAGCTATCCCGACCCGCATGATATGATGAAGAGAAGACTGTGATATTAAGACTGTCAGTGAGATTTATAACATAATGAAGTCTGGCTAATTTTCTTGTGTTCAGCATATCTTACAATATTTTGTTTTCATTTGAAAAAAGGTAAAACAAATGCACTTGAAAGTGATGATGCATCACATTAAGGTTTATTCGACATTGAATCGCTGGCAAAATACGCCCTTTAATCGTGATTTATTTTTGTTTTCTAAATAATTAAGTAAAGTAAGACGTTTCGCAAGTTTACTATTTAATACTCTATATGCCGAAATTAGAAAAGACAAATTTATATTATTTTGCGGTTTGATCTTTAATATGCTACATCCCCCGCAAAAAAACTAGGTCGTCCGTTTTAAATTTTTTGTTTAAATAAAGTAATAATTCAATATTAAATCTATTTCCTATTCATTGAGTGTTAAATTTCCAAAGCACTCTAAATTTTCGGTCCGTCTCTGTAGGCAGTTTTTATTTCTATAAAAATAAAATAATTGCTCTCATTTGGTATTGATATAAGCATAAGTATACAAAGTAATCAAATAATTACATTGTTAGTTAGGTACTTAAATTTTCATAACGATTTAGATATTTTTATTATTTTATAATTGCATGCTACTTGCCTCACGCAGTAAAATATGAACATTGAGATGACGCCGACGGACAGTGTTTTCTTTCTGTAGGAACTAGCTGGACAAAAATATTTTATTTATGTTTGTAATATATATGTATAAAAATGAATAATAAGTAAATTTCAGCCAGAGGAGAAAGCGAGGACACCTCTGTTCCTTATACAGGGTGAATTTTTACAGTGTTACAAGGCGATATCTCGAAAACGGTTTCAAATATTTTCATGAAATTTTCGTGAGTTAATAGGGAGATGGGGGGACATATTTAAACATATTTTTGACATTTACTCCCTCTCTATTTTGGGGGGTGGGGGTAGCTTTCAAATTTTAAACGGGATGATGTACTTTTGTTTATAAAATTCGTATCTACGTAAACAACTAAGTGTTTGTACAATTTCTTTTATTTACCCTTTCGGTTACGGAATTATGGTTAACTAAATTTTGATTGCATTTAAAACCTAAATAAATATTATAAATTAATAAGTTACATAATAATAGTTAGATAAAATAAGGTTCACTCATTTCAGAATTATTATTCGTTTCCATGGCGTTATTTTTACTTAAGACAGTTGAGACTTTCGACGTTTTAACGCTTATTTATCAGTTTATTGCTAGCTCCCCGGATTTGACCCCCCTTGGCTTTTTCTTGTGGGGTTTTATAAAAACAAAGTGAAGGCCACTGCACCTACAGCTTTAGATCATATGAAAGACCAAATCCGCTTTGCCTGCATATTAGTGACACCTGAAATGTTACAGTGGGTACGAAATTCATTTAGAAAACGAATGAGAAAGTGTTTGGATGTCGAAGGGGAGCATTTCGAACAAGTTCTCAAGCATGACAGACGATAAATAAGTTGAAATAAAATATTTTGTATTATTTTATCACCTAATAAATTATAATTTGGAAACCGAAAGAACAAATAAAAAAAGAATTTACACTTACGTAGTTTTTTACGTAGATTCGAATTTTTGAAATAAAAGAACATCTCATTTAAAATTCGAAAGTTACCCCCGCCCCTCAAAATAGAGAGAGAGCGTAAATGTCAAAAATATGTTTAAATGTGTCTCCCACCTCCCTGTTAACAAGCCAAAATTTTATGAACATATTTTAAACCGTTTTTGAGATATCGCCTGGTAACACTTTAAAAAACTCAACGTGTATTATAAAATTTGTACAGAGAATTTTTTTCGCAATAACAGCAGTTATATATATATATATATAAATATATATATATATATATATATATATATATATATATATATATATATATATATATATATATATATATATATATATATATATATAATAAATGTAAATGCGAAGATTTACTTCTTCGCTAGTGCAGCGAAAAGGCCGTGAATGAAAAATAAAAATAATGAGGACTATCTTTGATTCTGGTCTGGGTGACCTCCTGCTATCGATTTCTGGGCCCTTACCCATCAGCGGGCAGGCTTACACCCAGGGTGGCTGAAGAACTGACCACGATTTGACCAGAATCAAAGAGAGTCCTTATATCCAAAATGTTCGGAAAGGATGGGTAAGATGTAGTGGCTCGCGCCAACTAGTTCACCCAGTGTTGCTCCAAAAATGTTTGGCTGCTAACACAATAATACTCGAAAGTATGTCGAATGTCGATTTACTTTCGAGTATTATTGTGTTAGCAGCATACTTTCGAGTATTATTGTGTTAGCAGCCAAACATTTTTGGAGCAACACTGGGTGAACTAGTTGGCGCGAGCCACTACATCTTACCCATCCTTTCCGAACATTTTGGATATAAGGACTCTCTTTGATTCTGGTCAAATCGTGGTCTGTTCTTCAGCCACCCTGGGTGTAAGCCTGCCCGCTGATGGGTAAGGGCCCAGAAATCGATAGCAGGAGGTCACCCAGACCAGAATCAAAGATAGTCCTCATTATTTTTATTTTTCATTCACGGCCTTTTCGCTGCACTAGCGAAGAAGTAAATCTTCGCATTTACATTTATTATGTTACCTATAGGCCAAGAAATCTTCCATTTTGCTACTATATATATATATATATATATATATATATATATATATATATATATATATATATATATATATATATATATATATATATATATATATATATATATATATATATACGGTGTCCCATATAAGAATGCACACTACAGGGATCTCGTAAACCAGAAGAGATACAAAGATGATTAAATTAGAGAAAAGTTGCGCTTTGCTGAACCCTTCAAAGTCACGATTCGAAATCTAACAAAATCCGATTGCTTCCGAAGATATTTGGGAAAAACCGAATTTTCCCGATTTCGTTTTAATTTTTTTCTGACTCTATTTAAAAAGATATGACAAAATAAATTTCACATACTCATTGCCACTTTTTCTGCTCTATAAGCCGGCGTTCTTAAATTTTCAATACGACGTTTCGATTCTTCACAACCATCATCAACTTCATTTTTTTAAATAGTCGAAAAATTTTGTTTTATTCCTAAAAAATTCTAATTTTAATTCTAAATCCCACGACATGTCGCTTCTTACATTTATCCGACGTTTCGGACGAAAAAATCATCATCAATATTATTTGATGATTATTACGAAGGAACGAAACGTCGGATCAAAAATCTAATTACGTTATCAGGTAGAGGAGTAAAAATTACATTCGAATGTGAATTTTATTTTGACCTGTCTTCTTTTGTGAAAGCAGAAAAAAATTGTCAAAATTTATGTTTAAAATTTCAAGAATTCGTAGATTTTTTCTGATTCTACTGTAAGAGATAGATTAAAATAAATTTTACATTTTTATTGTCGTTTTTCTCCTCTACAACATGACGTCATTCAATTTTTGATTCTACGTTTAGGCTTTTCTCGACCGTAAAAATTTCGATTTATGGGCAATACTGACAGATCGACATGACTTATTTAAACAAATGCGTTTCAAAGCCTACTATTTCAAAGCGCAGCAACATTTTGCTTACTTGCACTAATAATAGTTAAAGCTTAAAAATTCGCACATATTCTTAATGTGATACGTCGTTGAATTCAGAATAACAAGGGCAATTTAACTGTGCTAAAATAAAATTTTCGGATTATTTAAAAAAAGTTGATAATGGTCGAGAAAAGCCAAAACGTAGAATCCAAAATTGAATCTACGAATTCTTGAAATTTGAAACATAAATTTTGGCAATTAATTTTTTTCTGATTTCACAAAAGAAGACAGGTCAAAATAAAATCCACATTCGTATGTAATTTTTTCTCCTCTACATGATAACGTAATTAGATTTTTGATCCGACGTTTCGTTCCTTCGTAATAATCATCAAATAATATTGTTGATTTTTTCGTCCGAAACGTCGGATAAATGTAAGAAGCGATATGTCGTGGGATTTAGAATTAAAATTAGAATTTTTTAGGAATAAAACAAAATTTTTCGACTATTTCAAAAAATGAAGTTGATGATGGTTGCGAAGAAACGAAACGTCGTATTGAAAATCTAAGAACGCCGGCTTATAGAGCAGAAAAAGTGGCAATGAGAATGTGAAATTTATTTTGTCATATCTTTTTAAATAGAGTCAGAAAAAAATTAAAACGAAATCGGGAAATATCGGTTTTTCCCAAATATCTTCGGAAGTAATCGGATTCTTTTAGATTTCGAATCGTGACTTTGAAGGGTTCAGCAAAGCGCAACTTTTCTCTAATTTAATCATCTTTGTATCTCTTCTGGTTTACGAGATCCCTGTAGTTTGCATTCTTATATGGGACACCGTGTATATATATATATATATATATATATATATATATATATATATATATATATATATATATACATATATATATATATATATATATATATATATATATATATATATATATATATATATATATATTATATATATATATATATATATATATATATATATATATATATATATATATATATATATATATATATATATATATATATATATATATATATATATACACGGTGTCCCATATAAGAATGCACACTACAGGGATCTCGTAAACCAGAAGAGATACAAAGATGATTAAATTAGAGAAAAGTTGCGCTTTGCTGAACCCTTCAAAGTCACGATTCGAAATCTAAAAGAATCCGATTACTTCCGAAGATATTTGGGAAAAACCGATATTTCCCGATTTCGTTTTAATTTTTTTCTGACTCTATTTAAAAAGATATGACAAAATAAATTTCACATTCTCATTGCCACTTTTTCTGCTCTATAAGCCGGCGTTCTTAGATTTTCAATACGACGTTTCGTTTCTTCGCAACCATCATCAACTTCATTTTTTGAAATAGTCGAAAAATTTTGTTTTATTCCTAAAAAATTCTAATTTTAATTCTAAATCCCACGACATATCGCTTCTTACATTTATCCGACGTTTCGGACGAAAAAATCAACAATATTATTTGATGATTATTACGAAGGAACGAAACGTCGGATCAAAAATCTAATTACGTTATCATGTAGAGGAGAAAAAATTACATACGAATGTGGATTTTATTTTGACCTGTCTTCTTTTGTGAAATCAGAAAAAAATTAATTGCCAAAATTTATGTTTCAAATTTCAAGAATTCGTAGATTCAATTTTGGATTCTACGTTTTGGCTTTTCTCGACCATTATCAACTTTTTTTAAATAATCCGAAAATTTTATTTTAGCACAGTTAAATTGCCCTTGTTATTCTGAATTCAACGACGTATCACATTAAGAATATGTGCGAATTTTTAAGCTTTAACTATTATTAGTGCAAGTAAGCAAAATGTTGCTGCGCTTTGAAATAGTAGGCTTTGAAACGCATTTGTTTAAATAAGTCATGTCGATCTGTCAGTATTGCCCATAAATCGAAATTTTTACGGTCGAGAAAAGCCTAAACGTAGAATCAAAAATTGAATGACGTCATGTTGTAGAGGAGAAAAACGACAATAAAAATGTAAAATTTATTTTAATCTATCTCTTACAGTAGAATCAGAAAAAATCTACGAATTCTTGAAATTTTAAACATAAATTTTGACAATTTTTTTCTGCTTTCACAAAAGAAGACAGGTCAAAATAAAATTCACATTCGAATGTAATTTTTACTCCTCTACCTGATAACGTAATTAGATTTTTGATCCGACGTTTCGTTCCTTCGTAATAATCATCAAATAATATTGATGATGATTTTTTCGTCCGAAACGTCGGATAAATGTAAGAAGCGACATGTCGTGGGATTTAGAATTAAAATTAGAATTTTTTAGGAATAAAACAAAATTTTTCGACTATTTAAAAAAATGAAGTTGATGATGGTTGTGAAGAATCGAAACGTCGTATTGAAAATTTAAGAACGCCGGCTTATAGAGCAGAAAAAGTGGCAATGAGTATGTGAAATTTATTTTGTCATATCTTTTTAAATAGAGTCAGAAAAAAATTAAAACGAAATCGGGAAAATTCGGTTTTTCCCAAATATCTTCGGAAGCAATCGGATTTTGTTAGATTTCGAATCGTGACTTTGAAGGGTTCAGCAAAGCGCAACTTTTCTCTAATTTAATCATCTTTGTATCTCTTCTGGTTTACGAGATCCCTGTAGTGTGCATTCTTATATGGGACACCGTGTATATATATATATATATATATATATATATATATATATATATATATATATATATATATATATATATATATATATATATATATATATATATATATAGTAGCAAAATGGAAGATTTCTTGGCCTATAGGTAACATAATAAATGTAAATGCGAAGATTTACTTCTTCGCTAGTGCAGCGAAAAGGCCGTGAATGAAAAATAAAAATAATGATATATATATATATATATATATATATATATATATATAACTTGGAATGAAGCGGCATGACAAGATTTATAATGTGATACTCTTGTATTGTTTTAATTGTGACAGGGTAGACGTTAAGTTAAGCATAGGTAACGCTCATCATTGTATAATGAGATGTGTGGGAACGGCTCTCTAGCCAATGGGCTTTGCCATTCCCACACATGTATTAGCATTACATACATACTTTGTATTGAATGATGTGAAATAAATAAATAAATAAATAAATAAATAAATATAACTAGCTTTCTCCCCGCTTCGTCCGCGTGGTATAGGAGAAAAGGTAGGTAAATGAATTGAAATTAATATTACATTTTGTCTGGCTGTATTTATGAATTATTGCTCCTAAAAAATATTTTAGTGAACCAACTTAACAAAAGGAAAAGCACTAAAAAGGATAAAATAATATTGTTCCGCCCCTATTTATTACTGCGGCTAATGGTCAACTTAATTTTGCTCATTTTGTGAAAACGTTTTTCTTATTAGTGCACCTATTCTTCTCCCCTCCCTTCACTTGATCTCCCCCTTTTTAAATTTGTAATGGTCATTTTATATTAGATTTTCTGACCTCAATAACCCCAAAAATATTTAATTAGTTAACATTTTTGAAGAAATTCTAAGCCGCTCCTCCCCCCTCACGCCGTTAATTTTTATAACATCTATTACACAAAATTGGTTTTTCTGACGTCAATAGCCCCGAAAATGTCACATTAGTTAAATTGTTGGAATTGAATTGAATTGACAATTGACCCCCCTCCGTTAATTTTCTTAACATCTATTACACAAAATTATATTTCTTGACCTTAGTCACCCCGACAATGACATTTTCGGAAAAATTTCCATTTGGATTTTCTGACTTTAATTACCCCGAAAATTTTGGTACACAAATTGTCAATCGCTCTCTTTTTATCCCCCTTCCACGTTAATTTTTTTACCATCGGTGGGACAAAATTAGATTTTCGGACCCCGATCACCCCAGAAATGATACATCCAGCATGTTTGGAGAAAGTCCTAGCCGCGCCTTTTTATCCCCCCCCCCCCCGACTATTATATTTTTTAACAACTTTTAGACAAAATCAAATTTTCTAAAAAGTTATAAAACATGTTTATTTTTTAGCGTACTTTTGCGTAGTTTCAAGGTAATAGAACCAACCGTACACTGTAAAATGCTGTGGAAAATTTACTACAATTATCTTGATAAAAATCCTAAATTATTACAGAAAGGTGTTTGTAATATTTTAGATTTGATGTAAAATTTAAGGATTTCTCGCGTAAAATGTAATTTCCTTGTGAAAATACTTAGCGTGTAGTAAAATTACTAACTATTTACACGACATACTGGTAAACTTACACAAAAAATACAGTTAATTCTTAAAATCACAGCGAAAATAGAAATGTTTGTAATTTCACAACATTAATTGATGTAAATTCACATTGAAATTGTAATTTGGCTCCTTCCGAGACGTGCATGTACGCATTGGAGCTGATGCAATCATTTGTTTACGGGCTTTGAGCGCTGTAGCTGTGTGCGTAATATTTGTGCCGTATTTGTGGTGGTTCTGCTGTGCTAGCCCTAAAACTGGTCTAATTTGACAATTGGGGGTTTAAATTGGCAAGTGCCAGACTAAGCCAACTAAATTTTGTACCATAAAATCATTTTTTGCTCGAAAATCATGAAATTAAACATTTTTTTGCATGACACTTTATATAACAGTGTCAATCTGTCAAAACTTACCTGGGTTACTAGATCTAAATTTAAGACCGTCCTAAATTTAAACCCCTTTAGTGAATTAGGCTATCACTGTACATGTAAGCCGATGTTTTTATAAAATAAATGTTTATGTTCCTATAGAGTTATGATTATTTTATTTCGTAATGCCTTCGTATTAAACTGCCTTCTTCACAGATTCTATAGCCTTTCAGGATGTAAATAAAAAGGTATAATATTCCATAAAATAGGGCGTCACTGCCCATTATACCTTAAAATTGTCTTAAACTTACGACAAACAATGATTTTTTTACAATAATCTACTGTAAAAGTCATATTACATTTATGGAGGAATTAGAAAACATTATTTACATCACCGTGTCGGAAATTAGAACTAAGGTTACAGCGATAATTATTGTTTTATTAATAAATTTTAGTTTACTAATACGCGAATATTTATAGCAGGCGCGGCCCGTCCATAAGGTCATTTGGTCAATGACCCACCTAAAATTTTCAGTGATCTACCTAATAATTTATTTTTTAATTTTTTAAAACCAAAAAAGTATCTTTTGTTTCAAAGTTTCATGCAAAAACTCCCCAAGACAGAATCAAACCAAGCCGTCGTCAAAGGATATCCAATAAGCTTGCTCCGGGTTGGGTCATATTTTAAATTGATCTTCTAGGTTTATATGGACGATATAAATTCATTAAAAGTAAGAGAGAAACAGACATACGCGCTTCATTAAGTTAAAAAGAGACAATTGGTCGACGACCCACCAATAATATCGCTTTCGGGGCGCGCGTGGTTGTCAACGCCACCGCGCTAGGTGTCGGGTTGTCGCAAATTCTGACTCACTAATTTAAGTCTGACCAATTTATTATTAGAACAATATTCGCAATTCGCGATACATTTATACATTTAATATAAGCTTATCTAATTTTATGTTAAGATATTTAGGTATTTACTACTACTAATAATAATAGAATAATTGTATTGTGTCTATAAGACATTAAAACCTACAGTAATAACAGCAACGTGGCAACGCAGCATTCGACGCTTTGTCAGAAATGACAAGTGAAGTGAGTGATGGAGCAAACGTCAAGACTTTGTTTTTATTTATCGGTTTTATGTTCAAATATTTTGACTTTCAAGTTGGATATTATTGGTTATTTGCGTTATTTTTGTGCATTACTAGTACCTACTTGGGTACTTATTTTAACAATGGCTTTAACAGTGCAAGAAATACTGCAGTGTAAAATAATAATAATAGTTCATTACCGTTTGAAAAACGTTTAGAAATTAAAGGAAAAGGACGCCCAATACCTCTTTTGGATGTAAAATCGAAGACCACTAAAGACAGAGGAGAAGACATTAGCAGGTATTTTAAGCCAAGTATGTACCATATTTCTGACTTTTACTGGTTGCAATTTTTTCACTCTGTTTTGCCTCATGTTGATATCTTTTTTGTCAATTGCAAAAATCTGGAATTGATGCAATTTTGATTGGTAAATATATTGCAGAATTTAATTCAAACATTCAAAAAATTAGAGAGAGTGTTATCTCTACAGACGCAAATATTAACATCGAGGCAAGTACATCTAAAAAAAGTCCGAAAGAGTCCAAAAGAACAATTTCTTTAGAAATATGGGATATAATTTTATTAATTTTGTCAGAAATCCGCTGTCGTTTTAATTTTACAGAACATTTAATTGTCACACGTTTGTTTAATACAAATAATTTTGCTGATTTATTTGTATTAAAATACAAATAACTTTTGTATTTTTTAAACAGTTTAAAATGTTAAATATTTTTAACATTTTAAAACATGTTTAAAATAATTATGAGATGATAAACGTTTCCAAGCTTAAATCAGAATTGCTTGTTTTATTTAGTCGTGAAGATTTTTATAATAGTGCAGGTGCTGTTGCCATTTTATAGCTCTTGTTAGAAATGAATTTTGGTGAAACGTTTTCAGAAAGTGTAAAATTATTAGAGATTTTATGTACTATTCCAATGACGACAGTGGAAAGTGAGAGGTGCTTTTCGACTCTAAAAAGGATTAAGACTTTCTTAAGAAATACAATGGCGGAGTCGAGGTGAAGAGCTATGTTGAGCATTGAGAAACCTTTTATTAGAAGTATTTATAATTTTAATGAGCTAGTGAGTGAACATTTCTCCCAACAGAAGGATAGAAGGATCGATTTGATATACAAACACATTTAACTACATAAAAGGTGAGTAAATTATATAAAAAAATAATATTAAAAAGGCTTGCATTAGTATCCCACAAAATTTGACCCACCTGTAAAAAAACTCACGGGCCGCGCCTGATTTATAGTAAATTTACATGATGTTTACCGGCAGATATTTAAATTTACAATAATTATTTCAACAAATTTCATAAAATTTTACTTTTACATCATCTTACTGTAACCAAAATGTAAAAGTACATCATTTTTATTATAATTGTAGTATTTTATATATATATTTTACACTGATTTCACAGCGATTTTTAAGGGAAATTTACAAATGGTATATTAAAACATATTTACCTAATAATTGTAAAATTACAATTAGAATGTAAATTCGCGGTGATATTTGGTGGCCAAAAATAACCAAACATATTTATTGTAATTTTACCATATTTTCGTTTACATTGTATAACAATTCTACTCCATTACAAACTTTGAACCCCCATTTCACCCCTTAGGGGTTGATTTATTAAAAACTGGAAACCACGCGTTAAATCATTTATTTTTTATAGTACTTTTATGAAATTTGGAGATATAGGACTATCTAGTATTTTTTCTCCATATAAAGTTTGAACCCCTATTTCATCCCCTCAGGGGTTGAATTTTCAAAAACCCTTTCTTAGTGCACGCCTATGATATATAGGAAAACTCTGTGCAAAATTTCAAGTTTCTAGACCCAGCGGTGTAGGCTGTGCGTTGATACCTCAGTCAAGCAGTCAGTCAGTTAGTTTCCTCTGTTACATATAGAGAATAACATGATTCATCATCGCCGAGCCGAAACCACTGAAGCCATAGATGTGAAATTTGGTCAGTAGTTTTATTTTAATCTTTAAGCTATCACAAAGATTTATTATAAAGTACTAAATGAGTCAACAGCGACGCTATTTTTATGCGACATTCGACATCGTTTTCGTGTACGTGCCGATAGTTTAAAAATATTTAAGGGGTAACTCACAGTGGCTCAATAAATAATATTTTATTTTATATTATATTTTAGTGCACTTTTAAACTTTTTCAACTTGATATTATGTCCCGTTGGTCTATAATAGACGAAACACTGTGCGATGGCCAAGAGGAAAAAAGTAAATACGCAGTTTCTGACGAATTAAATATAGGGTACCCCTAAATCCCTAGTAAATATTCTAGGGCTAGTTATAGGTAAAACAAATCTATAAATACGTCTCAAAACGTTTTATTTCTACAATTTGTACACTTTTAGCACTTAAAAAAAACTTTTAAAAACTCGAACGATAAACTATGGTCAGTATACTATGGGCCAACCGTGGTCCATTTTACCCTCCCCAACTTTCTTTTAGGATGCCACTGATTACTTTTAATTAAACGATTATCCTATTTGGATCAAGAATTTTCGATTTTTGTATTTTTTATACTTTATGCCTTGTGTTCATAATAAAAAGAGTTATTTTTTAAAAAGTTACTCACGACCGCATATTTAACTTATAAACGGTACAACATACCAAAAATAGCAAAAGACAAGAACGTTTTTCACTGAAGCGAGAAGTATAAATCAAGCTTAGTCTGTGGCCCCGAAAAATAGTTGAGGTTGGTCAAAGAGTTCATGACCCATGCATTTCAGGGCATGCATTTATCCAAAATTTTTAAAGTAAAATTGGGCCAGAAATGACATCCTAAAAAGAATATTTATCTAGGGTGATATGATATGTGTAATGTATAGCTTCGTATTACTCATTGTTTGAATGTAAATCATTTTGATAAAATAAAAATAAAGATTTTCGAACACGAGTTAGTCATTCGAGGACAGCCGAGTGAACAACTTGTGGAGAAACGAAAAGTATACAAGTGTTTTATTTCGATTAGAGACTGTAATATAAAGGTGGAGGTAATAACGGAGGACACGAGGAAAACAGATACGTAACAAAGTGGCGACGAGGATTAAAAAATTAAAAAAATGTAAGTACATAAACATACAATAAATTATAGAAAGGAAGGAAAACATTGGTAATTTAATGTTGGTACACGGGAAAAAAAGAAAAATACTTATTTCAAGTCTATTAATCTCAGTTTAAGACTAAGTTATTATATATATATATAAATATATTGTTTTAAAAAGAGAATATGGAAATCTTGAAAAGCAGAGCAACATTTTGTTACTTTGGAAGGATCTTATGCTAAAATTGAGTATTTATGTGATCTATTCATTCATAATAAATCACGCATTGTTTAAAAAACACCTATAACACTTTATTTAGAAGTTATCATGTTTATTTTAAAAAAATAATTTTTATTTAAAATTAAAATGTACAACAACTTGAAGTACAGATATGAACGAATTAAATAAAAATGTAGAAAGATTTGGTTAAAATTAACTTTCGTAAAGTAAAATTATATGTTAAAGATATGAAAATCTTGTTTTAAACACTTTTATATGTATAACTTAAAGTTGTTTTCTTCAAATAATATTTTCTAGTTTTAATATAAGTAAATATAAGATATCCAGAAGTTCTATTTGAGAATATGCTTTCTGTTTAAAACCATGATTCACGTTAATAGCATAAGGACCTTAGGAAACAAATAGTCTAAGAAAATACGGGCATAAAGAAATGTCATTTAAGGGTATTAAGAGATACTCATGAAAAATAATAATAATAAAAATAATAAGATATGAAGAGATATCTGAGGGTATGTAGAGATACCAGTAGAAAGAGAGAGAGAGAGAGAGAGAGCATACAGAAATGCCGTACATAATTTATCCATGACCTAATTGTTTTAGGAACATGGCAAGCTTTCCTGCACTAGATCATTTTGATTGTGATGGTGAGGCTAGCTCTGTAGGGTTACGCTGGCAGAAATGGAAGAGAGCGCTACAAATCTATTTAGATGCAGCAAGTGTTAATGAACCCAGAAAGAGAAAAGCCACCCTTTTACATTTTGGTGGGCTCGGCCTCCAGGAAATTTTTTATAATTTACCTGGCGCTAATGCTGAGGTACCAGATGATAATGGCCGTGATATTTTTGAAATAGCCATAACCAAGCTGGATGAATATTTTTCACCGAAACAATCTAAGGTGTACGAAAGACACTTATTCCGCTTGTTAAAACAGGAAAGTGGGGAAAAATTTGAAAAGTTTTTGGTGAGATTAAGACACCAAGTTGACAAATGTCAGTTCCACAAAGTCGAAGAGCAATTAATTGACCAGATAACAGAGAAATGTGCTTCTGTTGACCTACGGAAGAAAATACTGGCTGCCGGTGATGCCATAACCTTGGACCAAATAATTCTGGAACCCAATACCTTAGAGACAATAGAAAGGCAGCTCTCTGGTTTTAATGAAAAGCCATCTACTAGTTCATTGCCGACAATAAACGCAGTTTCTTTGAAAAGAAAACAGAAGGTAACCTTCTCCAAAGATTGTTCGCGGTGTGGTTCTATAGAGGCAGTACACAAAAACTGTCCAGCAATGAATGCCATTTGTCTTAAATGCAAATTCCGAGGTCATTATGCAAAATACTGCAAATCAACAAGGACATTTGCCCCGTCCAATAAATCGTACAACGGACCCCCAAGGAAAAAGTTTAGATCCGGACAAGCCGATACAAACAACGTGGACAACATTTCTGAAAATGAAGAAGTAGAGTACGTGTTTCACCTTGACAGTGACGACACAATAGACTGTGAAGTAGGAGGGGTCAATGTTGAGATGTTAATCGACTCAGGCAGTAAGTCCAACATTATGTCTCAGAAAACATGGGAATTCCTTAAGAAATCCGGTGTTTTAGTCACAAATCAAATTAAAAGCCCCAATAAAATTCTTTTTGCATATGGATCAAAAGAACCCTTACATGTTTTGGGATCTTTTGATACAAAAATTAAAATTGGTAATAATCAAGAAAATGCAACATTTTACGTAATTAAAGACGGGAAAAGAAATTTATTGGGGAAAAATACTGCAATTGCATTAGGTGTTCTTAAGATTGGTCTTAACATAAATAATATAAATATAGAACCATTTCCAAAATTTAAAAACGTGTTAGTACATATCCCTATAGACAAAACTGTCACTCCCATTAATCAACCTTACAGACGGGTGCCCATTCCTTTGGAATCAAAAATAAATAAAAAACTTGATGAACTTATTAAACTGGACATAATCGAGGAAGTAAATGGTCCATCGGAATGGGTGTCTCCGATAGTACCTGTTTTAAAAGAGAATGGAGATGTAAGGATATGTATCGACATGAGAAAGGCCAATACCGCAGTACAACGGGAAAACTATCCACTGCCAACTATCAATTCTCTTTTATCGAAATTCCGGAAAGCTAAATACTTTTCAAGATTGGACATAAAAATGCTTTTCATCAGATTGAAATATCTCCAAAATCAAGATATATTACTACATTTATTAGCAGTAGAGGGTTATATAGATATAAAAGACTTCTGTTTGGAATAAATGCAGCCCCAGAGATTTTTCAAAAAATTCTTGAAAGAATGCTGTTATCGTGCAACGGTACTGTTAATTTTATTGATGATATTTTGATTTATGGAAGCAGCGAACAGGAACATGATCAGCGAGTTAACCTCACATTAAATGTACTAAAAGAGAATAATGTACTTTTGAACAAAGATAAATGCATTTTTAAAATTAGTACAGTAACATTTCTGGGGCACACTTTATCTCCAATAGGAATAAGACCCCTAAAAAACCATGTAGATGTGGTTAAATCATTTAGAACTCCAAAAAACCATTAATGAAGTACATAGTTTTTGGGACTGATAAATTTTGTTGGTAAGTGGATACCCAATCTGGCCACATTAACAGAACCTTTGCGCAAACTTTTGAAATTAAAACTAGGAAAAAATTCGGATATTTCAAAATATTGGGGTGATAACCAGACTGATGCTTTTAAAAAACTAAAAGATTCTTTATCAAAAATAAGAACATTAGGATATTACGATCCAAATGACAGGACTCAAGTTATAGCTGATGCGAGTCCAGTCGGGCTGGGAGCGATACTTATTCAGTTTGACAGTAATGGCCCTAGAATTATCGCATATGGAAACAAAAGCCTCACGGACGTAGAAAAACGTTACTGTCAAACTGAAAAAGAGGCTCTCGCTACAGTTTGGGCGGTTGAACATTTTAAGATGTACTTATACGGGAAAGATATATTTGAATTGATCACCGACCATAAACCATTAGAAACAATATTTGGACCTAGATCACGACCATGTGCCCGCATTGAACGTTGGGTCTTACGCTTACAATCGTTTAAATTTAAAATAATATACCGCCCTGGAAAAAATAATATTGCTGACCCCCTTTCTCGACTTTGCGAATCAAGTGATAGTATTCCATTTGAAAACTACGATTATATCCAACAAATTGTTGAATACTCTCGGCCTATAGCTGTCAGACTAAATGAAATAAAGGAAAATTCAGAAACAGATGAGGACATTTTAAAACTGAAAGCTGGAATTGATCAAAATGTCTGGAACGACCCAGTAAAACATTGCCAAGTATTTAAAGAAGAATTCTGTTGGAATGAGGGAATTTTATTAAGGGGTACGCGAATCGTAATTCCGCAGAAGCTCAGACAACGAGTTTTGGAGGCCGCTCACGAGGGCCATCCAGGAATTGTAGCCATGAAAAGCCGGTTACGAACGAAAGTTTGGTGGCCCAAAATAGATGAACAAGCTGAAAAGCTTGTTAAGGCTTGTAAAGGCTGTACGTTAGTATCGACACCGACCGCTCCTCATCCCATGAAAAGAAGACAAATTCCCACAGGACCATGGATAGTTATAGTCGACTACTTTAGTAGGTACAAGGAAATTAAAACTATGAAAAATATAGCATCAGCAAATACCATCAACGCACTTAAAGAAATATTTTCAAGGTTAGGATTTCCAGCCTCTATTACTTGCGACAATGGGACGCAATTTACTAGCGAGGAAACTAAATCATTTTGTAATGAAAATGGTATAAAAATTTATTATTCTATCCCTTACTGGCCACAAATGAACGGTGAGGTGGAACGTCAAAATCGTGATATTCTTAAACGACTCAAGATCAGTCAGGCACTTAAAACTAATTGGCACGAAGAACTTATTAATTACTTAATGATGTACAACGGTACTCCTCATACGGCAACTGGAAAAACCCCAAGTGAACTGTTCTTTCGGCGCCAATTTCGAGATAAGCTCCCCAGCAACATCGATACACATCACAGCATTTTAGATGATGACACAATTGACAGAGACAAAACACAAAAAGAAAAAGTAAGAGAGTACGAAAACCGAAAACGAAAAGCATCAGAATATATAGATATTAACATCGGAGATCAAGTGTATCAGAAAAATTTTATAAAACCAAACAAGGTCACTCCTAACTTTGATTCAGCCGCTCATACTGTAATAAATAAAAGGGGAGGAGACGTGCTTATAAAAGATAACGAAACAGGACAAGAAAAACGGAGAAATATAGTTCACTTAAAGAAAGTGGAAGGTCAGTGGCAAGTAACAAATAAAGGAAACTCAGAAGACTAAATAAAAAAAAATGTTTGGAGGGGGAAAATAATAAATATGCGTTTTGATTATACTAAGTAATAAAGATGAGCTACTTTAGTTTAAATTTGATACTCTGTTATAGGGTTAAGGCTTTCTACTTTTTAATTTTAGTATTTAAGTTAATTGCTACTCTAGTTCAAATTTGATACTGTCTTATAGGTTTAAGGCTTTCTGCTTTTAGTTTAGTATTTAGATTTATATGTGGTATTTTGTTTAAAATATATTGCTGTATTGGAAAAAAAGGAGAGATGTAATGTATAGCTTCGTATTACTCATTGTTTGAATGTGAATCATTTTGATAAAATAAAAATAAAGATTTTCGAACACGAGTTAGTCAGTCGAGGACAGCCGAGTGAACAACTTGTGGGAGAAACGAAAAGTATACAAGTGTTTTATTTCGATTAGAGACTGTAATATAAAGGTGGAGGTAATAACGGAGGACACGAGGAAAAGAGATACGTAACAATATGATATGACACTTTGACTGTGAAAATCGGCAAAATTTTCTGCATTTTTCTGCTAAATTTCATTATGATTTAACTGTGTTTTAGCGTATTTGGCACTTTATTTTAAAAGTGTAGAAGAAAAATCTTTCTATAATGAACGCAAGGAAATGAAAAGTAACAATATATATAGTGCTGTTCTTTAATGCCCCTCCTCTTAATTTTTATAACTGTTACATTTAGAAAATTGAAAGTTAGCATACGGTAATTAGTATAAATGTGCACAAGTACCTCTCGGAAAATCAATATGGCTGCTGGACGCCATCTTGGAAAAAAATTAAATGGAAAGAGAGGTCTTGCGATACATCATTTGAAAGGTCTCATTGAGTGCTTTATGATCCTGGAATATTAAGCCCTGAGAACAAAATGGCGACTTGTTGAAACAAATATTTAAAAAAAATGTAGTGACTATTTCATGAAGTTTTTTAATTGGCGGTTTGAAAATATACTTTTGGTGATAGCAAGAGGTTAAAAAAATATTATTAAGCATTCCCCCATCCCCACTAATTAAAATTATGCAATTTCAATAATTTCAGATCTAATTTTTACCACAATTTAAATTTTATTTCAATTAGTGGGGATGGGGGAGGGCTTAACAATATTTTTGTAACCTCTTCATCTATCACCAGAGGTGTATTTTTAAACCGCCATCGCCAATTAAAAATCTTCAGCAATATTCATTACATTTTATTTTTAAAATATTTGAATCAACAATCCGCCATTTTGTTCCCAGGGCGGATAATGACGTAATATTTTAGGATCATAAAGTACTCAAAGATACCTTTAAAATGATTTATCGCAACACCTCTCGTTCCATTTAAATTTTTTTCCAAGAGCCATCTTGATTTCCGAGAGTCACTTGTGCACATGATATTTTTATACTAATTACCGTATGCTTACATGTAATAACTGGTTGCGATACTACGTCAGCATTTTTCAGAAGAAGTAAAATAAAAGTATTTAAATTATTTGAAAAATGTCGTGATTTAGTTAATTGCACTGAACTATTTACGAAGATTGACTCTTCTTCGTTTTTTTCTTGCTATGTATGGAGCTACAAAAAAAGATCCTATAGACAGGTATAGATATTTAAGTTTGATAAAAATCACACGAAACAATAAAAGTGTACAGTTATCCTGTCTTTCTCCAACATCTGGTTCTGCTTATCAACATTTATATCTGGTCTACTATCAAGTCCAAATATTGTTAGGTAACGAACTGGACACTGAACCCGGAAGCTTGGGGATGAGAATTAATTAAGAATGTAATTAAACAAAAACGGTTTGGAGCCAATTCAAGTAAAAAGAATGCGCCAAGTACTTTACTTCGAAGGTGGTGTGGAAAGGAGTGCATATTATGCAAAATAGAATTTTTCTAATTTTTGAAATCCTTTGTAGAAAAAAGTACAACGACCTTTTTTGTAGAGAATCCCATAGTCTACAAACTTTGTAACTATTTTTACGATGACACTTGCCGTTTAAGAGATATTTGCGAAAAACATATTTTTTTGACCTTTGACCTTAAGTAAAATTTTTAGCACAAGTGGAATCGATGGGGACTTTGACATTTTATTTGTAATGACGTTTTTAAGGTGTGTACCAATTTTTTACTCTGTGCGAATTTTTCCGAGCTTTGGACTCTTTTTGCCCCTTTTTACTGGATTACATAACCCTATGAAATAAGGACCGATAATTCTGCCCTAGAATTCTTACCCAAAAATTCACTTTTTACGCCTCTGGGTGCGTGTTTGGTGTATCTACAAAAGGCAGTTTCATCGTTAAACAGAATATGATGTGTGTTATTAGGATCATTATTAAATATATTTATCCAGTATTCACAAAATTTCACCCGTTCGAAATAATCATGCGGTAAGAGCTCTTGAACGTTTCGGCTTTATAAAATTCGTACTTTTCTTACTTTAGAGCTTTGTAGCGGCTGCTCCAATATCAATTCTGTTCCATTAGAAGTGCAGAGATATAATTTGACATAGGTAAATTTCAGAGTGTTAAGATTATGTTAAAGTATTTTCTCCTATATGTTGTGCACTTTTTACAATTCAGTGCATACTCTGTAAATTGAAATTGATACCATTTTTGGTTAATATGAAGTAGTACTGTTTAGCACCCTAAAATATAATGTTTATCCCTTTTATCAATAATTTATATTTTTTTAAGCTTCTTCGATATATACAGTGTCACACATAAAGTCCGCATCATATGGGAAATTTTTTTCCTTACAGGTTAAAGGAAATTCTAATTTTACTATTAGTTTTTGCTTTAAAAATGACGCCCAATGGCATACACATGAGCAGTCACGTGACTTTGTTTAACTGTCAAATTTGACATTTTTTTCAAAAAATGTCCAAAAAGGCGGTTATTTCTTAAAATTTCGAAAAATGTTAAAGGAAAAAGTTGTTTGTTTTTTAATTTTCTACCCATGTACCAATTTTCAACTTTCCAGTACAAATTTCATTTTTTTCCAATTTTTTTTAAACTCGACATTTCTGGGTTTTTTAAATTTTACCAAACCAGTACAAAAATATTCCTTTATACCAAACTTATCTTTTTAATGTATTTTTATCACCAATTGTTGTTCTAAATACTGTTTTTTATTATAAAAATAGGAAACGCCAGCAAAAACTATGTCAAAGTTGATGCAAAGTTGACATAATTTGTACAAATAACTGAACATTTGACTTTATTTCGGTTTTTTACTAAGATGTTAGATTCATAAAACCGAATTAAAAACAATTCCAACGAAAAATCTTTAATATACCTTTTACTGCACTTTTTTAAAAATAAAACCTTGTCTTAATAATAACGAATAATTACAACGCAAAAGGAACTAAGAGCAGGCCCACTCTAACCATTGGACCAATAGAGGCTGCAGCCCTAGGGCGCCGGACGCCCTGCGCCCTAGGGCTGCAGCCCCTATTGGTCCAATGGTTAGAGTGGGCCTGCTCTTAGTTCCTTTTGCGTTGTAATTATTCGTTATTATTAAGACAAGGTTTTATTGTTTAAAAAGTGCAGTAAAAGTTAAATTAAAGATTTTTCGTTGGAATTGTTTTTTAATTCGGTTTTATGCATCTAATATCTTTGTAAAAAACCGAACTAAAGTCAAATGTTCAGTTATTTGTACAAATTATGTCAACTTTGCATCAACTTTGACATAGTTTTTGCTGGCGTTTCCTATTTTTATAATAAAAAACAGTATTTAGAACAACAATTGGTGATAAAAATACATTAAAAAGATAAGTTTGGTATAAAGGAATATTGTTGTACAGGTTTGGTAAAATTTGAATAACCCAGAAATGTCGAGTTTAAAAAAATTGGAAAAAATGAAATTTGCACTAGAAAGTTGAAAATTGGTACATGGGTAGAAAATTAAAAAACAAACAACTTTTTCCTTTAACATTTTTCGAAATTTTAAGAAATAACCGCCTTTTTGGACATTTTTTGAAAAAAATGTCAAATTTGACAGTTAAACAAAGTCACGTGACTGCTCATGTGCATGCCATTGGGCTTCATTTTTAAAGCAAAAACTAATAGTAAAATCAGAATTTCCTTTAACCTGTAAGGAAAAAAATTTCCCATATGATGCGGACTTTATGTGTGACACTGTATATATATATATATATATATATATATATATATATATTATATATATATATATATATATATATATATATATATATATATATATATATATATATATATATATATATATATATATATATATATATATATATATATACAATATACAGCGTCTGCCCAGATTTGGTTACCAAATGGGAAACTTTTTTATTTTTGATTTTATGAGAAAAAGTTATTCCTGATAAAAAGTTTTGCTTGTTGTAAAAGTAAGACTCGCATTGACAAAAACGATATGTCATACAGGGCGTAACGAAAATCAAGAAAAAATATTTAGAAAACTATTTATTTTAACTTACAGATCCTAAAAACAAATTTTAGGCCACAACAGAACCACCGTTATTTTTAGTGCACGTAATAAGATTTTTCTTAAACCTGCAAATTACATGATCGGCTGGCATTCCTTCGCATGCTTCTCGTATCCTGTTTTTTAAATAAATAAGATTTGCATGTCTGTATTTATAAACAATTTCCTTAATTCGTCCCCAAAAGAAGAAATCAAGAGGTGTGAGGTTGGGGGACCGAGGCGGCTAATCCGTAAAATTATGATCTTGATTCGAAGTTCGCCCAATTTTGAAATTGAAGTTAAGCCACGCTCTTACTTCTGCTGAGAAATGACAAGGGGCACCATCTTACTAAATATCATATCTTGCCTTACATTTAGGGGCAACTCATCAATAATGTCAGAAAAGATATTTGTCCGTTAATGTTATTATCGAAAAAAAGTGGTCCTAAAATTTTGTTTTTCAAAACACCACATCCAACATTAATTTTCTGAGACACTTGACTCCGACATTCTACTACCCAGTAAGGATTAGTTATATTCCAAAACCCCGAATTTTGTTATTGAAACATTCCGTTGGTGGTAAACGTCGCGTCGACGGAAAACAAAATTTGAAACTCGAAGTTTGGATGATCTTCATAGTACCCCATTATCTAGTGAGTAGTTAAGGCTATGTATGTACTGCCGACAAAACCCTCATTTTTACATGTAAATCTCCATAAGAAAATTTAAGGTTCGATTTGCATTTTTGGTACCATTTTAAGGCGTGGCACTTTTGTCCGCCGTTCAGTCCACCATCGTGTTAGATGAGTTGGGGTAGAATATTAATGATATTTTTAGCGGGAAAGTTGATTAGTACATAAGAAATTACTATGAATTAATTAGCTGTTAAAAAAATGATAAGAGGTGGGCATGGAATAATAGTATTAGATAATCAAAACGGTGTAGGAGAAGATATAGAAATTTAAATATATGAGGGTATTAGATTATTAAAGAGCTATATATTTTGCAGAACAGATTAATATTAGGGTGGTTCGGAACAGGGATGTATAGACCAGGGTGGTTTTGAACAGAGTTGTTTAGTCGTTAAGTGGTTAATAGTTGTTTTTTTAGATGTTTTTTCCCGAACATGGAGGCTTTTTTAGCTGTTTTTTCGAAACAGTTTAGCAGTTCATTGCTATGGTATGAGATAGGTGCAGCTTGTTATAGAAGAATAGGTAGGAAATGGAAGCTTATTGAAAGAGCATGATTATACCAGCAGATAAGAAGTTAAGTTATTCAAAAACGAGCATATCCATAGATGGGTATATATAATAAGCATTCAAAGTGAGGCAAAAGATTAAGTTACAAAAACAATCCAAGATAAAATTAAAAAATTTTAACTTTTAAGAAACTAGAACAAATCCTCCAACAACAACTGACCACCAGCATAGCAAACCCAAGCAAACTTAATGCTTAGGTAGAACGTAATTATCTAATAGACATTCAAAGTGAGCCAAAAGATTAAGTTAATTTCCGGTAAAATTTAAACAATTTAACTTTTTAAGAAGCTATAATAGTATTATGGTCTGCTTATCGAAACCAAGCAAACTTAATGTCTAGGTAGAACGCAATTATTATGATATCAAAAATCTATAAAATATAAGAACTGATAAAAGGTCCTAAAAAATCCAAGTGTGATAAATATACCCATATTAATCAAAGAAATGTTTAAAAGTCGTTAGATATTCCACTAGGTAAGCCGCACATTTATAAGCAAAAATTAGGAAATGCGCTTTAGAAATCATAGATTATAAAACCTCATGCAGAAACAAAAACCACCAATTTCCTTCCAAAAAAAAAACACATAAAATATTGAATGCGATAATTATTATACACCGGAAACGTATTGGTTTGCCGCAAAACGAGTTTTATTCAAATTATGTAAAACACCTGAATTTTAAAAAAATCTAGTCGTAATACCTGCAAAAAATATGTAATATTATATACATAACATACGTTTTAAAGCCGACCAACTCTAAAAAATAACTAGAAAGATATCAAAATTCAAGCAAAAAATTACATTTTTAATAAAAAATTTGGCTCATATACGGTACAACACAGAGAAAAAAGTTATATGCAGCCATTTTATAACCTCAAAGCCCAAGCTTCTTATGGTAAAGGTGTATTCAAAGCCGATAAGGCATGCTTAATATCTCCACTTTTATGAAATTTACTCAGCCTCCCCCCAGAAGCAAAGAGAGGTTATGTTATTTGCCTAATAGTACATAGGAGGTTTTATAGAGCACGAATTAAACTTGGTACAGTCACATCAATTCAAAATGTTTTACTAAAGAACTTAAATTAGTAATAAATAGCAAAAAAAAATTAGCGCTAAAATTTTTTTATTAGAGGAAAAAAGTTGAAGTATAAGATTTGTATGCTACACTATTTACCCCCACCACACATGACTTGTGCATCAGAATCAATCACTCGCAATATTTCAATATAAATAAATTGATTTGATCAATATACCAATAAATAATTGTTGCATATTGTTTCTAGCAAAAAAAGAGCATGAGCAGCTATAACTTTACATTAATGACGTGTTGTTATATTAAAATTAATTAATACAAAATTTTGAAAAATTTTATCAGAGAGGGGTAGTTTTAACCCCCATCATCCCTCACATAAAATAGCGAGTAGGGCATTAAAGTTGACGAAAAACAAACGGCTATTTTACTAAAAACGTCTAGTTAATATACTGGATGTTCATCGAAAAGCAATACAAATATATAATTGATAGTTTTTAGAAGTAATAAATTGTAACATACCTAATTTTCAGCAAAAACGCAGGCTACCAGGACGACTTCCAGCGCCACTATAATTCGTGATGACAAGTTTTCGAGCTCTACTGTGCAGGTATGTAACAGGTCTACTAATTTCTTAGGAGCATATTAAAACCTAGACAGAGATAAAAAATAATTAGAAATAGTAAAAAATAATCAGTAAACGGATAAATACAAGCTAAAAAAATACCAATATATATACTGTTCCCCTGGTTTTTCCTATGTCATAGATGAACAGATGTATTTCAATAGGAAAAAGGCTGCAGCTTCTTTCTTCCAACTAATAATCAAACAGCTTCTAATCTTGAATAGTAGTTATATATTGGTATAAGCACAATATAACAGCTACTATCCAAAGATAAAAACAATTAGATTTACCGATCGTAGCATATTTTAATCCCTGGAATGGCACCTATAAACTTTTAAAACCCATCTTTTACGAAGTAAAAATAATAAATTAGGTAAATAACGGCTCAACAGATAAATAATAGCTGAAAAAAAAATGTACAGTGGGGGAGGTAAAGTAGTTAAAAAAACGGGGGGCAGGTAGAATCTAACCAAGGGTAAAATATAGGTACATACTTTTTATCAGACAGATAAATACACATACACAGCAGGTAAAAAAATTCAACTTTGTAGCAAATCCTACGGCCATAATTCGAGATTCTCGTGCCATATCGATATCAAATCACGACATAGCACAAGGGTCTGCGACTATGGACATAGGTACAACATTTTATGAAGTAAAAATAATAAATTAAGCAAATAACGGTTCAACAGGTAAAAACGTGATAGGTAGAATCTAACCAATGGTAAAATACAGGTACATACACATTTAGCAATTAAAAAAAGAATTTTATATTGCAAGCGTTCAGTTCAACTTTGTAGAAAATCCTACGGTTTTAATTCACAGATTCTTGTGCAATATTGATTTCAAACTCACAACATAGCATTAGGATCTGCGAATAAGACAGAGGAAGTAAAAGACATTAAATTGGGTAAATAGCGTACAAAAAATAGATACAGAGTTCTTCTTCTCATAACATATGTAAAAACCAATCAGATATAGTCGTGACTACTGCGAAACATCGCTAAAAAATACAATATTTGCACAATAGTTACCACTACAGCTGTAATCCAGTCAGTTAAAAATGTGATAAAACAGTAGTTTTTCCTAAACCTAGAACGAAATATATGATAAAATGATTGTATGTAATATGCAGCTGACATAATTTTCTCTCCCACTTTTCCACATGGCTTGAGACATGTCAAAATATTAGATTTACGGATCAGGATGCACCCTTTTTTATCCAATATTTTGGCGGGTTAAAAATGTGTTTTGCAGCCAATAACAGACTACTCTTTTGTCCTAAAAGACAATACATACAGACTAACTTAAAAATCCTACATTAATAAAAAAAGTTACAATGAAAACTCCTCATATAATAATAGATTTAGAAATTAAATAGTATTAAGGTAATATTTTTTAAAAAAATAGTTGGACGTTTTTAAACTTGTCCGGAGGTTGAAAAATGGTTTAATAACGAGCCGCCTGTTTAAAAAATATATATTGTCCAGAGGGCGTTACTAATTGTTATTAGTTATAGGTGTTGGTAAAAAGATTGTGTTTTCGGTCACAATCAAGTTAAAACAATACAGTTATCAAGAATATATTAAAAAAAAAGGAAAAACTTGAAAAATATAGAATATAAGTTTTAAAATAGCTGTACCGCAACGCTAAAAACTATAGATTTATGCAATGAGAATCGATAAATAAAAAGGATTTCTTAAACTAGGAAAAAATGGGAATTATAGAAATATAACACAAGTAAAACAATGTTTTTTAATTACGAGAGTCTTTTGAAATCAAAGCTAAAAAACACCAAATTTTAAAAATGTCGCTGTTTTCCCTGCTTTAATATAAGCACACAAAAAAATTTACACTTATGTTTTCTATAGGTAATAATGAGCAGTATGAATGCATAATGAAAACTAAAGGGTATGAGTATAAAATTAGTTGCAAATATCGTTATCAAATCCAGAAACCGCAAAGATTTATACACAGTTGCGCTTGCAACTACCATGCTACAGGCCCTATGGTAATTGAGGCAAACTGGTAACATTTAAAAAAGTGCTATTAACACTCTGTAAATAAAATGGGAGAATAAGTAGGGTAGGTATATATTCCAGAACGCGATATTTAGAGCGGTTTTATATATTGTTAAAAAATTTTAAAGGTTTGTGTGTGCGTAGAGTTGTTTTAAAATGCCTGATGGTGAGTTTTTTGCATATAATATAGTATTTTTTCTAACAAAATTTTTATTCTAAAGAATTTTATATGATGATCTTCGCGGAGGATATTGTAGAATCAACAATCCCCAATCAAAATGTAAGTTTTTTAGAGTTTTTTATTTTTCCGATTCTAATTCCAATTTAATCTTTCCAGTTTACATATTTTTATCACGACGGGCCACCGCCGAGTTCGTTGCCATCGACGGCAGTAATATTATATTGTGGAGGGCTATTCAACAAAACCGTTTTAGTTTGGGTGGACCCCATTGCCAAATATGTTTATGTAAATTGGTATTAAGGGGATAAAAATAAAAAAATTTTAAAGTGCAACTTTTTTATTTATAATCCCCTTTTTATAAAAAATGATTAAATACAGCATCATAAAATAGGGTAAAATAGCTAAAATTGTTGGCTCTCCAATCTGAAAAGAAAACACGTATTTAGTATTTTTAGAGAATTCAATGCTTTTTTAATTTAAATTGAAATTTTTGAACTAACGAACGCACGCATTTTATGTAGAATTGAAAATATGTAAATAGTATGTCAATTTTCTTACCCCTGACTCCAGTTCTCTTGAATTTCCAACATTGGGGATTCTTTTTTATATCTTCAAAGTATTTCATCCCGCGAAATACAAGAGCCAGCTGTTTATTATTTAAGCTGTCAATGGCTTCATCAGTCAATGTCATACGCTTAGGCAGATATACTATATGATTTTCTAGCTCAACTTTCGTTTGCATGCCGAATCTTCCATCATGTTTTTCAATGTGAACAATAGGGTAATATTTATCAACAACCATTTCCTTACAAGGTAGTATGGGCTTATGAGCAGCAAATACCCCAATTTTATTAATTTCACTAAGACTCATCATGGTGATTCAACGCACTTACTTTTTTAAATTTAAAAAAATATTGAAAAACTGATTAATTATTTAACAAAACTGTGTATTTTATGGTGTTTAAGCACCCCTCCCCATTTTTTCAAAACATCCCCCTCTGTTTAAGTATTTTATCAAAAACGTAATTACCAATCATTTTTCAGAAAAAAACTTTTAAGTTATGCATTCCAATTAAAAGTAGTATTCCTTTAACTCCGCCCCCTAAATTCCCCACCACCCCAAAAACGTTTTCAATACCCTGGCAGGTAGGTCCGTAGTATAAAAAGATTTTTTATTTTCACTTTTATACCATAGTGTTTTCAAAACTTAGGCATACTTCGTCAGCATAAGTTAGTATTCACAGTTACTTAATCTTTTTTTCGAAAAATTTTGGTATTTTTAGTGCTCTAACATCTGAAATTGGTAAGTCCTTATTTCTAATGGTTTTTTATTTAAAAATTTTTAAAAAAGGTTTATTTTATTTACTAAAAATCAAATTTTTATAACATTTTTTTACTGAATTAGAATAGAATTTCTTCTGCATAAATTTTTCTTTTCCGGTATCACATTTGATACATATAAAATCATACAATGTATTCGTGCTTTAAGTGTGGACAATCATTTAGGTTTAAGAATGTTAACATATGCGAATTTGATTTATGGTTCGAAATTTACGGTTTTTCTTATATATACAATGATTCATTACTAGATGGAATAAATAAAAGAACTTTGGGGATCAGCACTGATAATGCTGTGTTATGCATATCGTTTTTAAGAAACCTAAATATATCACTAGAGAAAGTACGCGCTTCAGGAATAGACCCCTTTCAGCAGGATTATTTATGTTTTATATGTAAAAATTGCATTCCTGTATTATCAAAAGCTTATAGGTATGAATCATTCATCACTTTGCTATAATATTTTTATACTTCCAATTAGAGCTAGAAAGAATGCGCTCATCTCGGCTACAATTCCTCCTATGAACGTTGGTGAGAAGTAGAAGTTCTTTGCAGTCATTTAAGTCCTTGGTCGAGTATCCTTTTGGATGCGTACTCGTGAGTAAACTTAATAGCCCAGTCGTTAAAGTATATGTTTCGTTGCTAATCGATAACTTATTATTTTGAATCTCTACTGGAACATTTCCAATAAAGTACTCACTACCATCAGTTCTAAATCCCATGACGTTTTTATCAGCCATTTCCAGGAGCGTCATTTTAATTTTTCTTTCCACCATCATGCTTTTATAACACCTTGTAAACTAATGAGTATGCAAACAGAGTGTTTCACTATTTATTAAACCTATCACTAACCTAACACTATCGTAACACTATCGTAACACCACCGTAACACCACCGTAACACCACCGTAACACCACCGTAACACCACCGTAACACCACCGTAACACCACCGTAACACCACCCTAAACAACTCTCCAACACTATCTAACATCCCTATCAACTACCGAACAAACACTTAACTAGGAGAAATGCTGTTCGTAAAACCCCTGCCGGAAGTAGTTTTTTAACATTAATTCTATTAAACCGATCAGAGGGTATGTGTTTTCCTTATAGAACGAGTATTAGGAACTGTTGATATAAGCTCATCTTTTTTTATATTTTTAGAGACCCTGGTATATACTATTTAATATACAAACCCTAGTGGGTAGTTTTATAAACTAAATGGTGTAAAAATCGCTTATGCCAAACCCAAAAATAATGAAATATAAATCATTTTTATTTCGACTTGTCTCCTTTTTAAACAAGATTAAATAAATAACCTATGTAAAGCGTGGGATTGATATAATAACTGAAATGTTATAACATACTTTCTTACCGAAATGTTTTCTCTAAGAATGTGTTTATTAATTAAAAAATAAGTTATCTATAAAAGTTTTATCTTTTGGAAGTCCGTAATTTTCTATGTATTTTCATATCCCACATGCTATGGGTAGGGGTTGATTGGGGTAACTACCCCCCCATATATTTGTAAAGCATCTCGCCGATTGCTATTAACACTAGAATATTTTTTGTAAAAAATTCTTTCAGATTCGAGTGATGTTAAGAACGCGTTTTGAGAAGTTGGATCTTTTTTCTTTGGATGTTTGATTATAAAGAGTTCAAGGGACCCTTAAAACTATATAGCTGCTATCTGGACACGATTTTGATTTTAAACATCACAGTTTAATATCTACAACTCTGAGCTACATTTTCAAAACTTTAGCGCCTTGGCTATCGGCCTTAAACATTAGATTAGATTTAGGTGTGAGGATATTGCTCTAATCCATAATTAATTGTAGGGATTATTAGTCATAACTCATAACCAATAACTATTTTATTTTTTAATTAATTTATAGTTGTTAGTTTAACGTGTGAATTTTTAAAAACTAAATAGTATTAAGTAATCATTTGACACTTGTCCTCCTTATCTCTCGGGGGATTGATGCAATTAATTATCAGTTTAAATTTAATTTTATTATTTTATACTATTAAGGAGTAAAAAATTGTGACGCCCCTGAACACCGAGGTTATAAATAGGGGTAAATTTTCTTCTCTCATTCATTATACTTCAGGCTGTTCGAGAGTACACACGTGTTTAGTTGTGTTCCAGAGCATAAAAATATCATTTCCAAGCGATTAATTAATTATTATCATTATCATCATCATTAATTATCAGTTTAAATTTAATTTTATTATTTTATACTATTAAGGATAAAAAAAATTGTTACACCTCTGAGCACCGAGGTTATAAATAGGGGAAATATTCTTCTCTCCATCATTCTACTTGAGGCTGTTCGAGAGTACAGACGTGTTTAGTTTTGTTCCCGAGCATAAAAAATGTCATTTCCAAGCGATTACGTAAAATCCATAAGGGGTAAGATTCAAAACCCCAATCTAACTGGGGAGAAGTGTGGTATGGTTTTAAGGGAATGCACTCGTGCATTACGTAACTTAACTCGCAACTTAAAACGCGCTAAATCAGTGCCGGAAAAGGCACATATAACATCGTGTATGACTCAGATCAAAGGTTTCCATCATGTACTAAAGAATAAAAAGGTCGGTGGTGGAACAGGTATCAGGAGAACTGAAACTGCGACCCACCGTGTTAAATGGGCAGATCTTCATTCTGCTTTTCAATCGAGAATTAGAACAGGTGTTATAGTCAATCTTAAACATACCGATGTAGGCACATTTTTAGATGATTGTGCTGCATTGTTTAGAAGAAGAATCCAAAACGCTTTAAAAAAAGATGAGGCTCTCAAGGTCAACACCGTTTTGAGTGGGGAATTCAAAATTGCAAAGGCTGATGAAATTTTAGAAGAAAATAAATATTTCAACACGTTAAGTTTTTCCATACATCAAGGAGCTGATTTAGATGAATTGTTTCGAGAAAAAATTAGGGGCCCCCTTTTAGCTGATTTAGACGACTTTGCATATAAAAATTCTGGCTGGGCGTTAAGCTGGGTTGTGAACTTAATGATTAATATCAATAAGCATAATCCTCTGCGTGCGGGAAGCTATCTAGAACTCCCCACACCCATTGCTATGAGAAAGGCTTGTATTAATGTTCAAAACCAGGATAACATGTGTTTTGCATGGTCCATAGTCTCCGCTTTACATCAGGTTGCTAGAAGTAGCTGACAAAATAAAACTTCTTCATATCCGGATCCTAAGACAGTCCTTAACTTGAAAGGAATTCAGTTTCCGATAACACAAGGTCAAATTCCCCGTTTTGAGCAGCAAAATAACTTATCAATTAATGTTTTTAGACTACAAAAAGACGGGAAAAGTTTTAAAGTTCTTCCATATTTTATAACCACTGATAAAAAAGATCAACATGTTAATTTACTGCTCATTCAAGACAGTTACATTTCCGAAGACGATTTTGATAATTTATATCCAGTTAAATTCCACTATGTTTGGATAAAAAATCTATCACAACTCATATCACCCCAACTTAGTAAAAATACGAAACAAAAGTTCATTTGTGATCGGTGTTTGCACTATTTTGGATCATCTGAAAAATTAGCTCCCCATACTAAAGAATGTATTAAAACTAATGATAAATTAGTACCTAAAGTCCCTACAATAGATCATGCAATTGTAGTTTTAAAATCATCATTTCAAGGAGAAGGTGCCACTTGCAATTTATGCCGACTCAGAATGTTTGCTTTTACCTGTCGAGGACGATTCCTCTAAAAAAACTGAAAAATATCAAAAACATGTTCCATTTTCCGTGGGGTATTACGTAAAGTGTTCTCATGACGATAGCCTTTCATTTTATCGATCATATACAGGACCGGACTGTATGAAATGGTTCATGGGCGAGCTACAACAATTTGCTGAAGATGTTGAAACAGTATTTTGGTGTCCTTTACCCATGGAACTATTAACGAAAAAACAGCGGGAAGAATTTCAAACTGCCACTCATTGCCATATCTGTTCACAACCTTTTTCTGACGGAGATAAGCGCGTGCACGACCACAGTCATCTTGATTCGAAATATCGCGGTATTAGCCATGAAAACTGCAATTTAAATTATCACGATTCCAAAGTAGTTCCCGTTATATTCCATAACCTTAGTTCTTATGATGGTCACATGATTATAAAAGCCTTGTCTGAAATAGATGGACATATCGATATATTGCCGGTCAACAAGGAAAAATACATATCATTTACAAAACATATTGCCAACAGCGCTATACAATTTAGATTTCTCGATAGTTTCAGATTTTTATCTGATGGGCTAGATAAGCTAGTATCATATTTGAAAGATTATCCGGTACTTAAATCAGAATTTGGAGAGCTAAGCGATGAACACTTTAAATTATTAACCCGTAAAGGTGTTTTCCCATACGATTACATGAATAGTTGGGAAAGATTACAAGAACAAAAATTACCTCCAAAAATATCCTTTTATAATAGCTTAGAAGACAAGTATATATCCCGAGATGCTTATATGCATGCCAACAATGTATGGGAAAAATTTGCATGTAAAAATATGAGGGATTATTCGGAGCTATACATGAAAACCGATGTTTTGCTCTTAGCTGATGTTTTCGAAAAATTCCGCAGTATCAGCTTAAAAACTTATAGTATTGATCCCGCATATGCGTATACCTTGCCTGGATATGCTTGGCAGTGTATGTTGCTCATGACTAAACAGAAACTTGAGTTGCTTACGGACCTAGATATGATATTATTTATAGAAAAGGGCATTCGTGGTGGTTTAAGCCAATGTTCAAAAAGATATGCCGAAGCTAACAATAAATATATGCCAAATTACGATTCGAATAAGGAAACAAATTATTTATTATATACAGATATTAATAATCAGTACGGGTGGGCAATGTCACAGTACCTACCATACGGGGGATTTAACTGGTTATCCGACAGTGAAATTTCACAACTGAATATTCTTGATGTTGCCGATAAGGCAGATTTTGGATATATCTTTGAAGTAGATTTCGAAATACCTGAGGCACTTCATGATATATTTTCAGATTTACCACCATGTCCGAACCATGAACCGCCGGAAGGTTCTAAAATCAATAAACTAATGGCTACTTTAAAAAACAAAAAAGAGTATGTCATACATTACAGAAATTTAAAACAAGTGATAAAACTCGGTGTAAAAGTTACTAAATTACACCGAGTTTTATCATTCAAGCAATCTGATTTGCTGAAACAATATATCGACTTTAATACTCTGCTAAGACAACAAGCAACAAATGAATTTGAGAAAAACTTCTTTAAACTGTTAATCAACGCCCTATTTGGCAAATCTATGGAAAATATTCGACGTCATTGCAATGTTAAATTAATAACCAAATGGGATTGGCGATATGGAGCTGAAGCGCTTATCGCCAGGCCTGAATTTAAAAGTAGTACCATTATTGATGAAAACATGATTATCGTTGAGCTCACAAAAACCAATGTTTATTTTAACAAACCTATATACGTAGGAATGTGTATACTAGACATTGCTAAAACTACCATATATGATTTCCATTATAATTACATGTTAAAAACGTTCTCTAAATGCAATGTTTTATATACTGACACTGATAGTCTTATCTATGAAATTAAAAACCAGGATGTATATGAGATAATCAAAAGAGACTGTAACAAATATTTTGATACTAGCGATTATCCCGATGACAATGTTTATAATATACCTAGGGTAAACAAAAATGTGTTGGGAATGATGAAAGATGAGAATAACGGCAGAATAATGACACATTTCATTGGCCTTCGCTCTAAAATGTATGCTACTAAAGTTCTCTATACGCCCGAGGAGATGCATATTGAACAGTTAAAATTGGAAGAGGCGGCTAAAGAACGTGTGGAAATTGATCAAGCGCTGTCGAACTTGGGAGTTACTAAAAAGATAAAGGGGATTAAGAAATCTGTAATTAAAAATAAAATAACGTTTGAAGATTATGTTAAATGTTTGGAATCTTTTACTGAGAAAACCATATCGCAAAATTTAATTAGATCTCAAAAGCATGAATTGCACACCTTAAAACAAACCAAAATTGGTCTGAGTCCCTACGATGACAAACGGAAAATATCGCAGTCTTCACCATTAGCATTACCTTGGGGGTATTGTTCTCTGATGGAGGAAGATTAGTATGGTGAGTGTATTATCTAAGTATATATTAATATTGTATTTTGTATATATGTTTGTAATATTTAAGTTACCTTTGTAAAGTAAAATATATAATTTTTATATACTGTCAAACTGAATAAATAAAATAATTTGTATTGCAATTTCTTGTCGTTTTTTTTTTGAAACCGTTTTACCCCTCCCCAAAACCTTATAATAATTAGTAACGCCCTCTGGACAATATATATTTTTTATTAAACCATTTTTCAACCTCCGGACAAGTTTAAAAACGTCCAACTATTTTTTTAAAAAATATTACCTTAATACTATTTAATTTTTAAATCTATTATTATATGACGAGATTTCATTGTAACTTTTTATATTAATGTAGGATTTTTAAGTTAGTCTGTATGTATTGTCTTTTAGGACAAAAAAGTAGTCTGTTATTGGCTGCAAAAAACATTTTTAACCCGCCAAAATATTGGATAAAAAAGGGTGCATCCTGATCCGTAAATCTAATATTTTGACATGTCTCAAGCCATGTGGAAAAGTGGGAGAGAAAATTATGTCAGCTGCATATTACATACAATCATTTTACCATATATTTCGTTCTAGGTTTAGGAAAAACTACTGTTTTATCACATTTTTAACTGACTCGATTACAGCTGTAGTGGTAACTATTGTGCAAATATTGTATTTTTTAGCGATATTTCGCAGTAGTCACGACTATATCTGATTGGTTTTTACATATGTTATGAGAAGAAGAACTCTGTATCTATTTTTTGTACGCTATTTACCCAATTTAATGTCTTTTACTTCCTCTGTCTTATTCGCAGATCCTAATGCTATGTTGTGAGTTTGAAATCAATATTGCACAAGAATCTGTGAATTACAACCGTAGGATTTTCTACAAAGTTGAACTGAACGCTTGCAATATAAAATTGTTTTTTTAATTGCTAAATGTGTATGTACCTGTATTTTACCATTGGTTAGATTCTACCTGTCACGTTTTTACCTGTTGAACCGCTTAATTTATTATTTTTACTTCATAAAATGTTGTACCTATGTCCATAGTCGAAGATCCTTGTGCTATGTCGTGATTTGATATCGATATGGCACGAGAATCTCGAATTATGGCCGTAGGATTTGCTACAAAGTTGAACTTTTTTACCTGCTGTGTATGTGTATTTATCTGTCTGATAAAAAGTATGTACCTATATTTTACCCTTGGTTAGATTCTACCTGCCCCCCGTTTTTTAACTACTTTACATTTTTTTTCAGCTATTATTTATCTGTTGAGCCGTTATTTACCTAATTTATTATTTTTACTTCGTAAAAGATGGGTTTTAAAAGTTTATAGGTGCCATTCCAGGGATTAAAATATGCTACGATCGGTATACCTAATTGTTTTTTATCTTTGGATAGTAGCTGTTATATTGTGCTTATATCAATATATAACTACTATTCAAGATTAAAAGCTGTTTGATTACATGACTAGTTGGAAGAAAGAAGCTGCAGCCTTTTTATCTTATAGTATTTTTCTATGTAGTTCTATCTAGTTAAATATTCTTTCCCGTTGTTTACTAATTAAGTTTTTAGCTAATCTTTTCTGTAGCGTATATATTTTTTACTTTATACAGCTAATTATTTTATAGCTCTCTCAAAAATAGGTTTTGGACGTGCCATCCCGACTGTCGGCAGGACAATAGCGGCGATTTGAGTAGTCTTGACGTAATTTGTGATTTTGATATCAATTTACGTTGAGATTTCTAAAGTTTTTGCTATTGAAATACATCTGTTCATCTGTGACATAGGAAAAACCAGGGGAACAGTATATATATATTGGTATTTTTTAGCTTGTATTTATCCGTTTACTGATTATTTTTTACTATTTCTAATTATTTTTTATCTCTGTCTAGGTTTTAATATGCTCCTAAGAAATTAGTAGACCTGTTACATACCTGCACAGTAGAGCTCGAAAACTTGTCATCACGAATTATAGTGGTGCTGGAAGTCGTCCTGGTAGCCTGCGTTTTTGCTGAAAATTAGGTATGTTACAATTTATTACTTCTAAAAACTATCAATTATATATTTGTATTGCTTTTCGATGAACATCCAGTATATTAACTAGACGTTTTTAGTAAAATAGCCGTTTGTTTTTCGTCAACTTTAATACCCTACTCGCTATTTTATGTGAGGGATGATGGGGGTTAAAACTACCCCTCTCTGATAAAATTTTTCAAAATTTTGTATTAATTAATTTTAATATAATAACACGTCATTAATGTAAAGATATAGCTGCTTATGCTCTTTTTTTGCTAGAAACAATATGCAACAATTATTTATTGGTCTATTGATAAAATAAATTTATTTATATTGGAATATTGCGGGTGATTGATTCTGATGCACAAGTCATGTGTGGTGGGGGTAAATAGTGTAGCATACAAATCTTATACTTCAACTTTTTTCCTCGAATAAAAAAATTTTTTGCGCTAATTTTTTTTTGCTATTTATTACTAATTTAAGTTCTTTAGTAAAACATTTTGAATTGATGTGACTGTACCAAATTTAATTCGTGCTCTATAAAACCTCCTATGTACTATTAGGCAAATAACATAACCTCTCTTTGCTTCTGGGGGGGAGGCTGAGTAAATTTCATAAAAGTGGAGATATTAAGCATACCTTATCGGCTTTGAATACACCTTTACCATAAGAAGCTTGGGCTTTGAGGTTATAAAATGGCTGCATATAACTTTTTTCTCTGTGTTGTACCGTATATGAGCCAAATTTTTTATTAAAAATGTAATTTTTTGCTTGAAGTTTGATATCTTTCTAGTTATTTTTTAGAGTTGGTCGGCTTTAAAACTTATGTTATGTATATAATATTACATATTTTTTGCAGGTATTACGACTACATTTTTTTAAAATTCAGGTGTTTTACATAATTTGAATATAAAACTCGTTTTGCGCCAAACCAATACGTTTCCGGTGTATAATAATTATCGCATTCAATATTTTATGTGGTTTTTTTTGGAAGGAAATTGGTGGTTTTTGTTTCTGCATGAGGTTTTATAATCTATGATTTCTAAAGCGCATTTCCTAATTTTTGCTTATAAATGTGCGGCTTACCGAGTGCAATATCTAACGACTTTTAAAAATTTCTTTGATTAATATGGGTATATTTATCATACTTGGATTTTTTTAGGACCTTTTATCAGTTCTTATGTTTTATGGATTTTTGATATCATAATAATTGCGTTCTACCTAGACATTAAGTTTGCTTGGGTTCGATAAGCAGACCATAATACTATTATAGCTTCTTAAAAAGTTAAATTGTTTAAATTTTACCGGAAATTAACTTAATCTTTTGGCTCACTTTGAATGTCTATTAGATAATTACGTTCTACCTAAGCATTAAGTTTGCTTGGGTTTGCTATGCTGGTGGTCAGTTGTTGTTGGAGGATTTGTTCTAGTTTCTTAAAAGTTAAAATTTTTTAATTTTATCTTGGATTGTTTTTGTAACTTAATCTTTTGCCTCACTTTGAATGCTTATTATATATATCCATCTATGGATATGCTCGTTTTTGAATAACTTAACTTCTTATCTGCTGGTATAATCATGCTCTTTCAATAAGCTTCCATTTCTTACCTATTCTTCTATAACAAGCTGCACCTATCTCATACCATAGCAATGAACTGCTAAACTGTTTCGAAAAAACAGCTAAAAAAGCCTCCATGTTCGGGAAAAAACAGCTAAAAAAACAACTATTAACCACTTAACGACTAAACAACTCTGTTCAAAACCACCCTGTTCTATACATCCCTGTTCCGAACGACCGTAATATTAATCTGTTCTGCAAAATATATAGCTCTTTAATAATCTAATACCCTCATATATTTAAATTTCTATATCTTCTCCTACACCGTTTTGATTATCTAATACTATTATTCCATGCCCACCTCTTATCATTTTTTTATCAGCTAATTAATTCATAGTAATTTCTTATCTACTAATCAACTTTCCCCGCTAAAAATATCATTCATATTCTACCCCAACTCATCTAACACGATGGTGGACTGAACGGCGGTCAAAAGTGCCACGCCTTAAAATGGTACCAAAAATGCAAATCGAACCTTAAATTTTCTTATGGAGATTTACATGTAAAAATGAGGGTTTTGTCGGCAGTACATACATAGCCTTAACTACTCTAGTGGCAATAATCAAATCGTATATCCATGTCTCCAGGAACTGCGTGAATAAATTTTGGTTTAAAGTGTTTCTATTTGTTTTTCTTTAAAACAGTTCGGACAAATTTAAGTAAGTATCCCAATTCATGGGATCTTTGTTCAAGGCTTTTTTTTGGTTCCTCTGTAACATGAAGCAATATATCGACCTCATCATCGGCAATGTCACTTTTACCTATTACCTATTATGAAACCAGCTCCACCTACAGGCATGATAATAAAAATAAGTTATTAGATTTTTCAGAAAAAAAACGCTTTTAAGTCATAAAAGAAGTATTAAGAAAGATGTTTAATGAAACGTTTCATTAAAAAAGTATTTATTTGCATTTAAAAATGACATTACTAGCGAAAATTCGATTTTCTTTATTTTCTTTACGCCCTGTATAACATATCTTTTTTTTTCAACGCCAGTCTTACTTTTGCGACAAGCAAAACTTTTTATCAAGAATAACTTTTTCGCGTAAATCAAAAATAAAAAAGTTTCCCATTTGGTAACCAAATCTGGGCAGACGCTGTATATACATACATATATATATATATATATATATATATATATATATATATATATATATATATATATATATATATATATAGTCCCATTTAAACTTAATTTTAATCGTAATTTCGTTAATAAATCTGCAATATGATGCCCCTAGCTAAGTTAAAGTAGTGAATATTAAAGCAAGCTCCATTTCACCCGTTCTCCGAACGTACACTTACTCAAGGGATTAACTTTTATTTGCAAATATATTTCTTACAAACTGTTAACCGACAACTAATAAAGAACACTTAAACCAAGAAAGCGAAATTAACTTCGGGTAAAATTTGAAATTTTCGCATTAAGTATTTCTCAAATGGCGACCCTCTAGAGAAATCAACATAGACTGTCTGATATTACCTCTTAATAACAAGTTTATGCAGCTCCAAGTGGTGTATATTTCAATACGTACTTTTTAAGAGATTTTTAATTGAATATTGCTGCGACAATTAAAGTTGCTGCAGAAATGGGTACACCAATAACTAACTACATTTTTGAACATCTTTGAATTTGTGGACTTGGATACTTATTATACAGCAGCCAGATCCCGAAAACGCTTTAAAAAAGTTTTAAACTGACAAGCCTAAGAATAAGACAACTAAGTTTCATATTATGAATTTGTTTCCCATATTTAAAAAAGGCAATTTTAATATGCATGTTCTACAATAATAGAACTAAATTCATTCTAGCAACACGTCCCTAGGTGAAAATCATTTAGAAACCAAGCAAACCGATGCAATATTAGAATACATTATGAGTTTTTAATGACGACTTATTAACAATGACACCACAAAAACCTGTCATAACCTCACTGATCAACTAGAAGATCTTAATTTAAACCAGTACTAAATCTTAAACCCTTTTAGTGAATGTCGGTACCTACATATTAGTACATATGTATATTAATATTTTTGCCACTAAATGGTTTGTTATGGCTTGTTAAACCGAATCGCCCGATAAAAAATCTGCAGTGTACAAACTGCACTGGCACCAACACGGGAATATTGGCATTATACCATACTTCCATAAAGTAATTTATTGTTTGCTTACTTTAGAACGACTTGGAATCAGGCCTGTAGCCAGATTTTGATTCCAGGGGGGGCAACTAAAGTTTTAGGGGGGCAAACTTATGATCTGATATTCTTCTAGTAGACAAGACAATGATTTTAGTGATTTTCTATAGTGGGCAGCTTTTTCTTTAAGAGTGGACATTGCCCACTCTGCCACCCCCCCCCCCCCCTAGCTACAGGCATGCTTGTAGTGAAGTCATAAAGTTAACTTTGGGCGTACTTTGGCTTTTATATCCTCTGATACCAAGGTTTATTTCAAATGAAATAAATTTGATGATATAATTTCAGCGGCAAATATCCAATGCGGTAAGATTTAGATATTTTGCAAATCAGAAGCCGCCGTAACTGTGGACCACTTATGACCTTATCCTCCGTAGTGTTTTAAGTTGGTTAAATTTCTGTTATGAAAGCAGGAATTTAATCCTGCTTTATTTGTAAATCAACTCAAAACACTGTGGAGAACACATGCATTAGAGTTTACATACATTTAAATTTAATGAGTTACTGACAATTGGTGCTAAGCATAGTCAAAATAGAGAGCCATAGATTAGCCATTTCTTCATGAAAAGTGGGACCATTAATTTTAAAGGTGAATTTTGTAATACTGGAATCATCAGTGGCAATCTGTACAAGAGTACTTCTAAAAAAATTATTTTCTCTTTAAAAAATATCTGCAGACGAGGCTCTGATAATCTGATATACAGCAAGGAATTTTAGAATAAAATAAAGGGAGTCGTGTGACATCAAATTTTGAGATGGCCGATGAATGATTAAAGAATAGAAATTTCTTTTGTATCATAATACTTTGTCATAAATATCCAAGATGGCGTACTTGCGCAGTTCGAACTTAAATACCAATGTTTTGTTATCAAAGTTCAAATTTTGATTAATACTTCTTTAGAAGCCACCAGTCGCCACATTAAAATTATTCAGAAAAAATATCCGGTATGTAATGATATCTAATATCAAGAAAAATAAAACTAAAACAGAAATTAAAGAAATATATCATATCGTAATTCCAAAGCGATGTACAAATATTACTTTATACGCTACATAATGTAAGCTGCTGGACTAATAAATTATAGTTTGTCAAAACATTTTAGGCCGGTCCAATAGAATTGCAACTTTAGATAACTCCATCAAAGGACAATCCAAGTAGAAACAATATACCGGCAATAAGTCGACAATTTATTTCGAATAGACAGCGTCCTTTGATACAAAACTTTATCCCTTTACTACGATGTTTTGTGCACTAAAAGGGAACTTGTAATATGTTGGCTTTAGTGATTCTTTGGGAGAATGAAATCCGTATTTAACTTAAAATTTTCTAGTTTTCTGTTACTCTTAAATGCCTCGAATGATTTTAATTGCATTTTCTTTTAAAAAACTGTCATACCATTGTGAATCGGGAAATGTAGGACTATTGTTTACTTTAGATAGAAATCAAAAATCGTTTAATAGAAATAAACTAAAATTATTAGTATGTACGTACACTGACAAAATTGTATGTTATCTGTTATTGTAAAGAAAAATATAGTTACGATTACAAATGTCATTGTTAGTATTACCAATGTCCAAAAAGCCAAATTGTGATCGTAGCCAAATATATATCGTTATATTTGTAACCACACAGTATTGCAGCTACAGCAATAACGGTATAGTAACGGCATTAAAATAGTTATTTTAACAAAAATATTTAGTTAAAATTTTATCCGGTTGCGTTTGCTTAACCATATATTTTGGTAGCTGTGCCAAGGAGATATCGTTAAATTTATAACTTACAAAACCTCTATGATTATCCTAGCAATACAGAATGTTTAAATGCATTTTGACGCTCAGCGCCAGAACACACGAGAGGATAGCCCGCCCAGAGACCTCCGATGTTGCCAAACTTATTCAATCAAGTTTTCGCGGGAAATTTTAAAATACTAATTGAAGTAGTCTTGCTTTCCTGTCATAATATATAAAAGAAACTTTACCTTTAATTTTTTTGTTACCAAGCGTCAAATGATGTAAAATTCCAGTAAAAATCGCAGTAAATTTAATGCAACTTTTTACAATTGCGAAATTATGACCAAAAAGCATGCTCATTTCCAGGTTGAAACACATACTAAAGATAAGATAAATTGGCACAGTTAATGAACTTTCGCGTATTTGGGGACTGAATTAAACACTAAACTAGCACTATGCCATTTTGTCCTAGTATGTCATTTTAGGCACAACTCCACTATGTTATTTTAAATACAGCTTAAAGTTTTTTTTATGAGATCATACCTGTTTAATGAACTCAGTGAATAAAAATATTGTAGGGTAATGGAACCAGTGTTGGACATTAAGAGCAAATCTTTTTTACTTGACATATTTAGGTATCCAGAACAATTTTTTAAAAAATTAAGTAGACTTGAAAATGAAGTATACATTGTTCTTGTTAGACTGTAACAGTAAGATTATCAATTAAACTTAAATTAATATTTTATCATAGATCCTGTATAAATTAAGGTTATGAGCCCAGTGTTGGACACTAAATTCCTGATATAACCCAATTTGGACAGTTTTGTATCCAGAAATGGACAACATTCTCTAACACTTGTACTAAACTTCAAAATTAATTGATAAAGATAGAAATTTTATTTATTATAAAAAAAACTTTAACATACGAAAATCGAATAGAACACATTAGTCTTTTTCGTCATCCCAACTTTCACTTGCGTCACTACTATCAATTGTTGTTCCACAGGTTTTACATACAACTGGTTCCTTTTCGGAATCCGAGTGACTTAGTCCCAGACCATTCATATATTTAACGGGAACACATATTTTATATAATTTATTTGAACAGCTAAGGCATTTTGCCTCTCTCTAGTAAATACTGGTCCTTCCATGTTGTACTACATTTATGACATTTCCAGTCCATTTTCTTTTGCTGTTCTGCTTTCACTTGTGCGATGCTTTTTCATTTTTCTTACGTATTTTGGGTTGCTTTCCTTTCTTTAACTTTTCTTTCTGTTTTTCTTCTCGAGCTCGTTTTCAGCTTTCTTTTAACTGTTCTTCTTCTAAATTTAGCCTTTCTTTCTTTTCTTGCTCGCGTAACCAATAGTCAGATGTTATTACAGAGCTTGATCTTTCTTTTATTTTTTCTGGCTTATTATTTCTTTCTTAGGCCAGAACAGATATTTTTTAAACGGAGAATCATCTGCTTTGTTATGGACTTCTATTTCTACATGTATCTCATTCGATTGGTTGCTTTTATTTGTTTGGTAATTGGGTTGAAAATATAAACCATCCAAATATTGATTTGGAGCATTATTTCTTGACGTTGAGGGAAGTGTCATGTCTGGTGTTTGCTGAGTATTTGTTTGATATTTATTACCAGGTTGAATTTCTCGCTGTGCGTTTGTTGACTGACTCTCTTGGTTGTCATTCGCTTGTTGAATTTCGTGATCTTCACCAGTCTTTCCTATGTGATTTTCTTTATGTTCACTTCCCTGCTCAATTTCTTGATGTTTATTCGAATTCAGTTCGAATAACAGTAAAGTGGGGTAATATCCATTAATTATTATATATATTACATGTAAATATCTTTGTCTTCAATTTTTTGGCTGCAAATAATTATTGTTTTGACTATCTATTTTAACAATTTAACACTAACAGAATTTGTCCTACTTTATTATTAAACCTATCTTTGATAATTTTGACTTATATTTTGTGCGATTCTTAAAATTTTGTTTTTTTCATGCTTTATCTGACGCAAATATGAAACCGAAAAACCGAGTGTAAAATATAAATCCCAATTTAATACCATATTACAGCAGCTCCAGTAATTTCTGACAAACACATACATAACACCTTATAGAATTACCCTTGCAAAGGGGCGCAATTTCCGAATACATATTTGATATTAAAATATTTAAAATGGAACCGCAAACGTAAAGGAATTATTGCCGAGTATGCCGACAACTTTCAAATTAAATTATTATTTAAATGAAAAGCCTAAGATGAGGGCGATGTTGCGCATTCTCACTTAACTTGCAGGGAAAAAAGATATATTCCATGTTTCCTTTATAATTCAGTATTACTTCATGGAACAGTAAGTTGACCATGAATGACTGCAGTTGCCTTTTAATGGAAATTTAGTGCATCTTAAATATATATTTTGAATTGTTTAATGTATATAATACCGATTATTTCACTCATGTGTTAAAAGTCCCGTAAGATGAGTTAAGTTTTTTAAAATTACAGCGATAATTTTTTGACGTTACGTCAATTAAAAAAAAATTACACCGATAATTTTTTCCTGTCATTTTCTTGGTTGTCATATTAATTTCGATACAAACAAATTGCTTGCAATTGTTATAAACCCGTACTGTTAGCAGTTTGTGTTTTCATTCCTGAAATAATCCCCTAAATACCACTCGAGCTTTAAAATTACTGATAATTTTTAAGCTCTCATGGTATTATCCCCGAAAATTCTTATTAGGGAAATATTTGCTTCATTATTTAAGATTAAGGTAGAAGACGTTATAAACAGTAACTATAGTAGGCTTCATCTAAAACAAATTATTGACACTTTATAAATTAATCTCTTCTCTAAATCTAAAAATGTTTTAGCTTTGTACTTTTACATTAAAATAATTGTCTTTGGGAGTGTGTGGACGTTTGGGGTTGCTCAGTTGCAGCGGATTGTAAACTGTAATTTATACAAAATGACTAAAACACGCTGCTGTACTAAATATTGGCCGCTGCTGTTGGGACAACAATTTTTCTGGTGTCCGATAGGTACAATCAAAGGAAAGTTACCAAGAAACATGCATACTGTAATTTTGGACGAAACACATGAAAAAGGATTAAGGTGCAGCAACTATTTAATTGATCTGTCAATTAATTATCATTTAATAACCAAACAATTGACAGTAATTTTCTTCTGCGTCAACTGTGACTTTAAAAAAAATTTCTGGTGGTTTTGACGAAATAAAAATATCAGAATATTATTTTTTAGTTTATCGGTCAATTGGTTTAGAATTAAGAAACTAGTCTGTGTGACGTGATTTTTGTTATTTACCTAATTAAGTCAATTTAATAAGGAAAAGAGTAAAAGCAAACCTTATTTATAAGGAAGCACTACCCTAATGTTCTTATGTGTGTGCCATTTTGATCTTTTTAATATATGTTGCAAAACTACACCATAGAAAAACAAAATTTCGGCAAGCCACCCCGCGTGCCGTCTTGATTTTTAAACAATAATATTTATATTAAAAGATGGCATTTAAGTCATAATTAATTTTTAATTGTACCAAGTTTTGATCAGCCATCACATTGGTTAACTTAAATCTTTTAAAAGTAATATTTATTAATATTACATAAATGCGGCGCACCTAAAACATGTTCTTATTAAAGCAATGAAAGAAGTCTACTTGTCAGGGGTACATATAAATAAATACGTAAAATTGAGAATAATTTCTCTAAACCACCTGAAAATTCCTTATACTATAAGGGTTTGAACAAATCATGGTAAAACAGCTATTCTCCGGGCTATATGCCCCTCCGAGCGCTGGATTATATACCAAAATTTGCCGTAATTTGACTAACACTGTTAGACAACAAAATACTTGGTTTGACTGCAAGAAACTACCAGGAGGAAGGAAGCTTTTTCTTTAGTTAGGATGTCGTTACCTGCATACCGGTTTCGAACTCTTAGTTCTCATCAGTACAGTATAAGCGAACATACCTACCTTCCGAAACAGCATATCCTTAAAGCTAACTCTGTCGAACTGCATAAGCAGTATAACACAGGCAGCGCCATCCATTAGCAGTTTCAAGCAGTCGCAGTAGAATTTACCGTGAGGTAAAATTATTAAAGCAATGAAAGAAGTCTACTTGTCAGGGGTACATATAAATAAATACGTAAAATTGAGAATAATTTCTCTAAACCACCTGAAAATTCCTTATACTATAAGGGTTTGAACAAATCATGGTAAAACAGCTATTCTCCAGGCTATATGCCCCTCCGAGCGCTGGATTACATACCAAAATTTGCCGTATTTTGACTAACACTGTTAGACAACAAAATACTTGGTTTGACTGCAAGAAACTACCAGGAAGAAGGAAGCTTTGTCTTTAGTTAAAAGCTTCCTTCTTCCTGGTAGTTTCTTGCAGGCAAACCAAGTATTTTGTTGTCTAACAGTGTTAGTCAAAATACGGCAAATTCTGGTATGTAATCCAGCGCTCGGAGGGGCATATAGCCCGAAGAATAGCTGTTTTACCATGATTTGTTCAAACCCTTATAGTATAAGGAATTTTCAGGTGGTTTAGAGAAATTATTCTCAATTTTACGTATTCATTTATATGTGCCCCTGACAAGTAGACTTCTTTCATTGCTTTAATAATTTTACCTCACGGTAAATTCTACTGCGACTGCTTGAAACTGCTAATGGATGGCGCTGCCTGTGTTATACTGCTTATGCAGTTCGACAGAGTTAGCTGTTTCGGAAGGTAGGTATGTTCGTTTATCCTGTACTGATGAGAACAAAGAGTTCGAAACCGGTATGCAGGTAACGACATCCTAACTAAAGAAAAAGCTTCCTTCTTCCTGGTAGTTTCTTGCAGTCAAACCAAGTATTTTGTTGTCTAACAGTGTTAGTCAAAATACGGCAAATTTTGGTATGTAATCCAGCGCTCGGAGGGGCATATAGCCCGGAGAATAGCTGTTTTACCATGATATGTTCTTATTTTTGAGGAGCAATAAACTAACCACATCTAATATTTTCCATTTCATTTACATTTTCTATCAGTGACCTGAGTCCGACCCCGATTTTGCGTGATGTAATATTGAAATCCGGTCTCTCGTAATAACTGGTATTGTGATAAAAATAGTTTTGTTTCTTCATGGGAATTTAATAATTTGTTTTTGCAATTGTAAAGAATATTTGTAATTTTGTTACATATTTGTTTTTTTTTATTTCGATTTAAGTGATACCTGCTTCGATATTGGTGATAGTATTTTCGAAACATTCGGGTTTGATAGATTCTTTAATGGAAAATGTTTATCCAAGTGAAAGGATATATTTGATATGGTCTGGAATATAGGTTTTGGTTAAATTTGTCACCCAATTATTAATAATGGGTTGTTTTCCCGACATGATTTGATTTTTATTAAATTATTAATTTTGTTTTGTTTGTTTATTTTTTATTTTGTTGAACAGAAATCCGAGTTTATCATTTTGTTTCCTATAAAAATTGGCTAGAAATATGCTGTCAGAATGATTTGTAAGTTTAGTTTTTATTTTGTTTATTGAATTATCATCGAGTTTTAGTTTGGAAAAACAGTTACTGATACAGATATTTAAGGTTTAAAAATGTTTGGCCTGTGATTCAGTTTTTTGAGAGTTATAGTTTTTAGTTTTAATTTGTACTATTTTTGGTAATTTGGTACTATTTGCTAATTTCTACATCTTACAAGAAAGTTTTTACGATTTTTTTAGCAATCATCTTCTTTGTTTTCTCATATTGACTTAGAAGATTTTGGTGGTTTCTTTTTGGAGTTGTGGCTTTTTCACCCATGTTTGTTACTATAAATTTACTTATTTTTTCTTGACCGTGTTTAGCACATACTATTGAGTTTTTAAACCTTAAATATATGTATCAGTTACTGCTTTTCCAAACTAAAACTCCATGACATTCGATAAACAAAATAAAAACTAAACTTACAAATCATTATTACAGCATTTTTCTAGCCAATTTTTATAGAAAACAAAATGAAAAACAGGAATTTCTGATCAATAAAATAAAAAATAAACCAAAAACTAAATAAATAATTTAATAAAAAATCAAATCATACCGAAAAAACATCCCATTATTAATGATAATTGGATAAAAAATTTATCCAAAACCTGTATTCCAGACCATATCAAATATATCCTTTCACTTGGATCAAAATTTTTCATTAAAGTATCTATTAGATCCGCATGTTTCGAAAATATTATCATCAATATCGAAGCAGATATCGTACACTTAAATCAAAATGAAGAAGAACAAATACGTAACAAAATAACAAATAATATTCGTTACAATTGCAAAAACAAATTATTAAATTCCCATAAAAAATAAAAAGTCAAGTTAACTATTTTCTTAAAGAAGCATGTCAGATTTATTAAATGACTTTGCAACATACAAAAAATAATTCCATGATCTTACTAAACAAACACAAACAAAAATGAATGCCATTTTAAATAAATGGTGCAAACAAATTATATAGACAAAAAACAAAAATACAAACTAATTTGTCATAATGGCCAAATACCGTATATTTATGGTCTACCAAAACTACACAAAAAAGACAATTCAGTACGTCCCATTGTTCGCACCATTGGTTCTTTCACATACAATTTATCCAGATACCTTTCAAACCTTCTAACGAACAACCTTGGAAAACAGAATTCATAGTTTTATTAAAGATAAAAAAATTCTTCATAACTATGTTTTAGTTTGGTTTGATGTCGTCTCTATACACTATACACTAATATCCAAATTGATCTTGCAACTAAAAACATTAAAGAAAAATGGAACCTCACTAAAAATATACCAATATTTCTAAAAACGAATTTATCCAGCAAACTTTCTGTTTTCAACATTTTCCTATACAATGGAATGTATGGGAACAAGTGTCATCCCTACACTTGATTACAAGCCATACTTTTTTAAAGGATTTGTTGGCGATTGCATTTTATGCACACCTAATAATAAACTTCATTATACAATCAATAAATTAAACGCTTTTCATTAAAAATTACAGTTTACATATGAAATGAAAAAGAATAAATGAATAAATTTCCTAGATATCAACATCAATTATATCAACAAAGGTCACATCAAAACAAACCGGTATACAAAACCCGTATGGTCCGGCAGATATTTAAACTTTATTGCACATATTCCGAATAAATAAAAAAATTGTTTTTGATTCACTTGTCGATAGAGCAGTAATACTATCCAATGCCGACTATAGACCACAAAACATAAATAAAATAAAAAAAGATCTTCATGAAAACAATGGCTCTACATCCTAAAATCGCCACGAACCCCTTGTTAATGTATTGTCAAACATTTTACCTGCAGAGGGTATAGCCCAAAATCGCCACTACTCTTATCTTCTGAATAAATTAAATGAAATGTATTTTATGGTTTCTTGGTTCAGTATATTTCTAGCTGTTGTTTGCTAAGCATTCTTTCAGATTGTTTCCATCAGTGAGGAAGGAATATCTTTGACTATACCTTCACACATGTGCAGTATCTCTCTCTCTCTCTCTCTCTCTATCTCTCTCTCTCTCACTGCTTTATTATTATGAACTATAAAGTTATTAAATATATATACTATTATCTTATAAATAAAAGGCTCATGGCGATTTTGGGCTATAGGTGTCCGGGTAACTCTGTAAGCCGTGGCGATTTTGGGCTGCCAATTTAAGGGCAAGTAATTATAGTGGCGATTTCGGGTAACACCGAAAACAATAACTATCCCGAAAATTTCTACAACCCATTATTAAAAATAGAATCCATAAAATATTTAACTCAAACAGTACAAAACCAAATGATGCTGTTAACAATAAGTATATTTCACTACGTATGTTCCAGAATTAACAATAATCTTAAAAAAAGATTTTGAACCGTCCAACATAAATATCGCAGAAAAACGAGTGAACAACACTAAAACACTATGTACTAAAATAAAACTCGAAGTACCACAATTAAATCAAACAATTTGTAAAATATATTGTGCAGACGGTCTATAAACATTAGGACAAACCAAACAATACCTAAAAAACAGAATTAATGAACACAAAAATAGTACCTATTAGAAATACAAATCAAACACATCCGTTCGTATAAAAACTTGCAACAGATAACGTACACAACTTTAATTTCAACAACGTTCAAATCTTAGACTATGAGATAAACTATAAAAAACGAAATATCAAGGGGATGATTCACATTAAAAAAAAAACTAAAAACATCTTTAATTTCAGAACTGATACAGATCATCTAGGTACTACTTACCTATAACACCCTAATAACACAATAAATACACACATTTTTACATCCCAGCCTCCAAAGCCTATAATATTATAACCTTGTTTTCCCCAAAGTAGGTAACCAGCACCTTAAATGTAAATAATTGTAATATAATAATATATAATCTATTAATAATATAATAAATATGAAATAAATGGTGAAATCCGGGGGAAGCAACCCCACGCAAAACCAAGGTCACACAACCAACAAAACAACAAAGAATTCGTGAACGGTTTTCGATCAGAAATAGAGTTGCCCAGATAAATATTACATGTCTCACTGCGTTTAGGGTACCTACGTAGCTGACTGTTTGGTTCAGACCGTCAGAAAACCGTACGGACTGCTTGTTGGAACAGACCTCATGAGTCATGACGTCGCGTCAGTTCAATACCTACTTAAAGACAATGCCTAAGTGCTGCCGAGTGACGTCATCACATCTAGGCCATTTATTTAATATAGGTTAATAGAATAATTATGAGTTATAGGTGGTAATATTATGTAGTAAAAGCTTAAAAAACATTTTTCTTTAAATTTATATGTACAGAGGGTTTAAAAATAGATAATCTAATCTATACTTGCTATTAGTGGCGGCTCGCCGGTTAACAGGTAGGGTTGGGAAATATTTTTTTGGTCTCCTCAGACAGCATAAGTATCTTATAAACATATAATTACCTGTATGCAATTCATCACAGGAGGTTTTTTGGTTTTCTGATCTCCTATAAGCATTGTATGTTATATATAAAAAAAATATAGACATGACATACAATCTTAAAGTTGGCGTAAAGTAGGTCACACAACTTGTCATTGGATAAAAGCATGACTATGCAATTTGTTAATTAATTAAATAAAAGTCACTATCGGGAAATTATGTCACTTTTTGGCAAATTTAGGGGTAATTATTTAGTAAGAGTATCTAGTTTTCTTTTCTTATTTTTACCCAAGCGGTAATTTTTTTTCCACAGTAATTTCTTATTAATGTATTTGAAATACTGGTAAGTATAATTTTTGCAATACTTAGTTCTGAATGTTCATTACATTCTGCAAAAGGAACTAGGCGTTTTTGTTCAATAAGGAATTTAATAAGTAAATTACACAGAAAGGCTTTTTTATTAAAAGTATCCAAAAAAATATCTTCAAAGTCTTGAATTAATTTCTTAAAAATAATGTAAGCCGTTGACACTATATATACTACTGATTCGCAAGGGTACAATAACCCCCCACGATCTAGATTATTAATAAGTTTGTAATTGTCTTCAACTATACAGGGTTCATCATAAACTAGTGCTCTTTTATATATTTCACACTTTAGTTTTTTAAAGCAATGTGACAGCAGTATACGCTTAAATAGGTTATTATGACCATTTCGTTCTTCACTGCTTCAATATCGCAATTTTCTATAGTTATTTTAGGGAATAAGGTTTCAGCCGGGTTAAAGTCTTCATCAGGTTCATTTTCAGGAGGTTCATAGAATCTGTCTATACTGAACTCTCCAAAATTCCGAGATTTAAGTGTCAATATGGACTGAATTCTCAGTCTTTTTTCTGATTCATATAACTGTCGGATTGATATAGGTAATGGCCACCAGCTAGTTGCCTGTATTTATCAAATCGTCCTTCCAGTGGGTCTGTCTGAAATTTTCCCAACAATACATAATTCATATTCAGTTCTGTTAAACAATAATTGGTGACTTGCAGTAGTCCATAGATAGTATGACTGAGTGCAGTATGTGTTTGTCGAGTCAATTTATTAGAAAAATTACTTGCCTTCCAAGTGTCTAGCCAAATTAGCATTTTTTGCAAAAATTCTAACTTTGGATCGAGCACAGACTCACCTACTTTGTCTTTGACTATTGGTTCTTGGTATATGTCTCGTAAATGTTTACCTTTAAGAGGTGTTTTTACATTGACAATTCTCCACCATGTCCATATAATATCAATAAAATTTGCAGTGTCCTGTGAATGGGGTAAGTTATTTCCGAAACCTCTTAGAGCTTCTATTACAAAAGGGTTGAAAATTTTTAGAGCTAACTTGACATTCTGCCTCTCTAAAGAAGAAGGAAACAAAGCTTTTAAACTTAATGAGTAACCATGTTTTAAGAATTTGTCCTGTTCAAGTTCATAAATTTTTTTAATTACCGAGAACCAAGCAATTTTTGCTTCACCAGTCTCAAAATCTGGATAACAAAATGTCTCAGTCGGTTTAGAGTTAAGCCAATTGGTAAAAATACATTTTGATAAATGTACTGGATCAAAAATATAAAACAGTGGCCTTACTGGGTCAATAGGATGTGGATAGACAATACTAAGTTCTCCAGTAGGTGAAAAATGGGACATTGCTTTGCCATTAATCGCATTATTATCACTAATGGTGCAAAAAACTATATACCCTATTTCTTCTAAATTTTCCATAAGAGTCCTAAGAAAATTGTATAACAGTTCGGAGTTAATTTTTGAGACAGGGGATATATGAATTACTTCTTTAAGATTTGAGCATACACTAGTTATCATAAACGTGTATGCAGACGAAGCTAAACTATTTTCATTCACGGCTTTTCCCACAATATTGCCTGCTTTATAGTCTAAATAGGGTTCGATATGTATTTCATCAAAAAGTAAAATTACATATTTGTCTTTATCGGTTAAGAATTGAAAAATATTACGAGCATAGGTAAAAAAAGTTTTTCTTTCATCGATATGAGGATCTGTAAGAAATTTATTACAAATGCCTTTTATTGTTTCGGGATGAGGCAAAATGAGTGGTCCATGGTCTCGTAAATATTTGTAGGCATGGGGGCTTATAGTAAATAAAATTGAACATAAAATCATAGTATTGGGTGAATATCTATATCTTTCTTTTGCGGTGTTAAGCAAACTAACTTGTTCAGAAATAAAATTTATGCTTCGAGTTAATTGATCATCACCCAAATTTTCCAAAATATCTAACACAAGTTTAAATGTTTTTTTTAATCCATTTGAATTGTTCTCGGTATTACCTGAGTCGTGTGTGTCAGTAGCCTTGTTACATTGAGTAAGGTCATTATCGGTGTTATTTAAAGGAATGGTCATAATTGTATCATCAATAATATCAAACAAGTTTTTTATTTCATCTAAACTGCTACAAGTAAACGGTGTCTTTAATTTTGATCCAGAAATACTAAGAGATTGGCCATATAAAAATGTTTCTAACTTTAAGTTATTATGGATAATAATTGCCCAAGTTATACAAGGCCCAGGAGTATATGCAAGCCTGAACAAAGTTGTTTTATCTTCACTCTTTACAGAGAACCAGCCGTCCTTTAGAAGAAAAGTTTGAAAGAAATTTAAAAACTCTTCAAAGTTTTGAAAACTTGTTTCCTTTTTATGAGTTTCATACTGTACTCGACTTTCGTTCATTGCTTGTAAAAAATGTAACTCTTCAAGCTCCTTTAATTTTTGATCTTTACTTTTACGCATATGCACAGCTTTAGATAAATATCGAGAACAATTTGGAAAAATTGTTGGAATGTAGTTTTCCTTTAGACGTGGTTTTTTCAAATCAATTGAAACAATCTTACCTGTTTTTGGATCCTGTTCTGAATTATTCCAAATTATACTACCTTCGGCAAAATGTAGTTCGCAAACTTTGGTATTTTCATTTGGCGCTAAATCTTTCCGAGGAATTGCTTGTAGCCATTTCGTCTTGAAAACGCTATCTTTTGGAAACCCGAGAACGTGCACTTTTGGTCCGTTAACGTAATTTCCACGACACCCAGGAACACAGCACTTATACGGCATTTTTTAAGTTTCAAATTTACCGAAATTTATATTGTAAAAACATAAAAATTAGACAAAACTAAGTTCAAATTTATCCAACGCCGATCAAAATAAAACAAAACTGTGTACTGTTATTGGTGAAGCCACATGTCTGTTTGCTTGGATACGATTAATTTTCTTTAAACTGAGCCACCACTGACCCACGGTTGTTCATCCTTATACGTTTTCCAAAAGTAAAAAGAGACAAAGATAATTATTAATTTGCGAGAGCAGCTTCTCTTCAGCAAACAATCGAGAGCAGACAGTGTTGTCACGCTCGCCGATTTAACTCTCGCCGAAATACTCGATTGGTCGTTACAAAATTGAACACAATGATTCAATATTCAATATAATAATTTTTCTTATTTGTTTTAAAAGTTTAGATATATTTTTTATTATGAGTAATCTTTTTCTTTGGTTGACAGGCTTGCCACGCTCTTTTCCGCACAGAAGAAGAATTTTACTTCTGCTTACCCTTCATAAATAAAAATTCAAAGTTCGGTAAAAAATTAAAAAAAAAAAAAATATTGAGAATTTACAAAATTAACTCACGTAAAGAGTTGGGTTGAATGCGAGAGGCTTGCGCATGCGTGCCAAAAAAATGCCCTAGCTCCAATGCCGGAGAGAGGGGGGGTTTAATAAGGGCGCCACTGTTTTTAATGCCGGGTTAAAAACAGAAACCCTCCTAGATGGTGTTGGGACCTCGCTTTCAGCTCACTCACTCACATAAAGTTACCATATTATCAAAGTTAAAAACAGAAACTGCGCTCTCTGGTGAGGCAAATAAAACACTACCTTTAAAAACAAATTTACAATTTATTACAAAGACCTGTTAGGGCAAAATTTTTAATAACACCTCAGTGTATTTTGTCCTTTTGTGAAATTTGATTCAAGAAAATTATTAGGTATTATTATTATCATAATCATTATTATTATTATTAAAATTTGTAGGTCGTATGACCAGTTTGGTAGTTACTAAACTCAAACCCTGAGAGGGAAATAAAAGGAAAAATATAAAAATTCAAATCGATTCGTCATTAAGCGCAATAAAAAAAATATGCATATATATTATACGGTTACAATCAAATTAGTAATAAAAAAAAAGAAGGTTGCCTGAAGGGAGGTCGCCCCTGATGACTATGTCCTGGTTCTAGGCTGTAACGGCCCATGCAGCTACCAGTGACACAAAAGAACTGCCGGTGAAAGACTGGGGTCTGTCTCCCAGCCAAAAAGAAGTTGTGGGGTAGCGGCGTTCCCCAGTAAAAAAAAATATTGGTATCTCCACCAACAAGAAAGAGAGTTGTGCGGTCTCCCAGCAAAAAGACCCTGATAAAACAAAAGGTATGCATCAAGGCAAGGTAAAATTCAGGTACTATGCAAATATAATTTCGAACATTTTAAATTTAAATAACAAAAAAACTGTTACTGGCGGAAGGCCTTAAGCAATTATTAATTTATATCGAGAAAGTAAAACGAAAGAAAATGTTTTAAATTAAACAGAGACATCAGGTTCAAAAAAAAATAAACAGGCATTATCGAAGCCAATTAGTTGCCAAAAACAAGTTAAGATAAAATTTACATAAGCGTAGCCATTGTACGCTACTGTGCACAGAAAATTATTCATTATGAACTAATTATATTTACATAAGTAATGCAGATACAAAAATATTAAACAATTAAATTATACACTGGTAACAAAATAACCAAAATAGTTAGGTAATCGCTTAAATTACACCAAAGAAAAGTTATAGCCGCAAAATACAATGTTATAAAATTTAGAAAGTTACATACAAACCATCAAAAGAAAGAAAGAAAATTTCCGTATTACTATTACTAAACGTATACATCAAAATATAATAACGCAGCTTTATATTTAGGAATATAAATTAACCATACAGTAGGTATTTGTAAGCGTAACCCAAGAAACTTCACTACAGTCTTGCTTGCAAAATAACAAATTAAAATTTTAACCTTGGGTCACCCTATACAGTTTGAACCAACTTTACCAAAAGAATGCAGTAAATCGATCTAAGATAGCTGACAAAAAAAAACCGTATTAAAAAAGACTGCCAAGAATTTGACCTTCGTGAAGGACGAATATCAACCCATCGAATTCTTAATAATAATAAAAAACCCCCATCTGTACGTAATTAATTAATTGCCACGAAATATAGCGATCTACTTGTATTAGAAGAAAATGTTTAATTATAAAGAAACTGATTAAAAACGCGGATGTCTTAAAAAAATTAATCAAAAGGATATGAACGAAAATGATGCAAAACTGGATGTAAAATTGAACGCAAGATTTGGTACTTTAAAGTTCTTAGCGAGGTAAAAAAAAATAGCTTACCTTAAGCTGTAATGTCGGGTCTATACGTGTGACTGCTAACATCTACGGCGTAGATCCATTAAAAATGTGATTCTTCCGGAATAAGGTAACGGCATTCAAAGCCAAACAAAACCGGTATCAAACAACCAAACGGCACCAATTGCCAAACAAAACCCGGAAGAAAAATTCGGGGTTACAACCCCAAATCCTTATGGGCCCAGCAGGGCTGTAAGGGTTGCACCCCAACCGACTTCAGCCAGCAGCAAGGTGGAAATGATCTTAATTTTTAGTACCCTACGAACCCAAAATTCATTCATTTTTTTTCCTTCCTGATCGCGCTATAGAGCGGTGCCGAATAGTATCTATTCGAACCACGCTAGTCGATACCGTTAGGTATCGAAAGCGACGGAAACTAACCCCTTAACACGTCAAACGGTCGGGTGTCAAAACTAGGTACAAAAGAAATATATCGCGCTCCGTCCCGCTTATAATTTCGTAACATATCGTCCGCTATGCGAAAATAAAACAGCCAAATTAGTATCGACACCCTCTGCGTCGATCTAATCGCACGTCCCTACGACACCGTCGCGCTCAGTACTCGAACAACGTAGAACCTTAAACATGAGTTGCCTATACCGTTGTTTAAATGAAAAGGTCGCGGCGATCTCTAGGAACACACACATAAACTCAAACCGTTTAATCAGTTAGAAACTACCGGGATCAGAAATACACCTCAAAACCGGAACCAAAGGTGGCGCTACTTATATCAATATTATAATTCGGCAATAAAAATATATTATAATTCTTTGCGACAAAAATTAAATGTTATAGGCTCTTCGACATTCTTTTACAATTTTTACCCTATTGCTAAAAGGTTCTGATATTTCAGGTGTAAATCTGGCAACCTCACATCTCCAAACCGACCACGACTGACCCGTGGTTATTCATCCTTATACGCTTTCAAAATGTAAAAAGAGACAAAGATAATTATTACTTTGCGAGAGTAGGTTCTCTTCAGCAGGCATCGAGACCAACAGTGTTGTCAGGCGCACCGATTTAACCGGAAAGACTAGATTGGTTGTGACAGAATGGAACACAGTGATTCAATATAATAATTTTTCTCATTTGTTTTTAAAGTTTTGAGTTCTTTTTTATTACTAGTAATCTTTTTCTCCGGTTGACAGGTTCTTCAGACAGATTCTTCAGACATTTAAAAAAAATGTTACCCTATTGCTAGTAGTTTCTGGTTTTTCAGGTATAAATCTGGCAACCTCACTCTCGAAAGGAGACAAAAATAATTAATGCTTTTAGCAACACTATAGTGCAATATTCATTAATTGACTGGCGAACCTTTTAATACATTTCTTATGGAGGCCTAGTCTTGGCCTAGATTGTGTGACGTCACGGATACTTTAAATTAAGCACTGAGGCATTGTCTTTAAGTAGTATTGGTCAGTTGCCTTATATCTAGGTTTAGTTCAGTCCTGTATAAAGAACTAAACCCAAACAACGAAACCATGCAAGCAAATGATGTTTGTAGCTCCATACCATAAAATTTTGTGCTAAGGATAACAAAGAAGGTCGAAAATTCATTAATTATATGTATAATCAGAATAAATAATAATTTTAAAATCTTTTATGAATTAGACATACCATGAGATGTAAAAATTAATGTAGGGTTGCCATCTCTAAAATTTAAAAACCAGGACAAGGCTACATAAAAATCCGGACGGCCAAGATATTTCAAAAATAATATATAGAGCCATAAAGTTGGCTACATACGGAAAAATTTTGTATTATTGATATTTAAAAAAGAAACTCTATGGGAGTTCGTTTCCGCATGTCCGACAGCTCAAAAATCTATTTTGACACATGACATGTGATTACCGGTTTGGCGGGAATTTAAAAGAAAGTTGACGGTGGTACCGAGAAATGGGTTAATATCGAAAAATTTTATTAAGAAAAACTCTTCAGAATGCACCGATTTTAAGAAAAAATAAAAATTTTAACCGTTCCATCGCTATGAAAAATCATACATTATTTTTTTTTAATAAAGGCTGGTTTATGCAGACCACTTTAAATTTAATTTAACCCTAATTTTACTTTACATTTAATTTAGTGCGAGTTAAATACACATGAAGGCATAAGAGCGTTTATCCACAACTTTAATTTAATTTTGCTTTAATTTTGCTTTAATTTTACTTTAAGAAGTTTAACAACTTTTATCTTCTTAAGGTTAAATTAAATGAAAATGGAGTTGCGCATGTGCGAGCTGACCGGGTAATATAAAACTCCCTAGACCGAAATCGGAACCGAATTCTAACACTTCTTTTAATGATTATACCATTTTTTTCTGTTAGAAAACTTAATTTTATCCATAATTTACAAGCAATAAAAACCACGAAACGATAAAATGCAGAAATGGAAATGACAGCTGACTTAAAAATTTCCCAAACCAATGCCAACCTTTCACACTTTTGGTATTATGTGCGCCTGCGTAAGTGAAACGTAAATAATCTGTATAAATGCCCTGAAATTTTCTTAAAGCAAAATCAAAGTTAAATTAGGGTTAAATTAAATTTAAAGTGGTCTGCATAAAATACTAAATTTAATTATGAAAAAATATTGTATTATTAGGTTTGAATGATAATTCTTAGTTCGTCTGAATTTTACTGTCGGTCCGAAAATGTTGGATAAGCTCATGTGCATCAATATACAGGGTATTTTTTGAATTAATTTTCCGCAAAGTGTCTTTTTCAGAAATATTTGATTAGTTGTGACACAAATCTATGTAATTTAGTTGAAAAAAATTATTTGCAACTAAAAAAATAATTTATAATTTTTTATAGCGATGGTACAGGTAAAAATTTAAATTTTTTGTTACAGACATGGTTCATTCTGAACAATTTTTCTTAATAAAATTTTTCGATATCTTTTTAATCCGACCAATTTTTCGGAACCACCGTCAACTTTCTTTTAAATTCCCGCCAAACTAGTGATCACATGACATGTATTAAAATAGATTTTTTGGTTGTTGGACATGCAAAAACGAACCCCCATAGAGATTTTTAAAAATCAATAATAAAATTTTTTCTCATATGTAGCCAACTTTATGGCGGATACTGTATGTATTTGTTGCACAAACTAAAAAAACTCAAATATCTCGTTAAAACAAAAAAATAAAGTCTCAAGAAAGGTAAAAATCAACAAATATGTGACAACATAAATGCCATATCTACACATATTTAATTTTTGAATGGACTTCTTTTAAGAGTTTTGACTGCTCTGGCTGTAACAAAAAATCATAAAATTCCAAACAAGTGTAATTTAAGTTGAACTTTGTAAAAATCATATTGTGTCTTATGGTCTTAAGTTGCAATCAATTTCGTTCTTTGGTCCATTGAGATTGAGCAGTGATTAGAGGGAATATCCTTTCGACATTTGCAGTGGGTGTGGAACCTAGCAAAAATCCGGACCAGATATCAAAACCCGCCCGAACGTCCCCGGACGCCCCTAAAACCCGGACATATCGGGGGAAATCCGGACGGATGGCACCCTAATTAATGTAATGTTTATTATATTCCAAATAATAGCGGTAATGTTCTATATTATTTTGCCATCTCTATACATACATTTGTATATTAATCAGGTAAATATAAATTCATTTCACAGGGGAAGCTTAAACAGAGCTAATAATAAGCAATTTGCTATTAGCAGTAATTTGTATTATTAGGGGGTATTGGTATTATATCGGGAATTATAAATTATACAATACATTTTATTTCTATTCCAAATAGCATTCATTTTCCGATAATTTTCAGCGATCCATTCTATAAAGATGGTTAGCATAATTTAAAACTCAAAATGTAGCGTTAATTTTTTTCATTACATTATAGATATGTATGTACATATATTACTACTTAGACTTTTAAGTATCATTTTAAAATTGACTGATGAAGCAAAAATAAAATAATAAAACCAAGCCTTAAATAAAACAATAAGCAATTTTACAATCAGAAATTGTTAAAACACAATTGCTCAACTAGAAGGACTTAATCTGAAACAGGTCTTAATAGACCAAGAGATAGCGACGTCAAATCCTACATATCTTTTTAATGGGCATTTTGAATCCCTTTAAGTATATTGTTTCCCACATAGACTTCACATCCCACCCCACGTAGACTTCAAGCCTAAGTACTAACGTACCGTGGGCGTCTGAAGGGAAGGGAAATGTAGTCTATTGACACGGGATTTGAAGGATTGGAGGTTGGGACTGGAAGGGAGAACATCTGCAGGCAATTTGTTCCATAATCTGGAGACCCTAGGTATGAACGAGCGAGAGAAGTGGTCTGTTCTAGGCTTTCGTAGCCGGACAGTAAAGGGATGCATACGTAATGCGCCTCTTGTTGTTCTGTTAGGAACAGTCAAGGGGGGAATAATACCGGCTAGTTCTTCAGAACAAAATCCGTGGAAATAGCGAGAAGGGAGTTTTCTCGTGAGGGCTGGATCATTGAAAAGTCGAATGGCTCTCTTTTGGATAGAATCAAGGATGTTAAGTGTCGAGGGTGATGCTGCTCCCCAGACGTGGGAGCAGTACTCTAGGTTAGGTCTTATTTGGGAAACATAGAGAGTGTATAAGTTGGAAGGGGAGAAGTATTTTCTGGCTCGAAAGAGAAAACCAAGCTTTTTAGCTGCCGATGTGGCTACGGAAGTAATGTGTTTGTGCCAGCTGAGATCATGTTCAAAAGCGACTCCAACAAGATCGAATGTTTCATTGTTTTATAGGGCTTGGCCATTTATGTGGATGGGGTAAGCGTTGCCAGATTTTGTGCGTGACAAGGAGCAAGACTGGGTTTTGGAGGCGTTGAACTGAACAAGGTTCTTGGCACCCCAGTCTAAGATTAATTGGAGATCTTGGGAAATGGATAGGCATATAGATCTGCGGCTATTATCCAACTCATGATTCGAAACTTGTCTGGAAAAATGAATATTGGAGTGAAGAGTACTATCGTCAGCATAACTGTGGATGGGAGTGGTAGTTGAAGAGAGCAGGTCATTAATGTGAAGAAGAAATAGGGTTGGTGCCAGGACTGAACCTTTGGGGACGCCAGCATTGATAGGATGGAGGTTAGATGAGTGACCGTCAACCACAACAGATATGCGCCGATTAGAGAAGAAGCTACCGATCCAGGTACATAGTTTGCTAGGAAGACCGTAAGAAGGTAGTTTGTTGAGGATTGCGGCATGCCATACTTGGTCAAAGGCCTTGGAAATATCGAGAGCAACAATCTGAGATTCACAATAAAATTCGAGAGACTTGTTCCAGTTATGTGTGACAAAGTTAAGGAGATCAGCTATGGATCTTTGGTGACGAAATCTGTACTGTGTGTCATGAATGATTTTGTGTTTTTCTAGATATTTTAGAATTTGCAAGTTGATCACTTTCTCCATAACTTTGCTGACAACTGAGAGAAGAGAGATAGGTCTATAATTGGATGGAAGGGACTTGGAACCTTTCTTCGGGATAGGCTGCACACGAGCAGTCTTCCAGCTATCTGGGAAGGTACCCTTGTCATAAGAGATCTGGAAAAGACGAGTTAAGATGGGTGCAAGTTCTGGAGCGCATTTTTTTAGAACAGTTGCTGGTATGCTATCCAGACCGGAGAACTTTTAGGTGTCAAGGGATAGAAGAATTTTTTGAACTTGCTTGAGTTTAAGTATTATATCGGGCAATTTGTGGGGTACAGACTTAGTGGTTGGAAGAGCGAAATTCAGGGTGGAATTGTTTGGCGACTAGTTCAGCTTTCCCGTTAGAGGTGGAGATAATTTCGTTGTCAGTGGTCAGGGGAGGAAAAGTGCTTCTACAGAAGTTTCGACCAATGTTTTTGGCAAGGGACCAGAAAGATTTGCTGCCGTTGGGATAGGAAAGCTCTTTATCTTTTATGCGGTTGTTAAAGGCATTTTTGGACTCTAAGATAGTTCGGTTGTAGGTATTGATTTCTTGCCTCGGTGAAAATTTGACGATTTTCCGGTGTAGGATTTTGAAGATACATTTGTGAGCTTGGGCTTTTTTAAGCCTGGCTTTATAACAGGCCTTGGAGAACCATGGCTTTTGATGGTGGAGTTTGGGTTTCTTGCGGGTATGTGGAATGAAACCTTCAATACCTGCTTGAATAATGTCTGTGATATGAGAGCAAATTTCGGAGGGATCGGGAGTGGAAAAACAGACAGGGCTCCAAGGGAAAGCAGAGAAGAAGTTTTGAAACCATCCCCGTCGGCGGAATTGTAGTGCCAGATCGTGCGTTCTGGCATGATTTCAGCAAACTCGGGATGTATGGGACAAGAGACGGTAATGAGGCCATGATCTGAACGACCAAGGGGAGCGCATACAGATGTTAAGTAAGGCTCAGGATGGGTGGTAAGAAAAAGATCTAGTGGATTTGCATTATGGGTAGAAACGCGGGGAAAGTATGTTGGTTCTCTGAACAAATTGGTGAGCGAGTTGTTGACTGCGAAGTTTTCTGCTGCTCTGCCATCTGGGTCAGTTTTTGTGGATCCTAACCATTCCTTGCTAAGAACGTTGAAGTCGCCTAGGACGATAACTTCACCGGAGGGAAATTCGGAGATGAGATGGTCGATTTTTGCCGAGAGAAAGTCAAATAACTCATTGTAGGAGCGATAGATACAACAGATAAATTTAGTAGAAGATTTAAGGGTGAGCTTTAGCCAGATAATATCGGGCTTGCCTGATTCCAGGTTGGGGAGTCTGGTGCAAGAAAGACTGCTGGGAACGTAGGCACATACCCCACCATGAAGACCGAAAGATGACAGAAGTTCATAGCCCGAAAACAGGAGATGATTTGTTGAGGATATGGAGCTGATTTGGGTTTCGGTCAGAAAAAGAATGTGGGGTTTGCATGATTGGAGGTAGTGGTGGACAGAGTCCAAATTGGAATTAAGCCCGCACACTGAGAGAAATCCCCATATACAACTGTTATCCTGATACGAGGTTATTTGTGGTTATACAATTTTCCATACCCATAAATACGCATCTCTATAAATTTACGATACTTTTGTTGTGGCAAGAATATCAGTTATGCTGCACCAAGGAATATAACCGTTATACAACATCCCTTTTGTTGTTAAATACTTTGCTGCCGCTATATTCTTGTTTCATAGTGCTAATATAATTAGCTATATGCATGATCCATTTAGAGAGATTGTATAACCATTATACAAAAAATATATAATGGTAATATACCAGTTGTTTTGTCTCAAGAAGATCAAGTTATAATTTTGTTCAAGGTTTCCGTTTGCCAACCAATCAAAATGCATCGACATTGCAGCTCGTCTAATTTCGGTGTTCGTGCATATGATTCGCGAATCGGCCATTTGCATTTATGTATTAATAGGTAATGCATTATTTTGGCATTTTGCGACATTGCCGGTATTGTATGTGCAGTTTATTTGTTAGATCCGTAGTTTTGCAATGATGGAGGATGGAGTTAGTTTTGACAAAGGAATAATTAGAAAGATTTAAGGTAAGTAAGTTAATTTAAAGGAATCTATATATTATCTAAGTATTTTTTTGCTTTACTAGCTTCACCTTCCCACACACGAATCGTGAACATGGCGGCTTTTCTTATGAAGTTTGTCGTTTACAAGTGTGATGTATATTTTTGGTTCTACACTAACGCAATGCGTAATTTCCTTCAAAAATAATATTTAACAAAATAGGGCAGTTTTTTTGTAATAATATATAGGTAGTGAAAAAATAGCGGATTATTTTATTTTCTTGCAATTTTTAATATCATTTTACCAGTTGAAAATAGGTACTATTTTTCCTGGCGTAAAATGTTCTTCTTTTCTTTAGGCTTTTATTGTGATTTTAGTTTGTATTACTTTTTTTTAACTGTATTGAAATGTAGCGAGAGTGATATTAAGCTAATAATAATAGATATTATGCTTTGATCAGTGTCAAAAGGTTGAGAAGCGGATTAATAAATTAACCTAACCTCTTTTGTTTACTTTTTGGTTACTTTTAGTTACTAAAAAGTACAAAAGTTAGATTTTCCTCACTTTTTTCATACTTACGAGATGTGTACTTTATTACCAACAATTTTTTGTCCAGTAAATAGTAAAATGTACTTCTTAGGTTGAGCGTGACATTGATGTCAAACATAGTGACAAGGATGATTTAATTTACACCAAACTGCCTGAACTAGCTAATGCCATCCTAGTAGCAGAGGCCAAAGCACAAAAGATATGTCTTGTTCTAGAAGAAAACATTGGTAAGCATAGAATTTTGTATTTTTGTTTGTATACTTACGAGATGTGTACTTTATTACCAAACATTTTTGGCCAGTAACTAGTAAAATGTACTCCTTAGGTTGAAAGTGACGTCGATGACAAACATAGTGACAAGGATGATTTAACTTATACCAAACTGCCTGAACTAGCTAATGCCATCCTAGCAACAGGAACCAAAGCATGAAAGATATGTGTGCTTCCAGAAAAAAGCATTGGTAAGCATACAATTTTGTGTGTATACTGTATACTTATGAGATGTTTACTTTATTACCAAAAATTGTTTGTCCAGTAACTAGTAAAATGCACTTCTTAGGTTGAAAGTGACGTCGATGTCAAATATAGTGACAAGAGTGATTTAACTTACACCAAGCTGCCCGAACTAGCTAATGCCATCCTAGCAGCAGGGGCCAAAGCATGAAAGATATGTGTGTTTCCAGAAAAAAAATTGGTAAGCATACAATTTTGTGTGTATACTGTATACTTATGAGATGTGTACTTTATTACCAAAAATTGTTTGTCCAGTAACTAGTAAAAGCACTTCTTAGGTTGAAAGTGACGTCGATGTCAAATATAGTGACAAGGATGATTTAACTTACACCAAACTGCCCGAACTAGCTAATGCCATCCTAGCAGCAGGGGCCAAAGCATGAAAGATATGTGGTTCCAGAACAAAACGTTAGTAGGTAAGCATAAAATTTTGTATTTTTGAAAGGGTGATTGATGGGGAAAATTTGTTATTTTGATTTAAAAATAAAATAACTTTATGGAAAAATTTACTGGGATAACGTAAGAAACAACGGAAAAATTTTGATACAAGGCGAGGTTTTTGTTAAAGAAATAAAAAAATAACTGCTCCCGCAGATTTCAACTAGTCGGAACCAATGAAACTACTGTAAATCGGTCAACAAACCATCACGTTTTTTATCAATATGGTCCGCAAATTCAAGATACAGGTTAAAAACAAGGGGTTTTATTATTGTTAAAGGACAACAAAAGTGTTTTGTTGATGAAGAGCAATATAAAAATCACCAATAACTCAACAAACTTTAACAGTATTCATGGGCGCCCATAGAGAGGGGCAAGGGGGGCAGTTGCCCCCCTGGGGTCGGGTTCCGCGGTGCTTTTTAACAACTGCGCAACTTCGAGACTTTGTAATGTACGGTTTTTTTGCTTGTGGCCCCCCCCCCCCCCTGAAATTTACTGTATGGGCGCCCATAACAATATTGTTAATAAGATGAATTTATAAATGTATATTTTTTGTTCATTTTATTTGTTTTATTTTTCAGGTCCTCTCTTAAAAGCACTGTTAACTCTGCCATAACTTTTACAATATGTTGAAGATATTTTTGAACTAAGGCGAGAATTAAACGTTCTCAAACACGTTTCGCAAAAGTCGGGAATATATTGCTATCTTCAATTTTTTAGTTTTAAATATTATGTAAAACAAAACTGAACATTTTACGTTACAATTAATTAGTTATGGCAGTTCCGAATTATTTTTACTTATAAATATATTTGACGTTTATAGAAATTGGTGTTTTATTTATTTGAAACGGACTGAAATCTCATCACTTGTCATTAAATTACACATTGCAGTAATAATTATTTTACATACATTTTTCTAATGGATATATTTTAGTTATATGACCATTTTATGTGTAATTTTTAGTATGTTAAGTAGCTCTCTCTGTATTTTCAAACTACTAGATGCTTTATCATTAGTAAAGTTGTATTTATTTGTATGTAACAAACATTTATTCATGATCAAGCACCTATATAATAATTTGAAAATACAGAGCTGATATTTAACGCATTAAAAATTATATAATTATTGTCATACAACTAGAATATTACCATTAGAAAAATTCATATAACTTGTTATATAACTGATATATAATGATATTTTAATGGTATATAATTAACCATATAGCGGTTGCATAACGAAAACTTGCTTTAGTAACATTTCATATAATCTGTATATAATGATATTTTAATTGTATATAGTGAATCATATAGTAGATATACAACTAAAGCTCGCTCTAAAAGAATTTAATATGACTGGTTATATAATGATATATAATGATATTTTGGTGGTATATACTTAACCACATAGCGGCTATATAACTAAAATTTGCCCTAGTAATATTTAATATAACAGGTTATATAACCGGTATAAAATAATACTTAGTGGTAATGGTAAATTTGCTAAGTTTTTAGAAAAACGCGTTGTATAACCGTAACAAACGGTTTATTTGTCACAAATAGTATATAACTTTTGCATAACCATTATGTAATTTTCTATAATGGTTAATATACTTTTCCCTCAGTGTGGTACCTCCTCGGTCGAGGAAAAGATCGTCTACCACCTACCATTGTAATATTGGTCCAACTTTTTTGGTGTTCCGTGAAACGGAATACTTATGGAATCACTTCGGTGTCCGGTGTCCGCCCGTGTGTCTGTCACAGGCGATTTTCTCTGAAACTATTTGACGTAAAAATTTGCAATTTAGCACAAAGATAGAGTGTGGTGGCCCAATAGATGTGAAGTATAAATAGTTGAATTTTGATTCTGGGGGTTAATTTCGGGGGGTAAATTGGGAAATGGAAAAAAAATTCAAGGGCATCGTGTAGGGTGCCAAATGAAAGCTTATTGAAGCACAAATTCAACAATAATATATAATTCTTTTATTCGTTTTTTTTTCGCTTAAAAATTGTTGTCCCCACCCTAATCACCAGAAGGTTCACTCAGAAAAATCTGAAAAAAATCATAAACATTGAAAATTAGGTGTAGATTGCGGAAAAACTATCAGGATTGAAAAATTCTAGCCTGGTCAGTTGTTATAAATACTGCTGAACCATAGGTTTTAAGGGATAATTCTTACACAAAAAATATATCTCACGATGTAACGAACAACATTTGTCCTTGCACAATTTTCACAATTTTTATTTTGATCCACGCGGCGCATATGCGATGTGATACGGCGTTAGTGGCGTCGGCGGTCGGCAGCGGGTATAGCGCGGAAGATGGACAGATATCGTGCGGCCGAGGTTTGCTCAGGTTAAGTGGGAGGTTGATGGCACGGAACACTAATTGTGCAAGTATAGCTTGCACTAATTTTGCGCAAGTATATATAGCTTGCACTTGATCTATTTTTGTCTCTAATATTTTTGACCGTTTGATCTCAAATTATGACAGAGGTTCGTCTTCTAAGTAAAAAAAGTATACCTACTCAATTCTCGATATCTCAGTTCGTTTTAATAATACTAAATTGTAAAAAAAAACAATTTATTTAAAATAATAAGGTAAAATAATCTAATTTACTTGAGTAAGCGTTAAAAGTGACCACCATTGACCTCTACATATTTTCTCAAAGCATTTTTCAGGTAAAGTCTTATATTAAAGAAAATATTGTCATAATCTCTAATAAAATTATCGGTACTGTACACAAAATACTTTATATCGGGGCTTCGAGGTGTCCAAGAAAACTCTCTACCACGACCAATCCAGCGATTCTAACTGCAAGCGGGAAATGGGGTAGCGCTCTATCTTGCATAAACCACATATCTGCCCTCAAATTTAATGGAGTGTCATATAGCAAAATTGGTCAGAACTGTAAATATTCTTCGCTTTGTGGGTGGAGAAAGCGACGTCACCAAATCAACTTTAACGAACGGTGCTTCACGCAATTTGTTAAAAGTAGAGGAGAAGGTCCAATATTGGGCTAGGGTCTAAAATCGGGCTACCGAGATTTTACGCATTTTGTGCTGCTGCCATATAACGGAACCAGTGTTAACTAATGTGTTAATGCATATAACGTTTCCTAGTTCAGTTTCAACTCGGTGCGCGAAGAGATCAGTCGACACTTGTTAAATTTCTGTATTTTCGCTGAACTAAATTTTATTGGGTAGGTATACTTTAATTAATAAAATTAAATTACATCAAATTTAAGGAATGCTTGTATGAGTAGCACATTGATGATAGTTAGGGCTTTTAAGTAACCTTAATTAATAATGCTAAATAAAAGGCATGTTACCTATTATAACCTTTAAATGCCATTCTATAAATGGTCTAAATTCGGGCTACCACGTATGGTCTAAAATTGGGCCGGTAGCCCATATTTGGATTATGTTCTGTTTAAGGGGAAATCAAGTAGTGCTTGCGTTATAACTGCAAGCCCATACAAAAGTGAATTCATTAAGATTGAAGAAAAACCAGGGTAAAAGAAAAGTTGCTTTTGATGACATCGACGACACTGGACAAGAAAAAAAGGCAAGAAAATTATTAAACAAGGACTAGAGAAAGCAAAGGAAATAAAAAAAAGAAAAAAGACCAATAAAACCGGTGAGGCATAGTTCTGAAACAGAGGAATCTTATAATGATCCTCCTTTTAATGACGATGATGGCGATCTGGAAGTAACTCCTGGTCAAAGAATACCGGGGATGAGGATTCCAACTGTTTATTTTGGACGGAAAATTCATTCAAATGACACAAAGGGAGAGTTGTGGATTATGTGCCTTATGTGTTTCATCTGGGCTTATAATGAATGGGCCGCGCCGGTGCCGAGCATCAAGATTATATCTGTGACTTCTGTAAATAGATTATGGATTATGTTTTTTTATAACTTTGTTTTTGAATATATATATTTTTTCTTTCTGAGTTCGTGAATACTTAACAACAAAAACGTTTTGGTCATCTGGTGTTTTTTAGTGATTTTTCTCAGATTTTCAATAGTAGCCCAAATTTAGACCCCATCTTCAAAAGTAACGGAAATGCAATTTTTTGTTTATATGTCCAAAACGAAAAAATTGGGGTTTGTAAAGTTATTTAAACAATTAATTCGTTAAGCAAACATATTCAGTGTATGTAAATTGACGATTTGACAACATTTTTTCCAATGAATAAGATAGTATAATATCAAAAGTAAATGGTAGCCCAATATTGGACCTTCTCCTCTAAGGCTCTGATGGTCGGAAGATCATATCAAAGTTATTTTAATTTTGATAAAGAACATGTGCAGACTTGGGGTTGTCCATGACTCTAAGAACGCGGGGGCTACTCCAGAAGCAAAGTACCCATGACTTGGATGTAGTGGGTTCCGTGCGGAGGGGTAAATGTACTGCGTTGGGTCCCGCGCTATTTCCACACACAATTCGCGCCCGGGAGTGAAGATTAAATAGTTTTTAAGAACACTGAGACGAGCTTGGTGTGTGACGAACCCCTTGCGCGGGTAGGCTGGGAGGTTCCGTGGATAGATATGCCCCGCATGTAAGATTGCAGAAAGTGCACTGGGGCAGGAACAGTGTGAGAAGGGTCGGTATATAGCGTTGACAATAGACGCTGCGCCGTGAGTGGATTCAAAAAATTGTAATGGTAATACGAGGAACACTTGCTGATGTCTAGAATTAGAAACCTAATGAAGAAGAAAGCCAGGATTCAGTGCCGACGACGTCTATATTCCCCCATCGAAGCTAGATGAGTACCCCATAGTAAATCGGATCGTTCACACAATCAGGGCCTTTTCTAGGGGTGCAGGCGCCTTCGTGCAAGATCCGTTTTTGGCGCCCCTACTATTTTCAGAAAAAAATCACTAATATAAAGAAAAATATATTTGAATAAACAATAATAATAAACCACCCGTTTATAAGTAACATACGTATCATCATTAGAAAGGAACAAACATTAAACAAAAGTAAATAAATACTCATACTGAACAAAAACATACATAGAAACAAAAACAAACTTTTTGGATTTTTTGATACATGTAGGAAGCAAGGGTTACACAGGAACAATTAAAAATACAAAATACATGAACAAAGAAATATTTCAACACACAAACATAATGATAAAAAGAGCTTTTAAGAACTCCAAGTATCATAAGTCTAATTACAAAGAACAAACATTAAATAAAAAATAAATTAGCAGAAATTATACTAAACAAAAAAATAAATCGAAACAAAAAAATTTTGTTTATTTTCCTGATAAATATAGGAATCAGGGGATACAGACGAACAACTAAACCAAACATTGAGAAAAATATAATTATATTCATATTATAAACAAAGACATATACGAAAATATGACTGTCCTTGCCAGCTTCCAAGCAAAATTAGAAATAATATTATAATCTATTTTATCGCTAATACCTTGCTCAATTGCAATTGTTGCAAGTCCACTTAACCTCTCTTGTGACATAGTCGAGCCCAAATAGTTTTTCATTAATTTTAACCTGGGAAAACTACGCTCTCCGATGCCACGGTTAGAGGCAATGTTAAAAGAGTCTGATAACAATTGCAACATTAGGAAATAAATTTTAATGTAATACCTAATGTACTGTATTAAGTTTTTGTGTAAATGTAATGTTTATTTTTTGACTGATTGTTTTTTTTAACTTGATCATTTTAGATTTTGGCGCCACTGTGATATGGCGCCTTCGTGCGGGGCACGAAATTGCCGGCCGGTAGACACGGCCCTGCACTTAAAAGATCCCAGCAGAATTTCACGATCCCCTAGTAGGGGCGCGCCAGGAATACATTCAAATCATGATTTTCTGGTATGTAAATACATACCACCTAATCTACCAAGCTTATAGCCTAAGAGCTTCACCGACGTCAAAACCTACATTATTTTTAATAAAACTTGGAGACCCTTTGTGTTGTAAATCCAGTCTCAGTGATTCTAGCCTGGCTGGTAAATCATTTGGCAGTATATTTTGGACTAGCGTTAAGTGATATGGGTACAACTTTTCTTTCTGCAGTATTCTAGATATTGTTGATTTTCCTATGTTGGTAGTCAACAAGTCTTGCGAGTGCTTAACTGTGGATTTTCAGCAATACGAGCTAAAATCTCCTCTTTTTGTTCTACAGATATAGTTTGGGTCGTCCGCCGCCATTTTTGGTATACAAAAAACCAACTCTTCTAGTTGTGTAAATAATCTTTGAAATATTTTATTGATATTGATCGGTCGAGGTCGTGTGATCTCCCAATAGTACATGAAAAAGAAAGTGATATCGGCAGTTAACAGGAAAGGAAAACAGGTTATAAATAACGAAAGAGATGGAAAGTTACATTATAGAGTTTTATGATATATATTTTTTTTGTTTACGTAGAAGTAGACATACTAAGATCATTAACCCCGTAACGATATGCAATTTGTAGCACGTTTTCGAAATTAAAATAAATAATATAATAAATATACGAAAATTTGGAAATAATATGAAAATGTGACAGCATCTGCTATTGTAATTTTCTTGGGCGTAGATATAGACCATGTGTCTTGATTCGGCGTTGATAAATTGATTGTGTCTCAGTATTTTACAGATTTACAACAAATCTTACACGAAAAGAAAAGTTGGGTTAAAATATTAACTTATAAAGTAAAATGGCAACAGTAATTATCCCGATGAAAATGACGTTCTGAGGTAACGTCCACAGCCCGCTTTGTTAATTACTACATATTTTTTGCCCATAAGATTAGGATACAGTGAAATATTCAACAGCGGATATCTCGAAAATGTATCGAGATGTCGAGATTAATTAAGTATGCCTTTTCTACTTAGAACTGAGACTTCTTTCATAACTTAAGATCAAACGCTTAAAAAAATGTTAGGGACAAAAAAATTGTGTGAGTTACAACTCATAGTGTGTAACTAGCGTGTATCTGAAAATTAAAAAGAAAATCGTAATTTTTAACCTCAAAAACGTTAGTCCACCGAATTTGATTCATAATCATCCAGCCATTTTCAAATTATTGCCAATTATCAAAAATATTTTTTTACTTGATCACCCTGTATTTTCTTAATCGTCAACTGTTTACACATCCTGTATAGAAATCTTTTGTTATTGCAAAATACTTACATAATTGGAATACCAGTGAGTCTGCTGTAAATAAATTTTATCTCCGACCTCTGTGATAAATACGTATTAGCTTTGTTCGCGGAGACGATCCGTGACCAGTCCGTAACCTGTACAAGTTAAATAATCCCAAACATTTATGCGCATGTGCGATTCGAAACCGATCAGGAATTGACAAATCTCCGCGAACGTTTTTGGTGAATGTGCTTGTCCGGAACACCTGCGAATCACTTAACCTTAATATATTTTATTATTTTGAATTAAATTTTTAGACTGAACAACTTAATTTAACATTATATAATGATTAAAATTGCCATAAAGACATATTTGTTCTGTTATGAGTAATTTTAAATACAAGAATAATTGAATATACTAGAGCATATTATTATATACAAATTTATATCTACCTTTATACAACTAACAGCATATGAAATTTAACTGTTCGATATCGCAAAATACAGCCCGCCCAAAATTAAATGACAATTTTCAAACAAATTTCACACTGCACTTGCGCGGACAATTAATTCATGCGAAAATCCTCGGATCGTTTTGACTGGTTACGGATGTGTCCTGAACTTGTTCTCGCATCACCGCGAACGCCAAATTTATTGTCAAAATCAGTGATTTTCTGCTCCGCGAACGCAAATAATCGCACAGCGCACGCGCACTTGTCACGGACTAGTTCCGGATCGTCTCCGCGAACAAAGCTATTATGTCATTCATTGATAGCTGGTTTTGCCACATTATAAGATACATTCAAATATTCAAATTATAAAAGTCACTTTCAGTGAAAGAACCGATTATCAAACTAGATCGGTCTAAAACGTTAGTAAATTTCCTTCGTAACGTTTAAAATAAAAATTTGTCAGCCACTGCACTGTTGAGATTTAGACAGCGAAACTTGATTAGCTCCGCTGTAGCGTAGAGAGCTTCACAACGAATTGAAATAGCGACAAACAACGTCGGCAAAACACCATAAACGAATTGACCAAACATCAAACATTGTTACGGCATCGGCAAGCGCCCTCTGAATACCAAGTTGTATAAATTAGATACAAATATAAGGGATGGAATTACGTGGAAAAGAAAATTCGGAACTGAGGCCAGAGTGGAATAAGGATAAGATGTTTATTTTTATTAGGCAAATACCTTAAATGGTTAAAAGGAGTTAAAAGCAAAATTGTGGTGATTGATGTGGTACACAAATATGTAGTATATACATATAAACATGGACGCCCATAGAGTAAATTTCAGGGGGGGGGGTCATCCAGCCAAAACCGTATGTTACAAAATCATGAAGTTGCGTAGTTGTTAAAAAACACCGCGGAACCCGACACCAGGGTGGGGGGCAACAGCCCCGCCCCCCTTGCCCCTCAGTATGGGCGCCCACGCATATAAATATTAGATAACTTCAATACCTACTTTGAGAATATTTCAAATAACTATGATAAACACGCATGTAATGACTGTAATGACTGTAATTTTACGGTATGATCCAATAAAATTTGCAGAACGCTTTACCAGACTAATAAATTGACATAAATAAAAAGTGGTAACATTTCGCTAATAAAAAACTAGAATATAGACATAATGGACACAGTGTTTGGAATATTCAGTATGTGTCCACGGATGGGGTAGACAAGAGGACCAGTTGACCAAAAAGTGAAAGATACGAAAAGAGGTCATTCTTTACAAAAGTTTTTGCTTGCTTTAAATATAAGATCCACGGTGCAAAAATTTGTTTTTTTTTGTATAGGGTATGCAAAAAGTACATTTTACAAGTAAATTTTAATGTAAAACGTTAAACAAAAAGTTGTATTCAATTTTAAAAGAATTCTTATTCCAGATTTTCAAGTAAAAATTTGAAATTTCTAAATTACACTTTAAAAAATCAAAATTTTCCCAAGTCACATTGTCACCTTTTTTATTTGATTATACTTGATTATAATATGTAATAATTAATTAATTAACAGCTCCACTGGTTAGACCTTATTTTTACTTCCCTTGTCAGAAGAAGTACTGTACTCGTGAAAAAATTACTTCTCCAAATTTTTCCAAATCTTCACATTTAGGGGTCCCGGTCTGGCGGTCTGTCGGTCTTTAGCGTAAAAACTTAAAAACTACTTGATCCAAAGAAATAAAATTTTGCTCGGGTTTGCTATACCCTGGCTAGAAATCGACTAAACTTCCCAATAAAAATATACAGAGTGAGATCCTTAAAAAAATTGTTTTGCTTTAAAAAGGCGATGCATTTTACAGAAGTCATATTTTGTATATAGATAGGACTTGCCTGGACTTGTACTGTTAATGGAAATAAAGACACTTCTGGTCTCCCAGGTTAAAGGGCAAACAACATTTAAATTTTGTCTGATTTTGCTCTAATTGCAGCTCTACTTAACTGACTGATAATATAACTTATTCACGAAATGTATTGTGCATAACTGCATTACTGAAATTAAGGGTATTGTGTATTTATACAGGGTGGGCAATTTTAAATGATAAGTACTTTTTAATTGCTACTTAAATTCAAGAACGATAGTTTGAATAAAGTATTTTGGTGTACCTACCTTAAGCTTTCAGTGAAGATTTGGATTTTTCGTACAATACAGGGTGTGGAAATCTTAAATAATATTTTATGCAGAGCTGAGGATTTTGCGTGGAAAATAAATTTTTAATTTTTTCTATATTGCGGAAAATTTAAAATCAAAATAACTTCTCTCGTTTTTACTTTGACTGCTTTGTAAGCTTAGTGAAATTTGCATATATAGCTTCCTCATTTACAAAACCAAGTCTACATTTTATCTTACATGTAGGGTAAACAAATATTATCTCTTCCCTCGCTGGAGGCAGTATTGTATCTGTGAAAAAATCATCTCCCAAAATTTTTTCTGCTCTTCACGTTCTAGGTTTCCTAAATCAGAAGAAACATGGTTTCCCATTTCCGTCGGTATGTCTGTAGATCGATCTATCGGTATGTTTGTCGGACTGTCTACTGGCGCAAACTACTTAACCAAAAAGATTAAATCTTACATATCAATTGGGCTTCACCCTGGCTAAAAACGGGTCACACTTCTAGTGAAATATACATATACAGGGTGATATTCTAAAAAAATTAATTTATAGTTGTGTTACTTTAACTCAAATGCGATTTAAAAAAAAAATAGGTATGTATATTTTTAAACAGCTAACACTTTTAATATATGAATAGAGGCACCTTCAATGCCCCATATGGACAACTTAAAATTTAAATTTTGTTGGTTTTTGCGATAATTAAAGCACTATTTATTTTCGGCAAATATTATTTATTTATTAGTACTAATAGCATGTTGCTATTACTTTTGAAATTAGGTGTGCTTTTATACAAAGTGTGCAATCTTAAACATTTTTTATTTTTGTTTTAAAACCAGGAATCAAAGAAAGTATTTAGATGTACATACCTAAAGCTTTTAGATCCATTTTAGATTTTTCATACGATACAGGCTAAAAAAATATGTAAAATTTTGCTCTGGAAATTTAGCTTAGAAGAAATAATATTTTATGCTGAGCCGAGGATTTCGCGAGGAAAGTTCCGTGCAAAAATTTTTGCAGATTTTTATTGTCTAAGAAGCAAATTTAGGTGCTTTTTTATATTCGTATTCTTATAAAATTTAATTTAATGCAATTGAAAATTGTGTATACCTAACGAAAACCCCTTAAAATAAATACTAAAAAAATTATTGTAATATTAGGAAAATCAGATTATAGAAGCCAATTTGTTGCATCATTTAAGCCTATTCTGCCATTAAAATTGGAAAATTACCTAATTACATTTGTATAGTTATCGTTATGATGTGTTTAATTTTTCGTGAAATATTAGTTAAAAGGTCCCTGATTTGGTGGTATTCATTTGTCAGGAAAGGCGACATTGCTGCCAATTATTCCCTATTGTGGAAAAGTTACGCCCCTTGCACATTAGCACCATTGTGCCTGGGACATTACAACGCTGTCCTGCCTGTCTGCATTGACCTTACACGGTACAACAACAGTAAAGACCCCTCATATACTAAACATGAATGATCACTGTATACAGGGGTTTGGATAACTTGACAAAGCAGTGATTCGGTGTGTTGGATTTTAAAAAATATTTGTAAAAAGAAAGGCGTAAATTTATAAATTAAAAAATAAATGGATAAACAAAAACTTTAAATAAAAGCTTGTTAATTCATTTCGTTTTATAAAGCTGCTTAGATTGTCTACTAGGCGTGTGTCTTTGGCAAAGTAGGTATATAATCCGGTAAAACGTTATATATCGCAACATATATAGAATATATTTTCCTGCTTAATTATACAGGTAAGGTGGTGGTCTCACATGATGTGAGAGTAGAAAAATATTTATATTTATTAGCCGTAATATTACAACGCCAATATCTCAGTACTAACCGGTTCTGAAAACAAGGTTTAAGCTCGTTTGAAAAAAGGTGTTTATTTTAAAAAATCATACAGCGTTATATACAGTGCCTTTTTTTAAAGCAGGCCATAGGGATTTACATATTAAATTTTTAGCTCTATTTTTTTAGGCCATTTTTTTTTAGATGTATAAAGATAAAAGATTTATTGTTTGGGTGTTACGCCACTCTACTGTTAAGGAAAATAAATATTTTTTAAAAATAATAAAAGACACTGCGTTTAAACAAAAAACAAATCCTGAAAAAAGAAATGTTCTGTACACTGTCAGTGACTTTTAATTATAAAAAGTATGCCTGACCCTAATCTATCTCTAGTGTAGTATATATTCGGTCTAAAAAATCTGAAAATAATTTTTCTGACGTTTCGAGACCTAATATCTTAGTCTCGTTATCAAAGAAGCTATTAGATTCAAACTAACTAAATTAAAAATGAACTAAATAATTACAAAAAATAATTAAAAAAGGATACAAGAGTTTTCTGATGGAATTCTTCCGATTTTTTCTAAAATATATTTTCGAAAATATATTTTCGAAAAAATCAGAAGAATTCCATCAGAAAAATCTTGTATCCTTTTTTAATTATTTTTTATAATTACTTAGTTCATTTTTAATTTAGTTAGTTTGAATTTATTAGATTCTTTGATAACGAGACTAGATATTAGGTCTCGAAACGCCAGAAAAATTATTTTCAGATTAGGTTTTAGACCGAATATATACTACACTAGAGATAGATTAGGGTCAGGCATACTTTTTATAATTAAAAGTCACTGACAGTGTACAGAACATTTCTTTTTTCAGGATTTGTTTTTTGTTTAAACGCAGTGACTTTTATTATTTTTAAAAAATATTTATTTTCCTTAACAGTAGAGTGGCGTAACACCCAAACAATAAATCTTTTAAATATGAATCCGCCACAATCATACATACATTATTTATAAAGATAAAGCTTGGCATAGGAAAATATTAGTCCTAAAATTATCCTAATTTGCCAATTGAAGGGTTCGGTCGTAAAACTTGTTAAATGACAAAATTTTAAAAATCAGCAAATTACATTTTAATTTAAAAATTGACAAAGTATTTTTTTTTAAAATCAGAGTTGCTTATGCCAAAATTTGATTGAACAAAATTTTCTCTTAGTTCAGAAAAATTTTAAAAAATCTTCTCTTTTAAGAGTGGTTACAATAAACGGCCTTTTCTTTTTAGCTCCTTGTAGGACCTCCGCCCATTCACTAGGAGAGTATACTGCACTCTTAGTCCTTGCAAATTCTTTCACTAACGCAAAATCTCTGTCACTGGGTAACATAGTATGCCCCACTTGTGGGAAACATGGATAATTTTTTTTTAACCTTTTTGAAGCCAGCAGTTGCAGCCAAAATCCCACGATTGTTGTTGTTTGATTGGGTAGTAGTAGTAGAAGTCCCTCTTGCATCTCTTTTTCTGGTCTTCTTTTTTTACGCATACATCCGTATAGATAGGCATTTTGTATAACATAACTTCTGAGCTCCCAGAACTTAGAAAATAGTTTGGTCCGCTCTACTTCTGATAACCTCTCAAAGCATTTTCCTTTGCACGTACAAGGAGGGCCGATAGTTTTCTTGCGTATTTCACCACCACTTTCTCTGTATTTTTGTATTCGTCTCCAGAGACTTTTAACTTTTTGGTTCTATTTTGTTTGTTTATCTGTCTTGTTCTCTTTCTTCTCCTCTTCACTTCATTATTTTGCGAAAATAAAGTAGGCATTAGCACGTAAAATTAGGTACACTTAACATGCATCACAATCTGAACAAATAAAATATGTTATCTACATCGTATCACTTAACAGATTTTACTAAAATAATAGCATCATGTGCAAATAAAACCAGGTATCTGCTTTCACTTAACAAATTTTACTTGCACGGTTAGAATCCTAACCTAAAAACTTACTCCTTCTAAATGGGAACTTTTTGAAGAACTTTCTTCTTCACTATAGTTCGGATCAGAATCTAAGCCCTCAAAGGGCTCATCTGCTGAAGAAATATCATTATTTTCCGATATTTTTAAGCATAGATCGACACAAAACTTACAACATGTTAAATACACTTACCGCGTGCTCACGACAGTTGAGCATAAGCCAGAATACTTCACATTTTTTGGTTTTGGTAAGTGAGTTAGCGACATCTGTGCATGATATACCAAATTACAATAGTAAAATCTATAAAATGATCACTTAACAAGTTTTTCATGCAAAAATGTAAAAATCTCGGATGTTGCTACTTAACATATTTTACGACCGAACCTTTCAATTATGACAAAAGATCTCAAAAAAATACCTAAACCTAACACTTATTTTTTTAAAAACATTAATTAACATCCCTTGTATTATTGTTTTTTTACCTTTTAGTACCAAGTAAAAACGACACACATTTTCTGACAGTTAAAACTTTATTGTCACAGTTCTAAATACATTTTTTAGTTATTTTTTGAAACTTTTTTGGCATATTTGGCACATTACCAAAATTCTAACTCTGAAATTTACGCCATACGTCATACGTCAGTTTTATCTCTATCTTATAATAAAACAGGGCATTACATGGGGTTAAAATTTTAACAAGTAAAATCCCATGGTCCGCTTTAAAACAATGCACTGTATAACGGTCTTAAGATGTGACATTTTAATAATGACGCTAATGGTTAGAAAAAACCCTCTGTTGTCTTTTTTCTATGCCTTAAGTAAAACTAAAATGAAAGCAGCGCAATAAAATTAAACGTTAGAAATGCTTGGGGTCGTAACTCAAAGTTTCACGTTAAGAAAAAGAGGAAAATAAGGGCAATAAGAGAGCGAACCGGAGCCGCAATGACACGAACTAACTCGCTTTTAATTTAACAGTAGCGAGCGACGTAATTTACTGGATCGACCTGGTGATATTGACCATTTATCTATCGGTTCAGGGCTATAATCGGATTCTGCTCGGGCCATTTATTAGGGTTGGTAGTTTAGGATAGAAGCGAAATATCGAGATTTTTACTTAAAAACGTAGTACCAAGTTATTTGTATTAGAAGCAAAATTTAAACAAAATATTTGGTACTTTTAAATTATTTCGGTAGATTATTATTGGCAAGTAATTATTTCTGCTGCGATTTAAATAAGTAGGTAGGTAAGCCCAACCGGCAAAAAAATTACTCGGGCGGTATAATAATTTTCTGTCAATACTTTAAATAAACTGCCTGTGAAACAATGATGGGCAAAATATAGTTCATGTGGTCGGCATAACAAAACTTTAAGTAACAAATAACTATCCCGTTGGGCAGTCCGAAATCTATTCGAGCAGTAAAATTATTAATTGGGCGGTGAAATTATTAGTCGGCTGGTGACAAAATAAATTAGGCTGTGAATAAAATGTGCTCGGTATTTAAATATCGTTCAGCAGTTTTTAAGCAGCGTTTCGTTTTCTGCAAAATATTTACTTTAGAAGCCAGAAAGTCAAATGACCTGTATTTAATATTTTTAGTTGGCAAGGGTTTGAAGATACCGGCGAGATTCGTTAGTTCGGTCGGTGGGCAGCATAGGCGCCCACAGGAATTTTAAAGTTGTATATCTCTGTTGCTACATACGGGACCCATACCAAATTCAGGTGAGCCGACTAGGAATGTTTTGGTAAAGAAAAAAAATATTTTGTAATTTGCGAAGAAAAGTTAAATTTTTGCTTGGCCCCCCCTGAGAAAAAATGAACACGTTTAGGTATTTTATTTATTATTTTTTCTAAATAAATTTTACACCATTTCGTCGAAAATTTTTAAATTTTAAGAGAAAAAATGTGTTAGTTGAAACTTAAAGTCATTTGAATTTTTTTAAACTTAAAACGTAATTTATAAAAAAATCAAATGACTATAACTTTCTACTAACACATTTTTTTCTCTTAAAATTTAGAAATTGTCGTCGAAATGATGTAAAATTTGTTTAGAAAAATTAATGAATAAAATACCTAAACGTGTTCATTTTTTTCTCAGGGGGGGGGGGGGGCAAGCAAAAATTTAACTTTTTTTCTTTACCAAAACATTCCTAGTAGGCTCACCTGAATTTGGCATGGGTCCCGTATGTAGCAACAGAGATATACAACTTTAAAATTCCTGTGGGCGCTCATGGTGGGCAGCCTTACTAATAATACCATGAAATGTATGTGCTTTTACATTAATCAATATTTGGAGTTTTCTAATTAAATGCTTAATTTTTTACGTAATTAGTTACCCCTTATTACACGCTAAGTTAATTTTAGAGCAGTCAGAACAGTATTAGATTACCCATCAATTTGTAATATTACAATATTTTTTCAGCAGTCAACTTGATTTTGGAGCAGGCAAAAAAAAATAAAATGTAATTTATTTCGCACAGACCAAATATTTATTTAGTTGCAACTTATTTTTTTTTTTACTACTTAAAAGATTTTGAAGCTGCTTGTTCAAATCTAAAACGCAGACCAATTTTTGTTTTATTACCTGATCAAGCTTCACCGCCCAATCCATCATTTCGCCGGCCAATCGTATATTACGATGTGTCAAAATTGTAAAATTTCGCTGCCCGTTTAAATCACACCCATTATTATTTTACAACTGCGATAATAGAACTGTTCGCTCTGCATCTTTGTCACCGGAAATTTAGCCGGCTTCAAGCCAGGTAAAAGTAAAATCTCTATGGAAAGTTACATTCCTTTGGTCAAGTAATTTTTAAGTTTTTGCGTCAACACACTGACAGGCCGACAGGCCCACGGACAAACCGACGAAAATCGGAAGTTATGTTTTTCGAGATCTAGGACCCCAAGACCTGAAGATCTAAAAAAAGCTCAAGAGGTGATTTTTTCACGATACAACTCTCTAGCAAGGGAAGTATACTTGATCCAAAGTCGGTCTGATGACATAAAAAAACTTTAAACAGGCTTCAAAGAGACCGACCTCTTAACCAAGGTTGTCAGATCTTTTTTAAAATGTCTATAAATTTTTTTATTAAAAATGTTCTTTTTATATCAGTATTCAATTGCTAGTCAGCAACTCTCTTTAAAAGCTAGTTTGCAAATGTGCTTTGAACCGAGAAGTGATTTTCATTTTTATTATAATAATTTTTTTAGTCCTTAAGAAATATTATTTATGAAAAAATAATTGAAATCAAAATGAAAAGGATTTTCACTGTTGTTAAAAAAAAACGAATTAACAAACCCTTACGTTTCTCCTATACTTAAGAAAATTTTGTAGAACTGGAACCCTGGAGACAGCAGGCTATGCTATCTCGAAAAGAATGCAAAGACAAAGACAACTGCAAATTTATATGTTCTAAACAAGAACAGCGGAATATTTTGTGTGAATGAAAATATTTCTATCCACCTGCTTAAACCATGATTATTCAGATAATTGAGCCATTACTGTCACATCAGTTATTAATTGAATAGGATAGTGGCGTGAGTGGTTTAAACGATTTGCTCCAATTTACGTATTTGATTTTGTTTTATAATTGTGTGGTTTGGGCAGGTAAGTTCTGAAAATTCTGACGAGTTCAGTCATTAAATTGTTTTTGCATTTTGAATCAATCATGTTCGTTTAAAACGTATCTTAAAAACATGTTACCTATGTATGTCTACCTAGTACCTTATTTTAACATTTAAAACGTAAATTGCAACGTTTTTAATATATTAATTTAGTTAGGTGTACATATTATTTTGATTATGAGTATAGGATTGAAAAGGATGAAGGGGAGTAGGGAGCCCTTTTTGCGTCCGTTTTAAAATTTATACTTGCGTTCGAATAAAATACTTAAAGTGGTGGAAGGTAGGAAGCATTTCTTGCGCTCATTATGTTGTACATTTGCGCCCGACTAAAACACTTATTAGAGCATGGGAATGGATAGGGTGTTGGAGAGTAGGGAGCCCATTTTTGCTTCCGTTTTAAAATTGGTACTCGCGTTCAAATAAAATACTTAAAGTGTTGGAAGTTAGGGAATAAAATAGTGTAGTAAAGTTTAGGACGGTAGGGACTAAAAGACTTATTAGAGCATGGGTATGGAAAGGGTGTCGGGTAACAGGGAGCCTTTTTTTCTTTCGTTTTTTTTTGTCATTTTAGATCGCATTTTACAGAACGTTTACTGTGATTCTCTTGCGATAATTTTTTTGTCAAAGTGTATACAATGCATTCTAACTACTAACTGTATATTCCAACTAACATACCTGACCTTATCCTTCCCTGGCAAGGAAAACTCATACCTCCTCGCGGTCCTTGGTGGGCAAAAACAATTTTCCAAAAATTGTTTTTGACAAAATCAGCATTCTTTACCGAAAGACCATTTCAAAATTATTAAGTTAATGTGTTCTATGCAGGCAAAGTCACGGGTAAAGGCCTCTTATCAATGTAAACTATAATGGACAAGCTGTAATATATACTATTTATTCATATTAAAAATTTAAAACAATACGCATTTTAATTATTTGGTAGATGCGACGCCTGTGGTCAGGAGTTTAATGATTTTTTAGGTCATCAGACTGACTTTGGATAAAGTATAACTACCTACTTAGCGAAAACTGTTCCAGATAAAATTTGCAGGGCTTTCGAAAATACATAATTTAAAATTTAGTTGGAATATATAGCATTGCTGTGAAGGCTTAAAGTAATATTGTCATAAATTGTCACAGAATACCTTATTCTTAATTATTGATTCTGCTTAAAATTATAGGCTAAGTTTATGTAACACTCCCTATGGCCAAGATTTTGTGAAGTTTGTATAAACTTTAGCAAATAACAACAGTTTTAGTTTATAAAAATAAATTACAATCTTTATTTAAATGTTGAAAATGTTAATACGTAAAGTAGGATCACTCAAATTTGAAATCGCTTGTTTTGCCACGCTTTGGATTACAAAAAACGTAAAACCGCAGACAAAGACTTGGCCGCGAGATAAGCAAATGCACACTTGCCGCCGGGCCGATAGTAGATCCAGTCAACGTGGACTCAGTTCTTGAATATTATAGACTACATTAGCGCTTTTATAATTTCTTATTGGTCAGTTAGTAAAAGAAGATGACTTCTATTGACCAGCGTTAGAACCACAGTAATCTGTCACCATAACATCTCAATTAGTAAGAGCTTTCGCAGCGGTGTAGGTGCGTAATTTTTTCGGCCAAATTTTGATTCTATTTCGGTAATCGTTTAAAATTGCACAGAAGTAAGTAAATTACTGTCGGACGAATTCTGTTTTAGAATGTAAAATTCATTTATAATTATATTGAATAAGTAAAATATATCAGTAGTAAGCGCGCTTCAGTTTTACCTAAGAGATGTTGTAAATAAGCAGACTAAATGCAATATCAGGCTAAATGCAGTATCAGTCCTACCTGCGTTATTTATGAAAAATGATTGTGGGTCCACATAATGTCGGGTAGTTTTTGTAGGGCGAAACCAAGCTCTACGAGCGGTTATATTTGAGTGTTAGTCAACCTGGAATCAGGCCAGCACGATATTTTATTTGAGTATTAGTCGAACCTGAAATCAGGCCAGCCCGATATTCTCTGGCTAAAACTCGTCCTTAAATCTTCTACTAAATGTATCTGTTGCATATATCGGTCCCTATCAGACAAATCCTACAATGAGTTCTTTGACCATCTCTCGGCAAAAATCGACCATCTCATCTCCGAATTTCCCTCCGCTGAAGTTATCGTCCTAGGCGACTTCAACGTCCATAGCCAGGAATGGTTAGGATCCACAAAAACTGACCCAGAAGGCAGAGCAGCAGAAAACTTCGCAATCAGCAACTCGCTCACCAGTTTGACCAGAGAACCAACATACTTTCCCCGCGTTTCTACCCATAATGCAAATCCACTAGATCTTTTTCTTACCACCCATCCCGAGCCTTACTTAACCTCTGTATGCGCTCCCCTTGGTCGTTCAGATCATGGCCTCATTACCGTCTCTTGTCCCATGCATCCCGAGTTTGCTAAAATCATGACAGAACGCACGATCTGGCACTACAATTCTGCCGACTGGGATGGTCTTCGAAACTTCTTCTCTGCTTTCCCTTGGAACCCTGTCTGTTTTTCCACTCCCGATCCCGCCGAAATTTGCGCTCATATCACAGACATTATTCAAGAAGGTATTGAAGGTTTCATTCCACATACCCGCAAGAAACCTAAACTCCACCATCAAAAGCCAGAAATCAATACAACCAAACTAACTTAGAGTCCAAAAATGCTTTTAACAACCGCATAAAAGGTAAAATGCTTTCCTGTCCCAACGGCGGCAAATCTTTCTGGTCACTTACTAAAAACATTAGTCAGAACTTCTGTAGAAGCACTTTTCCTCCCCTGACCTCTGACAACGAAGTTATCTCCACCTCCAAAGGGAAAGCAGAACTATTCGCCAAACAATTCGCTGCCAATTCCACCCTGATCCCTCCCACCAATTCCGCTCTTCCAACCGCTAAGTCTGTACCCCACAAAATGCCCGATGTAATACTTAAGGTCAAACAAGTTCAAAATATTCTTCTATCCCTTGACACCAAAAAGTCCTCTGGTCTGGATGGCATACCAGCAATTGTTCTAAACAAATGCGCTCCAGAATTTGCACCCATCTTAACTCGTCTTTTCCAGATCTCTTATGACAAGGGTATCTTTCCAGATAGCTGGAAGACTGCTCCTGTGCAGCCTGTCCCGAAGAAAGGTTCCAACTCCCTTCCATCCAATTATAGACCTATCCCTCTTCTCTCCGTTGTCAGCAATGTTACGAAGAAAGTAATCAACTTTCAAATTCTAAAATATCTAGAAAAACACAAAATCATCCATGACAGACAGTACCGATTTCGTCACCAAAGATCCACAGCTGATCTCCTTAGCTTTGTCACACATAACTGGAGCAAGTATCTTGAATTTCATGGTGAATCTCAGATTGTTGCTCTCGATATTTCCAAGGCCTTTGACCAAGTATGGCATGCCACACTCCTCAACAAACTACCTTCTTACGGTCTTCCTACCAAATTCTGTACCTGGATCGGCAGCTTCCTCTCTAATCGGCGCATATCTGTTGTGGTTGACGGTCACTCATCTAACTTCCATCCTATCAATGCTGGTGTCCCCAAGGTTCAGTCCTGGCACCAACCCTATTTCTTCTTCACATTAATGACCTACTCTCTTCAACTACCAATCCCATCCACAGTTATGCTGACGATAGTACTCTTCACTCCAATATTCATTTTTCCAGACAAGTTTCGAATCAGGCGTTGGACAATAGACGCAGATCTATGTACCTATCCCTTTCCCAAGATCTTCAATTAATCTTAGACTGGGGTGCCACGAACATTGTTCAGTTCAAAGCCTCCAAAACGCAGTCTTGCTCCCTCTTAAAATAAAAATTTGTCAGCCACTGCACTGTTGAGATTTAGACAGCGAAACTTGATTAGCTCCGCTGTAGCGTAGAGAGCTTCACAACGAATTGAAATAGCGACAAACAACGTCGGCAAAACACCATAAACGAATTGACCAAACATCAAACATTGTTACGGCATCGGCAAGCGCCCTCTGAATACCAAGTTGTATAAATTAGATACAAATATAAGGGATGGAATTACGTGGAAAAGAAAATTCGGAACTGAGGCCAGAGTGGAATAAGGATAAGATGTTTATTTTTATTAGGCAAATACCTTAAATGGTTAAAAGGAGTTAAAAGCAAAATTGTGGTGATTGATGTGGTACACAAATATGTAGTATATACATATAAACATGGACGCCCATAGAGTAAATTTCAGGGGGGGGGGGTCATCCAGCCAAAACCGTATGTTACAAAATCATGAAGTTGCGTAGTTGTTAAAAAACACCGCGGAACCCGACACCAGGGTGGGGGGCAACAGCCCCGCCCCCCTTGCCCCTCAGTATGGGCGCCCACGCATATAAATATTAGATAACTTCAATACCTACTTTGAGAATATTTCAAATAACTATGATAAACACGCATGTAATGACTGTAATGACTGTAATTTTACGGTATGATCCAATAAAATTTGCAGAACGCTTTACCAGACTAATAAATTGACATAAATAAAAAGTGGTAACATTTCGCTAATAAAAAACTAGAATATAGACATAATGGACACAGTGTTTGGAATATTCAGTATGTGTCCACGGATGGGGTAGACAAGAGGACCAGTTGACCAAAAAGTGAAAGATACGAAAAGAGGTCATTCTTTACAAAAGTTTTTGCTTGCTTTAAATATAAGATCCACGGTGCAAAAATTTGTTTTTTTTTGTATAGGGTATGCAAAAAGTACATTTTACAAGTAAATTTTAATGTAAAACGTTAAACAAAAAGTTGTATTCAATTTTAAAAGAATTCTTATTCCAGATTTTCAAGTAAAAATTTGAAATTTCTAAATTACACTTTAAAAAATCAAAATTTTCCCAAGTCACATTGTCACCTTTTTTATTTGATTATACTTGATTATAATATGTAATAATTAATTAATTAACAGCTCCACTGGTTAGACCTTATTTTTACTTCCCTTGTCAGAAGAAGTACTGTACTCGTGAAAAAATTACTTCTCCAAATTTTTCCAAATCTTCACATTTAGGGGTCCCGGTCTGGCGGTCTGTCGGTCTTTAGCGTAAAAACTTAAAAACTACTTGATCCAAAGAAATAAAATTTTGCTCGGGTTTGCTATACCCTGGCTAGAAATCGACTAAACTTCCCAATAAAAATATACAGAGTGAGATCCTTAAAAAAATTGTTTTGCTTTAAAAAGGCGATGCATTTTACAGAAGTCATATTTTGTATATAGATAGGACTTGCCTGGACTTGTACTGTTAATGGAAATAAAGACACTTCTGGTCTCCCAGGTTAAAGGGCAAACAACATTTAAATTTTGTCTGATTTTGCTCTAATTGCAGCTCTACTTAACTGACTGATAATATAACTTATTCACGAAATGTATTGTGCATAACTGCATTACTGAAATTAAGGGTATTGTGTATTTATACAGGGTGGGCAATTTTAAATGATAAGTACTTTTTAATTGCTACTTAAATTCAAGAACGATAGTTTGAATAAAGTATTTTGGTGTACCTACCTTAAGCTTTCAGTGAAGATTTGGATTTTTCGTACAATACAGGGTGTGGAAATCTTAAATAATATTTTATGCAGAGCTGAGGATTTTGCGTGGAAAATAAATTTTTAATTTTTTCTATATTGCGGAAAATTTAAAATCAAAATAACTTCTCTCGTTTTTACTTTGACTGCTTTGTAAGCTTAGTGAAATTTGCATATATAGCTTCCTCATTTACAAAACCAAGTCTACATTTTATCTTACATGTAGGGTAAACAAATATTATCTCTTCCCTCGCTGGAGGCAGTATTGTATCTGTGAAAAAATCATCTCCCAAAATTTTTTCTGCTCTTCACGTTCTAGGTTTCCTAAATCAGAAGAAACATGGTTTCCCATTTCCGTCGGTATGTCTGTAGATCGATCTATCGGTATGTTTGTCGGACTGTCTACTGGCGCAAACTACTTAACCAAAAAGATTAAATCTTACATATCAATTGGGCTTCACCCTGGCTAAAAACGGGTCACACTTCTAGTGAAATATACATATACAGGGTGATATTCTAAAAAAATTAATTTATAGTTGTGTTACTTTAACTCAAATGCGATTTAAAAAAAAAATAGGTATGTATATTTTTAAACAGCTAACACTTTTAATATATGAATAGAGGCACCTTCAATGCCCCATATGGACAACTTAAAATTTAAATTTTGTTGGTTTTTGCGATAATTAAAGCACTATTTATTTTCGGCAAATATTATTTATTTATTAGTACTAATAGCATGTTGCTATTACTTTTGAAATTAGGTGTGCTTTTATACAAAGTGTGCAATCTTAAACATTTTTTATTTTTGTTTTAAAACCAGGAATCAAAGAAAGTATTTAGATGTACATACCTAAAGCTTTTAGATCCATTTTAGATTTTTCATACGATACAGGCTAAAAAAATATGTAAAATTTTGCTCTGGAAATTTAGCTTAGAAGAAATAATATTTTATGCTGAGCCGAGGATTTCGCGAGGAAAGTTCCGTGCAAAAATTTTTGCAGATTTTTATTGTCTAAGAAGCAAATTTAGGTGCTTTTTTATATTCGTATTCTTATAAAATTTAATTTAATGCAATTGAAAATTGTGTATACCTAACGAAAACCCCTTAAAATAAATACTAAAAAAATTATTGTAATATTAGGAAAATCAGATTATAGAAGCCAATTTGTTGCATCATTTAAGCCTATTCTGCCATTAAAATTGGAAAATTACCTAATTACATTTGTATAGTTATCGTTATGATGTGTTTAATTTTTCGTGAAATATTAGTTAAAAGGTCCCTGATTTGGTGGTATTCATTTGTCAGGAAAGGCGACATTGCTGCCAATTATTCCCTATTGTGGAAAAGTTACGCCCCTTGCACATTAGCACCATTGTGCCTGGGACATTACAACGCTGTCCTGCCTGTCTGCATTGACCTTACACGGTACAACAACAGTAAAGACCCCTCATATACTAAACATGAATGATCACTGTATACAGGGGTTTGGATAACTTGACAAAGCAGTGATTCGGTGTGTTGGATTTTAAAAAATATTTGTAAAAAGAAAGGCGTAAATTTATAAATTAAAAAATAAATGGATAAACAAAAACTTTAAATAAAAGCTTGTTAATTCATTTCGTTTTATAAAGCTGCTTAGATTGTCTACTAGGCGTGTGTCTTTGGCAAAGTAGGTATATAATCCGGTAAAACGTTATATATCGCAACATATATAGAATATATTTTCCTGCTTAATTATACAGGTAAGGTGGTGGTCTCACATGATGTGAGAGTAGAAAAATATTTATATTTATTAGCCGTAATATTACAACGCCAATATCTCAGTACTAACCGGTTCTGAAAACAAGGTTTAAGCTCGTTTGAAAAAAGGTGTTTATTTTAAAAAATCATACAGCGTTATATACAGTGCCTTTTTTTAAAGCAGGCCATAGGGATTTACATATTAAATTTTTAGCTCTATTTTTTTAGGCCATGTTTTTTTAGATGTATAAAGATAAAAGATTTATTGTTTGGGTGTTACGCCACTCTACTGTTAAGGAAAATAAATATTTTTTAAAAATAATAAAAGTCACTGCGTTTAAACAAAAAACAAATCCTGAAAAAAGAAATGTTCTGTACACTGTCAGTGACTGTTAATTATAAAAAGTATGCCTGACCCTAATCTATCTCTAGTGTAGTATATATTCGGTCTAAAACCTAATCTGAAAATAATTTTTCTGACGTTTCGAGACCTAATATCTAGTCTCGTTATCAAAGAAGCTAATAAATTCAAACTAACTAAATTAAAAATGAACTAAATAATTACAAAAAATAATTAAAAAAGGACACAAGAGTTTTCTGATGGAACTCTTCTGATTTTTTCGAAAATATATTTTCGAAAAAATCAGAAGAAATCCATCAGAAAACTCTTGTATCCTTTTTTAATTATTTTTTATAATTACTTAGTTCATTTTTAATTTAGTTAGTTTGAATTTATTAGATTCTTTGATAACGAGACTAGATATTAGGTCTCGAAACGCCAGAAAAATTATTTTCAGATTAGGTTTTAGACCGAATATATACTACACTAGAGATAGATTAGGGTCAGGCATACTTTTTATAATTAACAGTCACTGACAGTGTACAGAACATTTCTTTTTTCAGGATTTGTTTTTTGTTTAAATGCAGTGACTTTTATTATTTTTAAAAAATATTTATTTTCCTTAACAGTAGAGTGGCGTAACACCCAAACAATAAATCTTTTAAATATGAATCCGCCACAATCATACATACATTATTTATAAAGATAAAGCTTGGCATAGGAAAATATTAGTCCTAAAATTATCCTAATTTGCCAATTGAAGGGTTCGGTCGTAAAACTTGTTAAATGACAAAATTTTAAAAATCAGCAAATTACATTTTAATTTAAAAATTGACAAAGTATTTTTTTTTAAATCAGGTACTAAGTAAAATATTCTTGAGAGATAGAACTTATATGGACTAAGAAAAACACACTATTTATTACCAAATTAGATTTTTTGCCACCACTAGTAAAAAGAAATTTTGAAAAAATTATACTTAGCAGGCTTTTCTATGCGCCTTACTTAAACAAAGAAAATACTGTTAAGAAAACAAATGACATTTAACGGGTTTTTAAGCGTTTAAGTTAGCAAAGAAAAAAACTGTTTAGTTTAAGAAAACTTTAATGAAACAAAGTTTGATAAGTAAAGGTTGTGACAACGAAACCGAATAAATATAAATACATAAACAATATTGGAAAATGTCAAATCTCATGAAGATTTCAGTGAGTAATAGAAAGGATGATAAACTGGAGGGATTCACTGGAGACAAGACATCACATGACCTAATTTTGACATGTCTATGGGTGCCCTTCTAAATAGTTCTGAGTTAATTCCCTACTGAAATCGTCCTCCAGTGCGTGACTAGGTCTACCTCGTTTTCCTTTTGGGCTAATTGGTTGTGGATACACTGTGTATGATTCATAAGCAAGTATGACGTGGGAATTACTAATGTTAAATTCAAGCTTCACAGAGTTGCTTATGCCAAAATTTGATTGAACAAAATTTTCTCTTAGTTCAGAAAAATTTTAAAAAATCTTCTCTTTTAAGAGTGGTTACAATAAACGGCCTTTTCTTTTTAGCTCCTTGTAGGACCTCCGCCCATTCACTAGGAGAGTATACTGCACTCTTAGTCCTTGCAAATTCTTTCACTAACTTCTTTTTTTACGCATACATCCGTATAGATAGGCATTTTGTATAACATAACTTCTGAGCTCCCAGAACTTAGAAAATAGTTTGGTCCGCTCTACTTCTGATAACCTCTCAAAGCATTTTCCTTTGCACGTACAAGGAGGGCCGATAGTTTTCTTGCGTATTTCACCACCACTTTCTCTGTATTTTTGTATTCGTCTCCAGAGACTTTTAACTTTTTGGTTCTATTTTGTTTGTTTATCTGTCTTGTTCTCTTTCTTCTCCTCTTCACTTCATTATTTTGCGAAAATAAAGTAGGCATTAGCACGTAAAATTAGGTACACTTAACATGCATCACAATCTGAACAAATAAAATATGTTATCTACATCGTATCACTTAACAGATTTTACTAAAATAATAGCATCATGTGCAAATAAAACCAGGTATCTGCTTTCACTTAACAAATTTTACTTGCACGGTTAGAATCCTAACCTAAAAACTTACTCCTTCTAAATGGGAACTTTTTGAAGAACTTTCTTCTTCACTATAGTTCGGATCAGAATCTAAGCCCTCAAAGGGCTCATCTGCTGAAGAATATCATTATTTTCCGATATTTTTAAGCATAGATCGACACAAAACTTACAACATGTTAAATACACTTACCGCGTGCTCACGACAGTTGAGCATAAACCAGAATACTTCACATTTTTTGGTTTTGGTAAGTGAGTTAGCGACATCTGTGCATGATATACCAAATTACAATAGTAAAATCTATAAAATGATCACTTAACAAGTTTTTCATGCAAAAATGTAAAAATCTCGGATGTTGCTACTTAACATATTTTACGACCGAACCTTTCAATTATGACAAAAGATCTCAAAAAAATACCTAAACCTAACACTTATTTTTTTAAAAACATTAATTAACATCCCTTGTATTATTGTTTTTTTACCTTTTAGTACCAAGTAAAAACGACACACATTTTCTGACAGTTAAAACTTTATTGTCACAGTTCTAAATACATTTTTTAGTTATTTTTTGAAACTTTTTTGGCATATTTGGCACATTACCAAAATTCTAACTCTGAAATTTACGCCATACGTCATACGTCAGTTTTATCTCTATCTTATAATAAAACAGGGCATTACATGGGGTTAAAATTTTAACAGGTAAAATCCCATGGTCCGCTTTAAAACAATGCACTGTATAACGGTCTTAAGATGTGACATTTTAATAATGACGCTAATGGTTAGAAAAAACCCTCTGTTGTCTTTTTTCTATGCCTTAAGTAAAACTAAAATGAAAGCAGCGCAATAAAATTAAACGTTAGAAATGCTTGGGGTCGTAACTCAAAGTTTCACGTTAAGAAAAAGAGGAAAATAAGGGCAATAAGAGAGCGAACCGGAGCCGCCATGACACGAACTAACTCGCTTTTAATTTAACAGTAGCGAGCGACGTAATTTACTGGATCGACCTGGTGATATTGACCATTTATCTATCGGTTCAGGGCTATAATCGGATTCTGCTCGGGCCATTTATTAGGGTTGGTAGTTTAGGATAGAAGCGAAATATCGAGATTTTTACTTAAAAACGTAGTACCAAGTTATTTGTATTAGAAGCAAAATTTAAACAAAATATTTGGTACTTTTAAATTATTTCGGTAGATTATTATTGGCAAGTAATTATTTCTGCTGCGATTTAAATAAGTAGGTAGGTAAGCCCAACCGGCAAAAAAATTACTCGGGCGGTATAATAATTTTCTGTCAATACTTTAAATAAACTGCCTGTGAAACAATGATGGGCAAAATATAGTTCATGTGGTCGGCATAACAAAACTTTAAGTAACAAATAACTATCCCGTTGGGCAGTCCGAAATCTATTCGAGCAGTAAAGTTATTAATTGGGCGGTGAAATTATTAGTCGGCTGGTGACAAAATAAATTAGGCTGTGAATAAAATGTGCTCGGTATTTAAATATCGTTCAGCAGTTTTTAAGCAGCGTTTCGTTTTCTGCAAAATATTTACTTTAGAAGTCAGAAAGTCAAATGACCTGTATTTAATATTTTTAGTTGGCAAGGGTTTGAAGATACCGGCGAGATTCGTTAGTTCGGTCGGTGGGCAGCATGGGCGCCCACAGGAATTTTAAAGTTGTATATCTCTGTTGCTACATACGGGACCCATACCAAATTCAGGTGAGCCGACTAGGAATGTTTTGGTAAAGAAAAAAAATATTTTGTAATTTGGGAAAAAAAGTTAAATTTTTGCTTGGCCCCCCCTGAGAAAAAATGAACACGTTTAGGTATTTTATTTATTATTTTTTCTAAATAAATTTTACACCATTTCGTCGAAAATTTTTAAATTTTAAGAGAAAAAATGTGTTAGTTGAAACTTAAAGTCATTTGAATTTTTTTAAACTTAAAACGTAATTTATAAAAAAATCAAATGACTATAACTTTCTACTAACACATTTTTTTCTCTTAAAATTTAAAAATTGTCGTCGAAATGATGTAAAATTTGTTTAGAAAAATTAATGAATAAAATACCTAAACGTGTTCATTTTTTTCTCAGGGGGGGGGGGGGGGCAAGCAAAAATTTAACTTTTTTTCTTTACCAAAACATTCCTAGTAGGCTCACCTGAATTTGGCATGGGTCCCGTATGTAGCAACAGAGATATACAACTTTAAAATTCCTGTGGGCGCTCATGGTGGGCAGCCTTACTAATAATACCATGAAATGTATGTGCTTTTACATTAATCAATATTTGGAGTTTTCTAATTAAATGCTTTATTTTTTACGTAATTAATTACCCCTTATTACACGCTAAGTTAATTTTAGAGCAGTCAGAACAGTATTAGATTACCCATCAATTTGTAATATTACAATATTTTTTCAGCAGTCAACTTGATTTTGGAGCAGGCAAAAAAAAAATAAAATGTAATTTATTTCGCACAGACCAAATATTTATTTAGTTGCAACTTATTTTTTTTTTACTACTTAAAAGATTTTGAAGCTGCTTGTTCAAATCTAAAACGCAGACCAATTTTTGTTTTATTACCTGATCAAGCTTCACCGCCCAATCCATCATTTCGCCGGCCAATCGTATATTACGATGTGTCAAAATTGTAAAATTTCGCTGCCCGTTTAAATCACACCCATTATTATTTTACAACTGCGATAATAGAACTGTTCGCTCTGCATCTTTGTCACCGGAAATTTAGCCGGCTTCAAGCCAGGTAAAAGTAAAATCTCTATGGAAAGTTACATTCCTTTGGTAAAGTAATTTTTAAGTTTTTGCGTCAACACACTGACAGGCCGACAGGCCCACGGACAAACCGACGAAAATCGGAAGTCATGTTTTTCGAGATCTGGGACCCCAAGACCTGAAGATCTAAAAAAAGCTCAAGAGGTGATTTTTTCACGATACAACTCTCTAGCAAGGGAAGTATACTTGATCCAAAGTCGGTCTGATGACATAAAAAAACTTTTAACAGGCTTCAAAGAGACCGACCTCTTAACCAAGGTTGTCAGATCTTTTTTAAAATGTCTATAAATTTTTTTATTAAAAATGTTCTTTTTATATCAGTATTCAATTGCTAGTCAGCAACTCTCTTTAAAAGCTAGTTTGCAAATGTGCTTTGAACCGAGAAGTGATTTTCATTTTTATTATAATAATTTTTTTAGTCCTTAAGAAATATTATTTATGAAAAAATAATTGAAATCAAAATGAAAAGGATTTTCACTGTTGTTAAAAAAAAACGAATTAACAAACCCTTACGTTTCTCCTATACTTAAGAAAATTTTGTAGAACTGGAACCCTGGAGACAGCAGGCTATGCTATCTCGAAAAGAATGCAAAGACAAAGACAACTGCAAATTTATGTGTTCTAAACAAGAACAGCGGAATATTTTGAGCGAATGAAAATATTTCTATCCACCTGCTTAAACCATGATTATTCAGATAATTGAGCCATTACTGTCACATCAGTTATTAATTGAACAGGATAGTGGCGTGAGTGGTTTAAACGATTTGCTCCAATTTACGTATTTGATTTTGTTTTATAATTGTGTGGTTTGGGCAGGTAAGTTCTGAAAATTCTGACGAGTTCAGTCATTAAATTGTTTTTGCATTTTGAATCAATCATGTTCGTTTAAAACGTATCTTAAAAACATGTTACCTATGTATGTCTACCTAGTACCTTATTTTAACATTTAAAATGTAAATTGCAACGTTTTTAATATATTAATTTAGTTAGTTGATTATGAGTATGGGATTGAAAAGGATGAAGGAGAGTAGGGAGGCCTTTTTGCGTCCGTTTTAAAATTTATACTTGCGTTCGAATAAAATACTTAAAGTGGTGGAAGGTAGGAAGCATTTCTTGCGCTCATTATGTTGTACATTTGCGCCCGACTAAAACACTTATTAGAGCATGGGAATGGATAGGGTGTTGGAGAGTAGGGAGCCCATTTTTGCTTCCGTTTTAAAATTTGTACTCGCGTTCAAATAAAATACTTAAAGTGTTGGAAGTTAGGGAATAAAACAGTGTAGTAAAGTTTAGGACGGTAGGGACTAAAAGACTTATTAGAGCATGGGTATGGAAAGGGTGTCGGGGAACAGAGAGCTTTTTTTTCTTTCGTTTTTTTTTTGTCATTTTAGATCGCATTTTACAGAACGTTTACTGTGATTCTCTTGCGATAAATTTTTTGTCAAAATGTATACAATGCATTCTAACTACTAACTGTATATTCCAACTAACATACCTGACCTTATCCTTTCCTGGCAAGGAAAACTCATACCTCCTCGCGATCCTTGGTGGGCAAAAACAATTTTCCAAAAATTGTTTTTGACAAAATCAGCATTCTTTACCGAAAGACCATTTCAAAATTATTAAGTTAATGTGTTCTATGCAGGCAAAGTCACGGGTAAAGGCCTCTTATCAATGTAAACTATAATGAACAAGCTGTAATATATACTATTTATTCATATTAAAAATTTAAAACAATACGCATTTTAATTATTTGGTAGATGCGACGCCTGTGGTCAGGAGTTTAATGCTTTTTTAGGTCATCAGACTGACTTTGGATAAAGTATAACTACCTACTTAGCGAAAACTGTTCCAGATAAAATTTGCAGGGCTTTCGAAAATACATAATTTAAAATTTAGTTGGAACATATAGCATTGCTGTGAAGGCTTAAAGTAATATTGTCATAAATTGTCACATAATACCTTATTCTTAATTATTGATTCTGCTTAAAATTATAGGCTAAGTTTATGTAACACTCCCTATGGCCAAGATTTTGTGAAGTTTGTATAAACTTTAGCAAATAACAACAGTTTTAGTTTATAAAAATAAATTACAATCTTTATTTAAATGTTGAAAATGTTAATACGTAAAGTAGGATCACTCAAATTTGAAATCGCTTGTTTTGCCACGCTTTGGATTACAAAAAACGTAAAACCGCAGACAAAGACTTGGCCGCGAGATAAGCAAATGCACACTTGCCGCCGGGCCGATAGTAGATCCAGTCAACGTGGACTCAGTTCTTGAATGTTATAGACTACATTAGCGCTTTTATAATTTCTTATTGGTCAGTTAGTAAAAAAAGATGACTTCTATTGACCAGCGTTAGAACCACAGTAATCTGTCACCATAACATCTCAATTAGTAAAGCTTTCGCAGCGGTGTAGGTGCGTAATTTTTTCGGCCAAATTTTGATTCTATTTCGGTAATCGTTTAAAATTGCACAGAAGTAAGTAAATTACTGTCGGACGAATTCTGTTTTAGAATGTAAAATTCATTTATAATTATATTGAATAAGTATAATATATCAGTAGTAAGCGCGCTTCAGTTTTACCTAAGAGAAGTTGTAAATAAGCAGACTAAATGCAATATCAGGCTAAATGCAGTATCAGTCCTACCTGCGTTATTTATGAAAAATGATTGTGGGTCCACATAATGTCGGGTAGTTTTTGTAGGGCGAAACCAAGCTCTACGAGCGGTTATATTTGGGTGTTAGTCAACCTGGAATCAGGCCAGCCCGATATTTTATTTGAGTATTAGTCGAACCTGAAATCAGGCCAGCCCGATATTCTCTGGCCACCACGTCCTTAAATCTTCTACTAAATGTATCTGTTGCATATATCGCTCCCTATCAAACAAATCCTACAATGAGTTCTTTGACCATCTCTCGGCAAAAATCGACCATCTCATCTCCGAATTTCCCTCTGCTGAAGTTATCGTCCTAGGCGACTTCAGCGTCCATAGCCAGGAATGGTTAGGATCCACAAAAACTGACCCAGAAGGCAGAGCAGCAGAAAACTTCGCAATCAGCAAGTCGCTCACCAGTTTGACCAGAGAACCAACATACTTTCCCCGCGTTTCTACCCATAATGCAAATCCACTAGATCTTTTTCTTACCACCCATCCTGAGCCTTACTTAACATCTGTATGCGCTCCCCTTGGTCGTTCAGATCATGGCCTCATTACCGTCTCTTGTCCCATGCATCCCGAGTTTGCTGAAATCATGACAGAACGCACGATCTGGCACTACAATTCTGCCGACTGGGATGGTCTTCGAAACTTCTTCTCTGCTTTCCCTTGGAACCCTGTCTGTTTTTCCACTCCCGATCCCTCCGAAATTTGCTCTCATATCACAGACATTATTCAAGAAGGTATTGAAGGTTTCATTCCACATACCCGCAAGAAACCTAAACTCCACCATCAAAAGCCAGAAATCAATACAACCAAACTAACTTAGAGTCCAAAAATGCTTTTAACAACCGCATAAAAGGTAAAATGCTTTCCTGTCCCAACGGCGGCAAATCTTTCTGGTCACTTACTAAAAACATTAGTCAGAACTTCTGTAGAAGCACTTTTCCTCCCCTGACCTCTGACAACGAAGTTATCTCCACCTCCAAAGGGAAAGCAGAACTATTCGCCAAACAATTCGCTGTCAATTCCACCCTGATCCCTCCCACCAATTCCGCTCTTCCAACCGCTAAGTCTGTACCCCACAAAATGCCAGATGTAATACTTAAGGTCAAACAAGTTCAAAATATTCTTCTATCCCTTGACACCAAAAAGTCCTCTGGTCTGGATGGCATACCAGCAATTGTTCTAAACAAATGCGCTCCAGAATTTGCACCTATCTTAACTCGTCTTTCCCAGATCTCTTATGACAAGGGTATCTTCCCAGATAGCTGGAAGACTGCTCGTGTGCAGCCTGTCCCGAAGAAAGGTTCCAACTCCCTTCCATCCAATTATAGACCTATCCCTCTTCTCTCCGTTGTCAGCAATGTTACGAAGAAAGTAATCAACTTTCAAATTCTAAAATATCTAGAAAAACACAAAATCATCCATGACAGACAGTACCGATTTCGTCATCAAATATCCACAGATGATCTCCTTAGCTTTGTCACACATAACTGGAGCAAGTATCTTGAATTTCATGGTGAATCTCAGATTGTTGCTCTCGATATTTCCAAGGCCTTTGACCAAGTATGGCATGCCGCACTCCTCAACAAACTACCTTCTTACGGTCTTCCTACCAAACTCTATACCTGGATCGGCAGCTTCCTCTCTAATCGGCGCATATCTGTTGTGGTTGACGGTCACTCATCTAACTTCCATCCTATCAATGCTGGTGTCCCCAAGGTTCAGTCCTGGCACCAACCCTATTTCTTCTTCACATTAATGACCTACTCTCTTCAACTACCAATCCCATCCACAGTTATGCTGACGATAGTACTCTTCACTCCAATATTCATTTTTCCAGACAAGTTTAGAATCAGGCGTTGGATAATAGACGCAGATCTATGTACCTATCCCTTTCCCAAGATCTTCAATTAATCTTAGACTGGGGTGCCACGAACATTGTTCAGTTCAAAGCCTCCAAAACGCAGTCTTGCTCCCTCTCACGCAAAAAATCTGGCAACGCTTACCCCATCCACATGAATGGCTAAGCCTACAAAACAACGAAACCTGCGATCTCGTTGGCGTCGCTTTCGAACATGATCTCAGCTGGCACAAACACATTACTTCAGTCGCCACATCGGCAGCTAAAAAGCTTAGTTTTCTCTTTCGAGCCGGAAAATACTTCTCCCCTTCCAACTTATACACGCTCCCACATCTGGGGACCGGCATCACCTTCGACACTTAAGATCCTTGATTCTATCCAAAAGAGAGCCATTCGACTTATCAATGACCCAGCCCTCACGAGAAAACTCCCTTCTCTCGCTCATCGCCGCGCTCTGGGGGTTTATCCCTTTTCTACCGCTACTTCCACGGATTTTGCTCTGAAGAACTAGCCGGTATTATTCCCACCTTGAATGTCCCTAGCAGAACAATAAGAGGCGCGTTACGTATGCATCCCTTTATTGTCCAGCTACAAAAGCCTAGAACAGACCACTTCTCTCGCTCATTCATACCTAAGGTCTCCAGATTATGGAACAAATTGTCTGCAGATGTTTTCCCTTCCCGTCCCAACCTCCAATCCTTCAAATCCCGTGTCAATAGACTACATTTCCTTTCTCTTCAGACACCCACGGTACGTTAGTACTTAGGCTTGAAGTCTACGTGGGATGCCTTAGATAAAAAAAAAAACAATCAAATCAAATTCTGATATATTGTATAAGGAACAGAATTTTTATTTACAAAGCCCTCCTAAAGTAGATAAAATGTACCTACACATATATAAATTCCTACGACAAATGGGCTCATCATAAAAAAAAATCGGTCAAGTGCAAGCTACACTTGCACAATTAGTGTTCCGTGCCATCAGCCCCCCACTTAACTTGAGCGAACCTCGGTTGCCCGATCTCCGCCCATCTGCCGCACGACGCGTCGGTATCACATCGTGTATGCGCGGAGCTGAATGGGGAGCGTTTCGACTAAGCCAAATTAAAAATTTTGAAAAGTGTAGGGACAGAAGTTGTTACTTACATCGTAAGAAATATTTTTTCTTAAAAAACTTTTTCTCTAAAAGCAATGATTCAGCAGTTATAAGGAAATAAACAATTAAATTGTTTATAACAATTGATCGCGCTAGAATTTTTCAATCCTGATAATTTTGGCTCAATCTACACCTAATTCTCAATGTTAGTGATTTTTTTCTGATTTTTCTGAGTAACCCTTTAGGCGATAAGGGTGGGAGACAGCAATTTTTAAGCGTTTTTCCCCAGAAATGTTTAAAAAATGCATACAGAATACATCATATATATTGTTGAATTCGTGTTTCAGTAAGCTTTCATTTGACACCCTACGCCCTACACACTACACGATGCCCTTGAAATTTTTTTTCCATTCCCCATTTACCCCCTGAAATTAATCCCCAAAGTCAAAATTTAACTTTTTATAGTTCACGTCTATAATTGGGCCACTACACTCTATCTTTGTGCTAAAATTTAAATTTTTACGTCGAATTGTTTCAGAGAAAATCGCCTGTGACATACGGACGGGCGGACACCGAAGTGATTCCATGAGTGTTTCGTTTCTCTAGTTTTAGCACGGAAAAAAAAATTTAAATTCGTATAGGTAAAACCTAAAGGCAGTGAACAAGGTTAAAATAGTTTTACTTAAAATAAGAAGTATTTGGCCAGTAGTATTTACTTAACCCTCCTAATACTAACTGGGGTAGTTTTGTACCCCAACTTATTTTTTTTTGAGGTTATTTTGCAATATCTTTTTTTCCGTTTGTTATAAATTGAAATCGTCCTAGAAATACTCATTTGAAGTAATGTCCTACATTATCTACAAGTTTCATTAAAAAAAAGATTTATACTGTATGTAATCCTACAGCACAAAGTGGCTGGTGTGCAAGAATATCCCAGTTCGTATTCCGTATTAAATGATTTAACGCCTATGGTGGGAGTATTAAAACACAGTACTAAACGGGTTATGTGTAGAAAATATTCAAATTGAGTAAAAACTGCATTTTGTTAACAGTATAAAAGACTGTTTTTCTTTACTTTTTTATTTGTTATTATTATAAATCATTTTCTAATTAATATATTTAATTCATTTTTAGTAATGGGGGTTGTTTTTATTTAAATAACAAAACAAACAAAGTTTTGTTGACAAAATAAGCTGGGATCGGTTGGGGTACAAAAATACCCCAGTCAGTAGTTTATGTTGGTTAAATATGTCAGTATTAGGAAGGTTAATCAATTCACTGGTCGCAGGTGTTCATTTTGTTATCTCGCGGCACGGGTCTTGTTTGCAGTTTATGGTTCTTTTTACTCGACAGCGGCACAACAAACGATTTAAAGTTTGAGTGATCCTACTTTACACTTTATTTTTAAAATGACCGTAAATAAAATAATCCAGTGGCGTCAAGTCCGGCCACCAAGCCGGCCATTCTATTATTGCGCCTCTGTACTTTACTATGGCAAAAGAATGTACCCACATATATTATTCTCGTCACATAGTGCTATGGCAAGAGAACGTACTTGCATTCATTCTTTTCATATAATACATTTTTTGCCATAGCAGGGTACCGCTTCTTATCCATTGATTAGGGAAAATATTCTTAAAATATATTTAAATTTAATCCAAAATGAGGTGGGGCTTCACCTGGCCAAAGCCAAATATTCGGAAAATTTGATCCCATTACATTTTTAATTGCTGGTACAATTTTATTTTCTAACATGTGAATTTACATTTCGGCGGTTAAGTCGCCCTCAGTAAAAAATTTTAACCCAGTGCTTATAATTTCAGCCCACTTATGACCTTTTTGCAGATATTGTGTATTTGTTAATCGCATTCAATGTGAATTTCGGAAAGCCCAATATCGGCAATGCTGCCGATTAATTGTACCACTAATCATAAAAAAGAGCCTGATCTGAAAGGGAACAACTAAAATCAAAAATTATTATCTTCTCATATTATTATCACAGATTCGCAAAGTTCCATTCTGCGATCAAAGTCATGATCTGGCACTTCTTAGACATTTTATAGGGATGAAAGTGAGTATTTGTTAAGATATTTTGGACGGACTTGAAACAAATGCCTACAGCAGTTTTTCCTGAGGACAAATTGGGATTTCCAACAAAATGTTGTAGCGTCTGCATACTTTTTTCTTATCAGTGACCGTTGTCAGTCTGATCTACCCCTGTCTTTGTAATTTCTCGTTTCTTCAAATTTTTGAACCGTTCCTATTACTATAGATTTGGAAATAGAATAACGGCCTATAAAGTTAATATTAAATAGTTCCGTGTTTCTTCATATCATCTGTCTTTCCCCAAACCCCATCATAAAAAGAGTTATTTTTTCTGTTTCATAGTAAAAGACTTTTTTTTAATTGTTCACTGGCCTTACAACTTTTTAGCCAATCATACATTAAATTTGGATCACCTAACACAAAAATATTAGTAAATTTACAAAAAATACAGGTAATAGTAGATTAAACAATAGAATAGTACATAGTAAATACGTAATAAAATTGGAAAAGGAATTTAACGTCTGTCGTTAAAGTACATCAATGCAAGCCACGTCGTTGGCGGCGCGGCGTTTGATCTAACGGTGCAAATACTGAGAAAAGTTTGTAAAGGCAAAATCAATCGTGTAAAGTACAATGAATGACATTGGTGCCGGCGGAAAGATTATTGTGGCGCTGTCTCTCTCGAGCCTTGTGTGACTTTATTAAAAACCAGTGGTTAACTAAAAGTTTTCCTTCCGCCGGCACCAACGACATAATACTTTACACGATTGATTTTGCCTTTAGCGGGTTTAAAAGTGTCACACAATTGTTAAATTCGTTTGGTGTGTCGTGAGGCCAAGATCTCCTGCAGAATGCGGTTTAGTTCATTTATAGACTGACTGTAGTGTTTGTTTAAATTTGTAAAAAGTAAATGAAGTATTAAAATGAGTGCGAAAAAAAGCTGAAGTTAGAATGGTTAATACCTCATTCTGATGTTTTATTTCAAAGTGATAACGAGTAAAGAACGGAATTTGGTTTTTTCCATTAGCAAATAACTTTAAGTAAACATCTACCCAAGGGTCGGCAACTGATTTCTAGTAGGGTCCGGATACTTTTGAAAAATTGTATCGACGTCCGGAGAAAAAAAAGAAAAACTTTAAATGGACCGCAGGTAATTCCTGTTTCTCAAAAAGGCACGTAGCTCATACAAACTCATATGATTTGTTTTAAACTTTTATTTTTACTCCTAAAAATAATATAAGATAGTATAAGATAAAATAAATGTTTGTTCTTACAAATTAATTAAGATTTTTTTGGCGGTCCAGTTTTCTACCTTCCGCGGTCCAGATCCGGATCGAATTCTGCCAGTTGCCGACCCCTGATCTAGACCCATAGTCGTCCCAGGTAGTGGTAACATTAGTAGTTAGTGTTATATTGTAGAAAAAGAGTATTTTGCGGTTATTTGCATACATATGGCAGTTATATCCCCTACATGCCCTCGGGGCATACCAACTATGTTTTGTGTGTAGATCTTTATACTGAAGTAAAAAAATTCACTCTCAACTTTTTTTTTAGTTTACCACAATATCGGCACAACATTATTTTTATGTTCTGCGAATATTGTCCTAATACATCCACCTTGACAGGTGTGCAAAAATTATCAACAGTTTTATGTTGACAGAATATATGAAAATGTGTCCTCAGTCCTCTCCAAAAATTCCTTTGTCGAGGTTATCCTCATTCGGCTAGAATGCTTGCAAGTAGATTAAATAATTTTCCGAACATACCTATCATTAATTAGGTATAAGTAAAGCTACGCCATTATGATATTTGAAATGAAAATATACTTAACACAGCACAACCACAGTTAAAGTAAAAAACTTGGAGTGGTTGCTTCCATATTCCACTATCTTATTTCAACGGGAACATGGTGTTTGACTTGCAGTGTGTAACTCTCAATTTATTTGTACAAATCGAAATCACATCGAGCGACATGTCAAGGGTCCGAAGCATTTAGAGAAGATGCAATCTCATTCGGGGCCATCCGCATCTAGAGAACCTGATGTAATACACGCAGAGTTTTGCATGAATTTGTGTGAAACCTTTGTTGCAGCTGACATTCGTCTCCATAAAATAAATAATCCATCTATGAAGAAATTTTTATAAAAATACTGCCACCACAGAGTACCAGACGAATCTATTCTTCGTAAAATTTATGTAGATAAGGTATACTCAAAAACTATTGACAAAATACGTCACAATATTGAAGAAAAAAAGTTGTGGTTTAGCATCGATGAAACCACCGACATCAAGGGCCGATACGTTGCTAGTATTATAGTTGGGCCTTTAAGTCCTACAGAAGCGGAAAGCTCATATGTAGTCAACAGTAAATTTCTGGCTAAAACCAATAGTGAGACAATAACTCAAGCTGCAGTAGAAAGTATCAGGTCGCTCTTTCTAGACACGAATATTACTGAAAGCGTTGTTTTGCTGCTTTCGGATAGTGCGGCATATATCCTAAAAGCAGGCAGTTAAAAGAACATTTTCCAAATTTGATTCATTTTACATGTCTAGCTCATGCCTTGCATAGGATATGTGAACTGATACGTGACTTCTATCCAGTTATTGATACTTTGGTTAGTGAGGTAAAAAAAGGTTTTCTTAAATCACCAGCGCGAACAAACACATTTAAAGAAACGTGTCCTAATGTCCCATTGCCCTCACAACCTGTGGGGAACATGGTTATCAGCCGTAATATATTACCATACAAATTACGACTTAGTTAAAAATGCTATTGACAGTCTAAAAGATCATGCTCTGAGTGTAAAAAAAGTAAAGAAGTTATAAGTGCACTGAAGTTTAAAGATGATTTAAAGTTTATTTCTGAAAATTTTGGGTTATCTTCCAGGTGTAATTGAACAGTTGGAGACACAAAACCTTTCCCTTTTGACTTCTTTTGATTTCTTTCAGACAACCATAGACAAGCTCAAAGCATGTCCTACCGAAATTGATGAAAAATTGTATATACCAAAAAGCTTTGAAAGAAATCCAGGATTTTCAGAAATTACACATATTTTTGAAACATTGAAAAAATTAATAGTATATTACAGTACAAGTACGGTAGGTACGTCTTTACCGCATGTGCGTGATGTTTATCAAAACGAGCCGAAGGCGAGTTTGGTAAATCACGCAAATGCGGTAAAGACACCTACCGTAAGTGTATTGTACGATATTTTATCTACAAGCATGTTTTAGGGCACCAATATTAAAAACTAAAAGAGCACTGTTTTAATTTACCCCGTAGGTGCCTCGTAAGTCGTTATCAACAATGCATTAATATCAGGTTACTAGGGAAATAAATTATAGAAATTTAATAGTTGGCTTTTATATGACAGATGTAAAACTTGACACGGAATAAACGATAATTATTTTTGTAACAATTTCGTGAAAGTGTGTTTTGCGTCCCTTAAATGGAAGTCTGTAGCAGCAGTGATGATGAAATTCCGAAAGAAGTTCTGGACATTGCTAATTGTTATATATATAATGTTTAATAGAGTTTCTTTTAAAAATAAAAATACACTTGAATAATATAAAATGTTTTTATAGTATGTAATTACTTACAGCACTAGTGCGGTAAAGTGATACTTACCGCACTCAAATCAGTGCGGTAAGTAGTTACTTACCACACGCTTGTAGATAAAAATACTGACTTGTACTTATTATCATTTCCGTTTCGCTCCTGTTACAAGCTGTGATGTCGAAAGAAGCTTTTCTAGACTTAGAGATATTCTTAATTATAAACGAACGCGTTTTACCGAGACGAACTTTGAAATTTTTTTAATTATATCATGTAATGCCAATAAATTCTAAGAGAGTCTAGATTTGCTTTCATTTTACATTTATTACACAAAAATATTTTCACGCCGCCCCTGTTTCAAGTCGATCATTGGGACGAGCTCGAGTGCAACAGCCAATGGGTCGTTTAGCACGCCTCTGAAGGTCAAGAAAAAGATAAGTTAGTGAACTGACTAATGTCAAACACCACGCTCTACGGGTGTTCGAAGACAATATATGTAAATCGGACAAAGATACGTCGGAACAGTCGGATAAAAGTATGCCGAGCATTATGTTGCTTTTGTAATAATAGTCTGTTATTCGATAGAATTTTGGACATTATTTGCACTTTCCATGCAAAATCTGCCCCCTTAAAAAATATGTAAAATTAATATCTATTTTGAACATCTACTATGCCCATTTTTAAAAAACTACCACCAGTAATTGGCTCAGTCGGGGGTCATTTAATAGGGTTGGTTGATTCTTGTGAGATGTTTAATTCTCGAAGTAAATTTTGAACAAAAATAAGCATTTTTATGAGAAATATGTATGCTGTGACTACAGCATTATAAAATTTAAGTAAAAAAGTAAAAACTTTACTTTTTGTATCGAATTAATTAGCTTTCGAGCATCTTTGAAAAAATACGAATCTTTAATATGTTTTAAATCAAGGCCGCCCATCTTCAGGCTCGCGGTCCACGAAGTGACCCTCCAATGGTTTTAAATTGGCCCCCAAAATATACAAGTAGATTGTACATACACATGGCAATGCCGTCTTATTCAAAGCAAGACCGAGCCGCAATAGGTATTGTGGCCCGCAGGCAAGCAATTAATTACAATTCTGGCCCACCTAAAAAACTGGTTGGGCGGCCTTGTTCTAGACTATGTAATACGTAATAATATAAAATTAAAATAAAATAAAATATAAAACAAGGGTTTTACTAAGGGAACCCCAAAACACTCAAGTTGGGTCTTTTAAGGCAAATGCCGTAGTAAAACTGGTATTTTTATTTTTTTTACTATCGAGTGGATGGTCTACTTTTAAAATAATTTTAAGTATAGTTTCAAAAAGAGAACACATTAACTTTTTAGAAAAAGCGAGGAGGATGGAAAGTAACACGATCCCGTTCTTTGTGCTTAATAAGCACAATTTTATAATTGCTGCATATTTTAATGTAAATCTACTTTTTTGAAGTTTTTTTTTTGAGTTTTGAAAAGAACACACATGCACCTTTACTATACTATAATAGTCTTTAATTTGACAGTAAGCAACTTTAACCAGGAATAAAAATTTTTTAGAAGTCAATTATAGAAAGTTTCCCATTTCTTCACGTTGTTTCCATACTTTTCTGAATACACTGTATATATATATATATATATATATATATATATATATATATATATATATATATATATATATATATATATATATATATATATATATATATATATAGAAAATAGAGTAGCGTCAACTAGACACGTATTAACTTTTTTAAATTCGATCCTTCAGGGAGTAAAAAAGGGATGTACAATTTTTTAGAAAGAAATTATGCCTGACAAACAAGGTGGAGATGTTAAATTAAACAGCATGGAGACTCCTCATAAGAAATAAGCAAATATATGTATGCGTGCTTTTTAACATTCGGTCCCTAAAAGGGAAACATGAGGAGTAAATTTTCTAAAAAAGTCTAGATATGAAGGAAGGGAGGGCATTTTATATTCAGTATACAAAGTTCTCATTAGAAGTAAGCAAACACATGTTTGGGGGTTTTTAAAAATTCAACCCCTACGGATTTTTTTGGAAAATGGTTATGTGTTACAGGTTACTAATATATGAGATATCAAATTCAGTATGCCCTAAACTTCTTTCGTCTACAAATAAAAATTGACATAAATACAAACACTACGCGGGTAAAGCCGCGAAAGTTTCTATATAACATGTGTTCCAGTACTGCAAGAGTTTAAAAGCTGCTTTATAAACTGGTCACAAGTTTGGCATTGCATATTTACTAAAGAAATTGCACCGAATCTAAGTACAAAAAAGACTTGTAGTCTTATAGCTATGATTTAAAATTATTTTTTTTATTTTAACAGCACATGTAAAACCAGTGGCGTGGTTCCCGAGGCCCCGATGCAAACTATTGTTATGGGTCCACTGAAAAAAAGGTTTGAGATCGAGGACCAAAAAAAGTTTTGTGTGCAATAAGTAAAATTAAACCGAGCCGCGGGGCCCCAAGTTCCCGGGTCCCCTATGCGTCGCATAGGTTGTTTTGCCATAGCTACGCCACTGTGTAAAACTCACAGTATAGATACAAACCTAGAACAAAGAGGCTGAAGACAGCCGTATAATTTATTAATTCATATTCGAGATTCAGCACGCCATATTTAGAACTATAAAGGAACATAGTCGGTTTTAAAACTGCCCTTTTCAAATGTCTGTTCACCTTAAATAAAAATAAACGATGTCAAATAAACGGTTGTTATTCTGCCAAGTTAGCAGGGCCAACTACATAGCATATGAAGTGAAGTGGTTTTATGGGAAAAGCGAATCTGCCATGTTTATCTTTAAGGTAGTGGTGTTATTGATAAGCTTACATAATAATTTAACTAGTTTACATTTTTATTAAAAATTGTCCCTGTGTGAAAACCATGATTAAAAATAATTGGGCATTCTAGAAACATAAATGGAAAATATTTTTAAAAATTGTTCCCACAGTTTATAAAAAAATTTCAATTTGATTTTTCATTACTATTGTAGGTAGAGTTGAAAAAAATCAATAAAAGATCTTGGTTGGGTCAGTAATAGACTATTTTACGACTTTGATTAAAAACATGCTTTTGTGTTCAATAGAATTCGTCCAGTTTTTCTGGGATCAATAAAGCATCTTTTTTATGTTTTTCGTTTCTCACGTTTTGAGAGTTTCGACGTGGTATTCAAATCTATGCGAAGTGTAGAATTTTTGCATGTAAAATTTACTAACATTTTTAGAAACCTAACGTTGTATGAAATACCAATTAATTGACTAACCGTTCCGCCATTGCTCCTATATAGAGTCTGACCGAACCTTCAGTTTCGGCTTCGGCCACCTTCGGCTAGACATTCGGCTTCGGCCACCTTCGGCTAGACATTCGGCTTCGGCCAATGGACAACGGTGGATTGTTAACAGCAGAAAAATTTGATTTTTTAAAATTCATTGGCCATAACGGATTTTTTTTATCTGAGACAGTCCACGTAGACTTCAAGCCTAAGTATTTACTAACGTACCATCTGAGGGGAAGGGAAATGTAATCTATTGACACGAGATTTAAAGTTTTGGAGGTTGGGAGGGGAAGGAAAAACATTTACAGGCAGTCCGTTCCACATAGTGGTGTTAATCCCGGGATCCTGAAATCCTGGGGTCACGGGATCTTGTAGTATAAACTGGACTTGAAAATCCCGGGATCGGTAAATATTTTCGGGATTAATCTCAAAATGTTCTTTAGCGAAACCGCCAGCGATATGGAAGACACTGAAGGTATGGATAAGGTGGAAATTGTGGAAAAAAAGTGAACTTTTGGAAGCAATCAATCATTGCCAATAATCATTACCTCTGTGTACGAGTATTGGTATCTAGAGTTAGACAAATAGTTCGAACATTTAGAAAATCGCCAACTAAAAATGATAAACTACAAAAATATATCAAAAATGGTAATGGGAAAGAGCTAAAAGTTATATTATATTGCAAAGCGAGATGGAACAGCTTACTTGACATGCTCGAGCGTTTCACACTATTAGAGAATTTCATAAAAAAATATCTTATTGATCTAAACATAACACCAATTAGGATTCAGAAAGTGAAGTTCTCAAAGGCATTGTAAAAGTTCTTCAACCAAGAAAAATTACAGTTAAAGCCCTATGCCGTCGCGATATGGATTTATGTAAAGCAGATGCGTCACTAAAGTTCAAGTTGAAGGAATTATCCAGAATTAAAACACCACTCAGTACGGAACTACACGAGTCATTTAGAACAAGGATTAAGCAGCGCAGAATTATTTATTCTAACATTCTCTGTTATCTCAAAAATCTCGATATTCTAAACTCTGGACAAGATGACTGCTTCAAAACATTAATATTTCCCTCCTTAAATCTAAACTGGAACCACTTTTAATCAGGGTAGATACAGACCACGAAAGTGAAATAATAATTAGCGACGAAGATGACAATCCCATTGCATAAATTCTGAGGGCAGAAGAGAATGAACCATTCAACGTCAAGTAATAAGACGTAAATGTCCGCAATCCTAACTCAAGAAATTCATTTATTTGCTATTTGCTAATGATGGCAGTGGCGGACGTAATCTTCAAAAAGCCTTTGAATTCATACTAACCATTCAGCCTACAAGCATAGAACCCTAGAGATGTTTCTCTTTCGCAGTTTTGTGCCACAAAATACATTTTAGCCTGAAAGAAGAACCTTTGGGCGCCCTAATATGTTTACGGTATTTTTTTAAATAAGTATAAATTTATGCGTATATATTTTTGTATTTAGAGTCGTTTAGGTGCATTTTAGTTCATTTGTATGTTTAAACTTAATAGGTAAATGAAAATTTTAATATTTGAATCCCTTTAAATTTTTTTCGGGAGTAATCCCGGGATTAGACAACAAAAGCTCGAAAATCCCGGGACTAACAAAAACCAGTCGGGATTGACAAGCCTAGTTTCATAATCTGGAGACCCTAGGTATGAATGAGCAAGAGAAGTGGGATGCTATTGTAGCTGGACAGTAAATGGATGCAGAAGTAACGCTCCTCGTGTTGTTCTGTCTGAACAGTCAAGGGAGCAATTATAGCGGCTAGTTCTTTAAAGCAAAATCCGTGGAAGTAGCAGTAGAACAGGGATAAATCCCCAACACCGCGGCGATGAGCGAGAGAAGGGAGTTTTCTCGTGAGGGCTGGGTCATTGATAAGTCGAATGGATAGAATCAAGGATGTTAAGTGTCGAAGGTGATGCCGCTCCCCATATGTGGGAGCAGTACTCTAGGTTAGGTCTTATTTGGGAAACATAGAGAGTGTGTAAGTTGAAAGGGGGGAAGTGTTGTCTGGCTCGAAAGAGAAAGCCAAGATTTTTAGCTGCTGATGTGGCTATTGAAGTAATGTGTTTGTGCCAGCTGAGATCATTAAATTTTATACGACTACATAGTTAAACTTTTACTATTTAAAATTAAGAATATTCTTAATTAGGATTATTTATAAGACCGAAGTCATTCATCGCGTGTTCATTATAATAAAATATAGTTGTTTATATTACATTTCTTTAAACCAAATTCAAAAAGTCTGCTTTTTGAGTTATACAAAATTAATTCCTAACTTAAAAATTTACATCTCATTTTACCTTGTATTTTTGTACAAAAAATACGTTAGAAGCATCACAAGATTTACTGACATTAATAAAAGGCCTAAAATATTTTATTTTTCTGCTAAATAATGGTAAATTTAAGTTAAAAAGGTTTTATTATTTATAGGTTATATTATTTCTAAAGGTTTATTTAAAGTCGGCCCGAGTCATTTATAAATCTATAAGTCGCACTTTTTCTTTTCTAGTTCATTACACAAAGACGTACGTGTAACCGAGTGTTCAGACGGTTTTCCTAAACAACCAGCAGAGACAGCAACACTTCTGAGCTCCAACACTCCAATGCTATTTTAAATATAAGGCCTCACGTTCGATACGCTCACAGTATACGGACATCGAATCCTTTCTTAATAAATCCATGATGCGAACCGAGAATGAGCACCGGTTGCCATGCGCCGAATGTCCCCGACAAAAGTTTGATGGACCGCTATAAAAGATTTTGACCATGAAAAATCCCAACAAATTACTAACAACAGTTTTGAACAAGTTTGTTTTAAAACAATTAAATAAATTATAGGGAGGATTTGTTGATATATAGCACTAAATGCTTAACACAGGAAACCAGCCAGAATTAAAATATTCATGGATATTATTTTAATGTCCCATTTTTCACCCAATTATTGTGTGCCTCATTTTTATCCCACTTGACCCGACATACATCAATACTTTACTCATCGAAAATAAAAACTCTTGGTAGTCTGCCACCCACTTCAGTTTATATTCTTCGTGCTATCTTGTAGACGGGATCTTATATTTGAGTAGCCTAGTTTCAAAATCAGCCAAATCCATTTTGCCTTATTTTACAGGAAACGCATAAACTACTAGGAATCTCTCGAAACTAGGTATGTATTAAATTAGTTTGTATTCTATGGTAGAGATGGCGGAAAAGTCAACAAAAGAGCTTTAGGTAACCACAGAGGCGGCATCTGTTTGTTGTTTTAAATTTAAATATAAAGATCGCTTTTTTAAAACTAAGAACGGATTTAGCTGATTTAAACACTTACATTATAATAAAAAGTGTTAACAATATTTAAATATTTTATAACTTTAAAGTTTACAATAAAAGAATACAAAATAAAAAAATATTTAAATTATTTAATCAGAAGACTCATGTAGTCGCTCACAATACTCATGGTTTTCATCTTCTTCATTTTCTTGTAGGTTTTCTCTGTTTTTATGATTATACCATTTTTCCAATACCTTTCTATAAAACTATAAAGTTTCAAGGGTTTTCCAAAAAATCTCATATTTACATAGTAATACATTGAGATCTCTCAGTTTTAATTGCTTCGGCTACACTCCAACTAAAACTGAACTGGGTCTAATTAAGCTTATACATCTGCCTTTTTGCGAACGTTTTCTGCTACTCCTTGACTGACCCTGATTTTTAGGGCATTGTTCCTCTTACAGAAACAGTTTGTTTTGATTTTTGCAAAATATACCTTTTTTAATTTGAACTGAGAATGCCACTGACCTAGTGGTTTAAAAGTAGATGTGCCGCAGATTTAAAATCTAGAATATAAATGGTTCCAGAGCCCATTTCTTGTTTAATAACTTAAGCCTTGCAAACGTAGGTAATTCCAGGGCTGTAATTACAAAGCGAAGAACGATGTCGACGACAGGCCGGCAGACGGCAGAGCGGCTATTGTCAGTTTTGCAGTAGCTAGCACTGGTATCACGACGGACTGCTTATCGGACACATTCGCGTTTAGCATGGCCATGGCGATTCCGAGACCTCGTCGGTCTTTGCCGTTTGGGTACAAAGTTCAAAGATTTTTATATCGCTTTCCTGACATATGGGAAGGAAATAAAATGTTCGGTTACTGACACTTGCATCGTGGGTTAGAGTTCCTTTAGTTGCAGACAACATATTCAGAGTACAAATCATGTGTTAAATCGGCAGCTGGAGACGACGATTTTGTACCTTAACACTGATGTTAAGATCTCGTCTTTTCTTAGGATGAGTTGGTGAAATTGGACCTATGGTATGGGGAAAAATAATTTTGCCTATCACCTTCGTTACTTCTGTGAATACCTCTAGAATCAGTCAGTTTCGCAACATATTGTCCGAGGACGCGGTATATTATTTATCATTACAATTTTAAAATATCCTTTAATCTTGAATAAAAATAGAAAACCAAATTTGTCGCATCTCATTAACATTTAAATTAACCGCTAATGCTTCAAAAATTATTTTATGGGTTTTGTTTTCAATAAACACAAAGAAAATTTTTATTACTGGCCAAGACTTTAAGCACAGTTTAAAAAGCGTGTATGTCCTGAAACCCCTGACCATAATATAGACCAAAGGAATAATTACAAGGTGAGTAGCTTGAAGTTTATCTATATTGAGGTTGTGTCCAAAATATAGTCTAATTTCTCATGATTTTCCCTGTGGAAAATAAAACTTGATTTTGGCCACGACTTGTAGATAGATTTTAATTTGTTAAATGTAACATTTTTGAACTTATTCTAAATTATTCATGAAAATTATTTTAGTTTGTCTGCCAAGGGATAGAATTATATCTGTGGCTTGGTGGAAGAAGTGCCAATATCAAATTTTGACGAAAATGAGCTATTATCGACATTGTCATTATAGTCATCCCTGGTTTTTATACACAAAATATCAGAGTCAAAGTCTAATCAGAACTGGACATAATGACACTAAGTAGTAGCTATGTCAATAATGTTCATAATGTAAATTCCGTGCAAGAACTACCAATGTCAACATTGGTGGCTGATTATTGCACTAAAACGTCTTGATAATCTTATTATTTAATTCCTAATAGTTGCATTATATCCCAAATTTGAAACAACCAAAACTTTCGTGGTAGTTTTTATTCGATCGAATACTTGTAATAATAGTAATTTATTTCAACTTAATTATTTCAACTTGATGAAAACTGGCATTGGCACTTCTTGCATCTAGCCACAGATATGCATAATAAAATTACCTTATAATTATTGCAAAGTTTTGACAACTGTTCGCCCATGATAAATATTAGTGCAAGCACCAATTCTAAAATACAACTTCGATTAGATATAGGTCTTAGACTACTTGGTTTTAACGTACAGCATCTTAAGATATTTTTTAAAAACTAATTTTTCATTTTTTTCATTACTTTTGTTTCATTAAAACTTAATGAGCATTGTGTTTCATATAATTTGAAAATAATTTAGGACCAAATGAATTATGAGGTCTAACTTAGAAAAACCATAATAACATGGAAAAACCCATTCCTCAGGAGATAACTAAAACTGTTGTAAAAATTTGACTGAGGTTTTTAAGCTGTGAAAGATCTTTTATCACCATTTTTGTTTTCCGGCTTTTTGTTCATAAGTAAATAGATTTGCTCAGGTTTCTAGATTTGGAAAATAATACAACTTCTTCCCCTAACAACAATATAGTTGCCAGAACTTTCGGTAAAACCAAAAGCGACACTCTATTAACAACTTTTCAGAATTTTAAACAGGTATTTTTTATATTTTGTAATACATGTAATACATGGAGTGCACTCAAGTTGACGAAATTAATGCTCATTATGGTTTACACTGCCCAGAGTCTAATCAACATGTTTCATCAAAAAATAGTAAGCAGATGATCCATTGCTTTAGATAACTTTGCCAACGATGACTTTTGTACAAATATATTTTTAAAACCTAAGTAGTCAAAGGTTTAAAATAATTTATAATAAAAATGTTCAAAATGTTGTACTGCGGACACCCACACACATGTCCAAAAACGAATAAGTTCAAGTTTATTGATCATGATCATGTCTTTTAATATAACTATTATCATATATTTTATGGCTTGCATCACTTACCCGACCTATTCTGTCTGCTATGATTACCATTAATAAAAAAGTAATTTTAGTAAATATCAGTTATTAAAATAGATTTAATATTACAGTGTGGAGTGAAATCGACATATTTAAATCTTAACTGGAAAAAGTCTCTTTACCAATGAATCAAGATCATAATGGCTACAGAGGACCTCTTGCTGATTTTGATTTTAGAGGTAAAACCTTTTACGTATTATTTTGTTTTTGCCAGTTGCTAATAATATTGCTCATGCCAGGTAGAATATAAGTTTAGAAAAAATGAAGCATTAAAATGTATCAGTTTCACACCCAATGACTAGAATGATATATCCACTACTAGCGCAAAACATTTACTTCCGGCTACAAAATTTAATAGCTCGGCTTTATCTATATTTTTTGTTAATTTATAACTCAAAGCTAATAGGATAGGATAGCGTTATAAATTTATTTATTAGAATAATCGATACTGCGAAAAAAAAATCATTAAATTAAAGCTAACAAAGCATAGATAGGTACAGAAAACATTACCGACTAAGATGGGAATCAGGTACCTAACTAATGATAAGTATCATATTTTTTTTTTAAATATACTGTTACGAACTTCCCAGTATATATACTTTTTAGCTTCAGTTTATGTTCGTGTGTTTTGAGATTTTATGTTTATTTTATATTAGTTTATAATTTAATACCCTGCTTCATTTTCACATGTTACGCCTATGAAAGAAGAATCTTTGCAGACTATTCGATTCTGTTATTTTCTTCATGGAGCACCCATAATTAGGGTGACCAGATTTCAACTTGGCGAAACCGGGACACATGCTTGAAAATATGTAGAAATACTTTTTGATCGGCATAAAAACTACGTACATGTAAATTTTAACATTTTAATAAAAAAAAGTCACATTATAATAAAAAAACAAAAACATTTCTTTTAAAATAGGTACGTACAGGGTTTTCTTTTATATTTTGAACGGGGTCCACAGTCGTTATTTTTAGAGATATGGAAAAATGTTTAATACAAAAATTTTAGGGTTTTATCTATATATAATCAAAAAATCGCTATAATCTTTAATTTTTTAAATAGAACACCCTGGATATTTTCAACCATTTAGAAAGATATCCTTTTTCTGATTTCAAAAATATATAGTTTGTTTATGTTTCTTTAAGCAGTTTTTAAAATATTTAGATTTAAATGTTTAAAAATGTTCAAAGCTATACGTTTGCGATCACTGAGCAAGTGATTCCAAAGCCACCTATGCTTGAGCGGCTATGACTTAAAACTGGGCATTTTTAAATATTTAAATCTAAATATTTTAAAAACTGCTTAAAGAAACATAAACAAACTATATATTGTTGAAATCAGAAAAAAGATATCTTTCTAAATGGTTGAAAATATACAGGGTGTTCTATTTAAAAAATTGAAGTTGATAGCGATTTTTTGACATTCTGATTATCATTTGTTTATTTTTTTAGAAAATTCTGATGATTTAGATAAAACCCTAAAATTTGTGTATTAAACATTTTTCCATATCTCTAAAAATAAGGACTGTGGACCCCGTTTAAAATATAAGAGAAAACCCGGTACTTACTATCTAATATAGCTTTTTTAAGTAACATGAAAACAACAAGAAAAACAGGTAGGTACCGAAACACCTACATACATAATTTTAACTTTTTTTTTTTTAAACAAAAGCACATCCTAACAAAAAAAATTTAACCGGTAACTTATAATTTAGTTAGCAACTGTTTATCTCATTAAGGTATATTTCTCATTTGAAGATACCTTGCGTAAAACACTATCTTTGTCTTTAACAAAAGAAAAAAATTCTAAACAGGATAGGTTAAAATTTTTTAAAGAAAATATTATATTCTCCACGCTATCCAAAGACAACTCGTTTCGTTCATCGGTCCAATGGATATTTATTAAGGAGAAAATTCTTTCTACATTTGAATTATTTCACGGTATACTAAAATCTCCTCGCAAATTTTTAATATTTCAGAAGTTGTGTCAACAAAATCGTTCTCTTTAAATATACTAATCCACTTTTGTGAAGCAGATTTCTTTTGAAATGCTACATTTGTTAAAAATTATTTTCTTGCAAAATTTATTTAATTTTTGAAAATTAACAAAAATTTTATCTTCGTTTAGAGTAGAGGATTATTTTTTGAATTGAATAAAGAAATGTTTTTGAATTTCCTCAATTTGCGGAATTGTTTTTAAAAGCATCCAGTTAAAGGAATGTAAGTTGTGTAGGGGAGCTTTCCATTTTTGTAAATATTTGATAGCCGTTTGATAAAACCGCTTTACTTCTTTTTCAAACTCCTTTTGTCTCTCTCTGCTAACAACATCTTCAGTTTATTGTTGTTCATATTGTTGAAACGTAAAAACCGGGACATTTGTGCGTCCCGATGCATTTTGTCGGGACACCGGGACTGCGATTCAAAAAAGGGGACAATCCGGGGTAAACGGGACGCCTGGTCACCCTACCCATGATAGAACTACTAGAATTTACCAGTCTTCTATTTTTCTCTTTTAATGCTTCTTGTATCCTTCTAAAATGTTTCAGAATTCTTCAGAATCATGAAAAGGATAAAATATATAAAGGCTCCAGACTGTCTTTCGTTGTTGATTTTTAGTTTTACCTTAGAAACGCATTTCTTTGTTGTCAGTTACGTGATTTATTGTGACATTGACAGTACGAACAAAAGTTATTATCAGTGAATAAAGTTTGGAAAACCGGAAGTTTGTTTGGTATTTCGGCTGCCCGGTACAATACCATCTTTTTTATATACGCGAGGCAATACTTAAACTGAAAATACTATCTTATATACATATTTATAACGTCTCATTTTCTCTTAATTGACAGTTGCAGCAAAAAAAAAACAAAGAATCTTTAATTTTTAATGTTTCGACACACAGTAGTTATGCAATCTAATAAATAAGTTCGTAATTAAGTTTTCCTAGTTAAGTAACGGTTTAAACTGGCACAGTCTACAACGTGCATGTAAATATTCAAATAATGATATAATCTAAAAGCAGGAAATGTGCAAGCATCAAGCGGCAAAGTGTAAAAACCATGAGAACCCTGCTAAGTCATCAAAAGAAAGACAAATAGTTTACAGTTTTATTACGTAACGTACGATTTTTAACAATTTATCATTATTATCGTACGTTGGACAAAACAGCTATTTTGACAAGAAATGGAAATAATCACTATATACAGATGAAGTGTTGTTTACTTTTGTAAATTGCTATGCTACTAGACAGTTGATATGTGATAAAATCAAGGAATTTGAAGGGGTAAGGGGAATAGCTATAAAGCCGGCTAACGATGGAGAAATAACCCAGCATGGAGCAAGTTAAACGTCATTAACGTCAATTTAGGGTACAAATTCGATTGACAACAATTGGATCGATCCGAATCAGATTTTGAACTTTTAGCGAAATGCGTAATTACAGCAAGGCGGGTAGTAGAAAGAGATACAATGACACCGAAAAGTGATCCGGACCGATCCAATTTTGGCAAGTCAATACGGCTCTGCGTATTAAAAAATCACGGGGTCAATGTGACGAGCCCATCAGAGACGGATCGGACAGTTTTATTCTCGACTACGAATTGTATGTAGGTGAGCTTGTCGTAGGTTGTTAATGGTCCTTAATCTAAAACCCCGAAACCGGACTTGTAATCTCGAACTCCGAACCATAGGGAGGGAAGAATTCAGCTTCATTTATGTCTATGTTGCTGACTTTGTCGGGCGGCCTATCGTATTGTGTGTTTCGGCTGTGTTCGTTCAGTTTTCTTCTGGTGGTTTTGTGGCTTTCTGAGTTTCATTAGCCTTTTTGCCGCGAGAACAGTTTATAATGACGGAATATATACTGGTTTATGATGGGTGTTGTAGACGTCATATCGATCCCCACCTAAGTTTAGGTTACATCGGAGTATGTCGCGGAAACGCACCAGATGATGGAAATTGTGATTTAAGGTTAAATAAACAAATCTAGCATTCCGTAGTTCTTTTATTATAAGAACTTTAGTTTGTCTGCTTAATTTTTCCCCTACGATGGCTCTGTTTTCTTTTTTGGCAGAACTAATTTGTAGGACAGTTTATTTTGATAGACCAAAACACAAAGTTTTTTTTAATGGACACGTGACGATAAAACTTGTTTCCATTTATAACTTCTTCTACGAATTATCAGAATCGGAGTTTATATACTGAGATTGTATTTTGTACAGAAAAGAAGTTGCTCGGAAGTTAGTTTTGCTGGAATGTTTTCATTAGCCTGAATCCGTTTCCATTTTTTGTATAAAATATGTGTATACTCAAAATAACCACAAACACACCAACAAAATTACAGGAATAAAAGGATAACCTGCTTCAGAACGGATTATGGTGGTTTATGTTAAATGTCAAAAACAGTGAAGTCATTGGTTGCGTCATGATTATTTCCCCTTTGATAATTCTTCTCGCGGCAATCAGCATAAATGCATAAACTATACACAGATTATTTCAGTTTATGTGGCGGCAAAAAGCCTATTGTTTACTTATGATAGTGTCCTGTAAAAACCTTTATGCGTTTATCTTTACAAGTTATAGTAGCAGTCTTGCAGAATATCTACACCCTGCAGAGATCCTATTCTACTTTAGTAGTCTGACTACCGAATAGTCCTACCTATGAGTCCAATTTTTTCTATTTTATTTGGCTTACCTATTTACGCCTCTTTCTATAATCCCAATTATTAATAACCAAACTAGAAACTAGTACCATAACCGGCCTGATGATGTACTGTGCATACAGGAGGTACTAAATCAAAGTTACTATGATATTTAAGGATAGTAATGACATATTACAAATATATCTGCTCACAATATGCATTACAAAATACAAGAAAACATTTCATGGTTTGCGAGTAACGTTTTCGTTCAATAGATATAATGGATTGGCACACTTATTCATTCCATATACATATAATAGAAAGGCTAGTGAACTTACTAAGTGTATTTTTCACAACATTAAATCCCTTCTAGGTTTGGACCTTTTTAAAACATTTGGGAATTATCCATACGGTGACGCATCTTGTATTTCATTACTTATGTACTATACAGTAAAACCATTTGTAATCTTTCTCTTTGTATTTTAAGACATTAGATTTATATGTAATAAGATAATAATACTGTGTAATAAGACTGTGTCCATGTAATTGCAGTGAATACATAAACTTCTGAAGTGCGGACCTGGCCTGCATTCTACTTTTGAAGGTAAACTTGTATCCTAAATGATACTCTCCTTCCTCGCATAGTCAAATTCAGTTTTAGGCAATAACCTTTTTTTGCCCCTTCCAAATTCCTTGGACAAAACACTAACGTTCAGATTCACTAAGAAAGTTTAAAATTTAGTACTGGTTTAAATTAAGATATTATAGTTGATCAGTTATGTTTTGACAGGTTCTTGTTCTGTCATTGTTAATAAGTTATCATTAAAAACTTATGAATTATTCTGATATCTCAGTGATTTACTTGGCTTTCAAATGATTTTCGTCTTGGAACGAGTTGCTGTAATGACTTTAGTTCTATTATTGTTGAAAGTACGTACTAAAATTGTCCTTTTCTTGATAAATTTGCGAAAAAGCTCAGAAATAAGTTCATAGTATAAAACTTAGTTGTCTTATTCTTACCCTTGTCAGTTCAAGGGCGTACCCAGGATCTGAACTAGAGGGGGGCAACTCATATTATTTTCAAGGAAGGGGGCGGGATGCGAATTCGTTTGTGAAGATCATAGACTACTTTTTCTTCTAGGGAGGAAGGCTTCTTCTAGGGGTGTGCAGCTGCCCAGGAAGGGGGCGGGGTGATAATTCGGTTTGCGAAGATCATAACTATTTTGGCTTCTAGGGGGGGGGGCAGCTGCCCCTCCCTGCCCCTCGCTGGGTACGCCCTTGTGTCAGTTTAAAACTTTTGGTTGTCAAATTAAACCGGACTAGCGTTGGAGAATCTGGCTGAATATGTTTATTTCATTGCCAAACGTGATGGGATGCGCAGAATTCTTAAGAAATTAAAGTTCAAAAGTAAATAGAAATATTAAAAAAAATATTCTTGTTCAGCTTTCATGAAAATAATATAAAATTTTATTTCAAATACTAATAAACAACTTTAAGTAAGTGTGCATTAAATAATAATAACAAACTACTCAAAACAATTATCGCATATTTTCTTAAATGGGTATATTTATTCAGCAAATACAAATAATTTGGATTTCAATTTTTTTTATTATATATGTATATATACAGGGTGTTATGAAATTCACTGCATATATTGGAATGGGTGACTCCTGGGGTAATCTACAGACATACCCAATACTTTTTTTGTCTTAAATCGAACATTTTAAAAATTTTCAAAAATACCCTAAAACCAGTGTATATTCGCCGCATCTGGCTGATCGTATACAAGGCGCTTGACGGAAATTTGCGCGCGAAAACTTTAAACAATTGAATTTGTTGAAACGTTGCCAGACATATAAATCTTTAAGGAGAATTTATTTTCCGTTTTTAAGCGTAATTTAAGACATTAAGAATTTTTTTTAACCTCTTCCTACGAAGAAACTAAAAAAAAAATAATAAATAGGCACTGCGAAATCAATCCTTTTTGTCAGTAGCCTTAGTTTTAAGTAATATTTAAGACACCCTATAAGCGTTATTCCTACTAGCTTAAACTTTCTGCCAAGGAAAAGTTGAAAATCAAAACGAAAATACTAATTGAGCACAACTAGATAGTACTTACTTCAAAAGTATAACCAGATTCGCTACCATCCATTGCCATAATACGTAAATATTATTAGTGTTTTAAATTAAATTTAGTTTTCAACCCTATTACGCTACTCACTCAAAGAAACTAGATAAAACTGATCAAAATATTGGTTAACAACGGATCGACGAAGACCATTTTCTAGGTAGTGAAAAGAAATTACATTATTTAAAACTTTAAACGAAAAAAATAAATTAAAACATTTATTGCGTGGTTTGTGTGCTGCTGAAAAACTTAAATATGGCGCATGGCTCTTTGATGACATTAAGAAATCCTTCTGTTTCGATCTCCCTTCATCATGAAACATGTATCTTGTCTCTTTGTCACTTCGTTGATAAAGTAGGTGGGGCTTATTTGGCGCGAAAATTTAAAATAGAACGTCTGTTTGTATAGGCGATTTTAAATCAGTGACCTAGTCATGACTACATCACCTTATTTGGCAACGTTGCTCCATATACTCAATGTTTAACCTAAAAAATCAAAGTATTAAGATTAAATGAGACAGTGTTGCCCAATGGTCTGACTAGGTCATGACTTGACCGCTGATTTAAAAATGACTTTATTGCCTTTGAAACACTAGAGTTAAATGCTAAGCCCATATATCTAAAAAGAGAAAAAGGCGTCATCGATTTTAAGAAAGGAAGAAGAATTAACCATTAACCATACTTTTCGTTTGTTTACGTTTTTGTGTTGCTGTCCGAGTTTATTTTCTAAACAGTTATAGATTATTACGATTATTACTAAACATTATGCAGTGAATATCCAAAACAGAAGGTGTGTTAATTTCATGGAAGGGGAAGTTGAGGCACTCGTGGAGTTTGTCGAAAAATACAATGAAATTTTAGAGAACAAGAGAACTGATGCTTGATGCTGTTATGGCCAAAGAAAAAGATAAGATGTGGGAGCAGATAGCTGCCGAATGGGTAGCTGAGGGCTATGTGGAACGCACAAGTAAGCAGCTACGGGAAAAATGGAAAAACTACAAGAAGGAAGTTAAAAAAAATTTATGAAGAAAAGCAAGACATATAGGACTGGCGGTGGATATTGACTTTAAGTTATTTTTTTCCTACTCATTAGTGCCATTATAAGTTATTTTTATAGTGAGTTTATTATAAGAGTGGTCTTCATAAAAGTACGCATCTAGTATAAAATATATTTCTGTCAAAAAATTAAACCCAGTTACAAAGAATAGAGTTTTATTTATTAAAAAAAAGTATATTTCTTAATTCAGGTAACTTTAATTTCCTGTTAGGAGAGCAGCAATAAAATCCCTCTTTTACCCAATGTTTTTGTTGATCATTGATTGAAGGTAATAAAATCAAGTTCAAAGAGAAATATTTTGTTATTTAAATGTCACTTAACAATAAAACAACAAATTATGGAATACATTTTTATATTTTATTTATTTATTTATAGAATTCAAGCCCAACAGAGAATCCATTAATAGGGCAGGTTTACAAATTATAAAATCAAATAAAACAATCTTTACTTAAAATTACTCTCACCATATGTATTATTTTCTTGAGTAATTTATCCATATTTTTAACAGAAGTATCAGATTAAAATACCATCTGCTAGTTGAGATTTCCTGAGCAGGTACGAATGAATCTAGTAAAACTATGACTAATATCACATGCTGGAGAGATGCTATTGTACAAGGAACACACTTTATACACAGGCGACATAAGAAGAGCATTTGTATTAGGTGTGGGTAAAAAAAAGAAACGGCTATGCCTGTTTTCAATCCTGGGCACTATAATTTTCATCTCCTTCTACAAAGAGGAACAGTCAATGACACCATTAAGTAATTTATGCAAAAATGCCATAATACTAATATTTCCTCTCTTGTTCAGGTCAACCATATTAAATCTTTGTTCTAGTATGACACTGTCTACTCCTCTCTGTGGATAACGCCCTTCCTTCAGCTTTAAGATACATATACTTCAAGAATTTACGTTGAATTTTAAATACAATATAAAATATTTAGTACAGTGACTGGCAGAAAGTTGAAACCAAATGGAAATTTTTTTTATTATTGGTAGCTCAGAAAATTTTATTCTTGCATTTCATCGCTGCAAGAAGAAAAACTCATTTTAACAAATTTAGATTTTAGGTAGAGTATACAGGGTGCTCAAAAAATACAAAAATGTTGGTTCGGGAAAACACAAATTTAGAAATTTCCAAAAATTTTCTACAGAGAAAATAAAGCTCCTGCCAAGACAAGAAGAAAAGTAAAACAACAAAATTCACATTTTTGGTAAAAATTTTATTTGACTTTTGTTCTTCTCTTGGCAGCAGCTTTAATTTATCTGAAGAAAGTTTTTTGAAATTCCTAAATTTTTGTTTTCTTGAATCAACATTTTTGTATTTTTTGAGCACCCTGTATACTGCAAAATATAAAGTTGTCAAAATAAGTTTTGCATCAAGAATAAAATTTTCTAAGAAATCAACATTAAAAAAGGTTCCCATATGTTGCATACTTTTTTGGACACAGTATCTATCACAAAAATAAACATACATATGAACAAAATCTCACAACATATAAACCCAAAGTACACATTGTTGAAACAGAGATTTATTTATTTACAGAATTTTTTCCTTAATTATTGAAATAAATTTTTAAAATTTAATTAAAAAAAAAATTCAGATCAAACGTTTGTTATAGATATTTAATTTTCTACCAACAGAGCAGTTATATAGTCCCGTTATCTTTCTCCTAAAGTATTTCTTTCCGTATCAATATCTACATCAAAGTGATCCATTTGCTCATTGGGTTCTTGATCCAGAATTTCTTCCTAAGCTATGCGGTCATTTCTTAAAATGATATTATTATATTATGTAACATGCAAGCACTTATGATAACACCTGGGATCATATCTTCTCTAGTCATATCTAAGTATTTTAAGCGGCGAAATTTGTCTTTCAGAAGGCCAAAAGTTTGTTCGATCACGGCTCTCACAGAACTCATTCTTGTATTATATGTTACTTGGGCAGCCATTAAGTGTACATTGTCCCTATGTGGTTTTAACAGAAAAGGAAGCAGCGGATAAGCACTATCCCCATGAAGATGCTCAGTGGGTAAAATTGTTGTTTCATTTTCTGTTAACGTATATAACGGACTAGTTCGAAAAACTCTGGCATCGTGGACTCTGCCGGGAGTGCCAGCAAAAACATTAATAAATTCTTTTTTGTCATTGCACACAGCTTGTAAAATTACAGAATGGTAATTATTTCTGTTGTAATAGTCGATAGGATTGAGAGGTGGTGCCTTGATAGCTATATGGCAGCCATCTATTGCTCTGATAATTCCAGGTATATCTAAAAATAATGTATTACAAATTTCTAGACTTACATACCCAGGAAATTAATTTTCTTATTTTTATGAGTATTACTCGGAGTATTATCACCTCCAGAATTTGGTTACATATACCTACTATTTTTTGACACCCTTATGAAAAATAAGCTACCCCAGCTGAGTATACTGAAGAAAAAGAATAGTATAAGAAATCTGAGCAGTTCAGTTCTCATTGTATTTTTGCAAATAGCCCTTTTTCACCTAAAAGTGCCTTATTAAAACTTACTTGACATATTATATAGGTAATGTTCTAGCAGTTCTTTCACGGTCATTTTCATTAGGCCAAACAATATTCTCAAATCTTAAATCTGCTACTTGTTGTATGACTTCAAACCATACCATATGCCCTACTCCTGGAGCTAAATTGAACCTATCTCCAGCTGCAACTAAGCTTTCTGGCTTGGCCAAAATCCAGATAGAAAATAAGTTTTTTGTCAAAAGGAACATGCTCTTCTATTACTTGCCTTCTATTTTGTAACTGATTTAAAAGTAACTACAAACAAACGATATATTTGTAATTTATTTTCACGTAATTGATAAAAAAACTTAAAATTTTTACCTATAATGTTCAGCATAACATGCAAAACATAAAAGTAAGATCTCAATGCTGTAACCATAGCTTAGTTAGATATGTGTTCTCAGGGTATTTATTGAAACACATTCACTCAAATTTCGTAAAACAAATACACTACTTCCAAGTCTTTTACAAACATTGAACGTCCCATTTCAGCTTCCTATCTAGGTATAGCCCTAGAAACTTGACAGATGCAGCTGTTCCACCACCACGTGACTGACTTCGTGATGTAGATGCGCTGACAACATAATCCAGCAGGCTCAGCGTATCTATTTCTTCCTGTTACAGCCAATGTTCTGTTAAACATAATACTCCCAGGTCACAATCAGCAATGGCAACCTCGAGCTCGTGAAGCTTGTTTCTCACAGAGCGGACATTGTAATGTAGCAGTTTTATACATGACGATTTGCTACCACCAGGCTTCGCCCCTGTTGAGGTTCTAACCTTCTTAGGTTTAAAAAACTGTTTACTTGAATACCGACTGGCTAAACGTTTTCGTCAAGAATGACAGAATTTTTATCCTTGGGCACACCAATTTTAAAAGAACTATATTTCTGCTTCCACTTTGTTTTTATCCGTTCGCATTCACAGTCGATGTTGTAATTTAATTTTAGGTATTTTCCAATATCCTCAGGTTTTGTGTCAGACAATTGTGATACAAATAACCAAGAATAGCTACCTGATGAAGCGGCTTTCAAGGTGGTTGCATCCTCTTTTTTGCCTTCGATTGAGTTTGGTCTCAGTTTTGGGTCCACTTTTTTCTTTTATTTTTTACTGTAAGCTTCTGATTGTTTTTGTTCAACTTCGTTGAAAGCATAGAAAAATATTTAAAGGGGTTGAAAGTAGGGTTAATGTCACTGTCATTTTCTTCATTTTTCTTGGGATGGCTTGCAGTCATGCTAGACTGTTTATGTGGTCCTACTGTGGTAAGTCGTTTTGTTCGATGCCAATTTCTGCTTCTTTTGTTTCCTTCGCAGCTAATTTCACGGAATTTTTGCTTTTACCGCTTTTTTTATTAGGTTAGAATTTTCGAGATTTTCTATATTCTTTTCCAAGTAAGCATTTTTTTCTTTAAGAAGTTTATTGTTTTCTTGAAGAATTTCATTTTTACTCTTTAGTTCGTCCACTAAAGTCTTTAAATACATACTTTCGATATACTTCTCTGGTTTGGGAATGTCATCACTTTGTTTACATTCCTTACACATTAATCGAGTTTTGTAACTTATTATTATAAGTATATTAACTTTATTATTTAGTGAAAAAGAATGTTTCCAGTGCTATAAGGATAACACTGAACATTTCAGGCTATTATTTAGTGAAGAAGAAAGTTTCCACTTCCAGTGCTAATAAGTAGGTACGTTTAGTTGAAAATTATTATTTTACACTTCATTTGAAGAGCACTTCTCTGTATTGGTTTGTGTTGTAATATTTTAGCTCTTTGAAATTAGTGTTACTAGGAGTTCTTTCTTTAAAGGTAACAAAAATATTAGGTTTTCAAACTTGATACGTAGAAATATGGTAAAACAACTTGGCAACGCCTGACGTCGAAACAAAAGCTTATTTTTCTGTAACTGACATTTCTTGCTGTTTTTTTATATGGCCATGTATTTGTGACAGTGGCGCGCAGGTACTCAAAAATTTTTTTTGGATGGCCAATATCTACCTTTTCTTTATAGTGAAACACCATTTATGAATATTTTTATTCGATCTGAATTCATATCAGGAGTTACCCATTCCAATATATGCAGTGAATTTCATAACACCCTGTATATATATATATATATATATATATATATATATATATATATATATATATATATATATATATATATATATGTTTGAACGTAGACTTTCACGGATGGAGAGATGTGAAGAAATGTTGATCCGGGAGTACATCCGTTCATATGTTAAATTCCTATGGGAATCTGGCAGACGTTTCGCCGAGGTCTCGCTTAGCATCAATACTTACTCGTTGCTGTCAAGTCGTCTGATAATCAGTTTACGATGATAGAATTTTGGGTATACTTAATTATTAAATGCAAAGTAATATACTAAGACATAAGAAAATCCAAATTTCAGTATTTTTGTCCTAACATGGTAGAATTGTAATAAATAATTTTTAGCACTTCAAAGAGAACGCAGGAGACATACATCTCGTAATATAATTGAATATCTTGGTTTCCTAACGTTCTTCTTATTTGTTATAAGTTGTTTAACATCATATGGGATGTACTTAGGCACAAGTAACCAGGTAAGTTCAATAAGTTTTAAATATGTTTTTTTTGCGATACTTGCATTATAAGGTCTCTTTTAGTAACAAAATGTAAAAATAGTGTTTCTAAAACTACCTGTATGAAAAATACCCTATTGGGGTACTTTGGCAACATAGCATTTTTATTACAGCTAGCTATGAATGACACTGGAGATTAATAATTTTATATTTACACGCTAAAACATCAAATTAAGTGTGAAATGATATCTTTCACAAAATTAATGTTGGTTCGGCGTAGAGCATAATATATTTCCTTGAGAGTTCATCAAAACTTTAAACATGTTTCTTTTTTCTAATTTTAAGAAAATATCAGTGATGGCTAACAGACAAACCTAATCCTCATTAGCCAGTTTACTGTTCGATGTGGAAAAAATAAATGGATTTTAAAATGCAGTTAATTCTAAAGTTGTACCGCACCAAACTGTATGCCGAAAAAAAAAGTAGAAAAAAAAGCTGCAACTCAAAAATTTTACATAGGATACTTGGGGTCAGTTTATAAGTAAACAATGCAATTTGATCAAAAAACACTAATTTACAAATAGATACAAAAATATTTAAATTTATCGGACTGCGTCGTTCTGCTTTGGATACAATTCTATACTGCCAACCCAATACAATACAATGCATTCATACTGGTGTTCACGAATGGTCACAGTCGAATTCGACCGATGACGACGATTTCTTCAAGATTAGCGCTTTACCAACTATTAAGCCTACTAAGATATTTTTATTTTTTTCGATTAAAGTATTATGTACTAGCATATTATAAAAGTGAACACAAATTAATAAATTAGTGAAATGATTATATCCTTACACAAATGTATTTTTTAAAGTTGTTCACTTGTTAAAAACACACTGCCTTTGGCGCCAATTTAAAACCAAGGAAATGTGGTCGGCATTATACATAACATTTTTATATCCTGTTAACGAGATATTGTGAAAGAAAATATTTTTGAGAATTGTTAATAAGGCTGTTTAAGAATTTGTAAATAATATAGAGAGATATGAGATTGTCATTTAACATTTTTACGAACAATTGGCAGTTTACGAAATAATTTGAATACAATATTTTTTGGCAACTCTGACTCGTAAACGGTCAGTCCTATAAAACAGAGCCTGTGAAATTATTAGTAGAGAATTTGGTGGTGAATAAAAAATGTTTACTTTTGCCCAGCCATCCCGTCAACCCAGTAAAATACTTAGGAGATATCCCCGAACAATTTAAAAACCAAAATCAACGTCACGCTCTATTTATTATTGTCTTTTTTCTCGTAACGGAGTTTATTATATATATTAATATTAACTATCAAAATATTTAATTTTATATTTTAGTCCACGATCAGTGAGATTGCTGGAGATAAAATTCCAACTATGGATGAGTTCAAGCACCGATGGGATGAATTTCAGGTAAATGTTAAAAATTGATAACAGTCATTGTGTTAAAAGTATTCATTGATTCTTGTTGAAGTAGGAATATAGAGAATTTTTTATTCCCCCCTCTCTCTCTCTCTCATACACACAGACACACACATGCTTGAATGACATAAAAGACGGAGCGATAGGAAAGAACTTGATAGGTAACAACTGTCGCATTTGCTTTTTGTTTCTCATTTTTTAATTTGCTTCTTAGGAGCTTCTGACGCACTTTATTCAGAGAAAATTAAAAGATGAATAAATGTCAAAGTTACCATGACGATTAAGTATGTATGTATGTATGTACGTAGTGTAGGAAAAAATAATTCAATTAATACAAGTAAGTTGTTGCAGACCGCGTGCAAATAAGCTCACTTAGCCGGAGCATTAGTCGCCACCAGTTTTTTTAACCGACACAAACTGAAAGTCGTCTTTGGTTATCTAGGAATTTGCTTCACACATAACAAATCTGTTATTCATAACAATAATTCCGAACAATAATTCATTAGATTACGCGGAGCGAGCTGAATAAAACAACTCAAATACACTTAACCGCTAGTCTATGTTCATAGAAAAAATAGTGGTTCCGTCTGGACTCATTAGTGCCAGGCCAGCATATAGGAAAAAACAAAAATTTAATAGCCGTACAGTAAAAAATCATTATTGTTAAAATGACGGCAAAATGTTATTAGAAATAGTCGTCTAGAATTAACGGGTCACACTTTAATATAAAGTTATGGCCCTGTATCTATTTTTTTCATATTTTTTTTGAGTAGCCCCCGTATCATTAAATTTTTTTAAAACCTATTAAATAGATCATAATAATATGTACCTACTGTTGAAAAAAAAACAAATGTAAATCTATAGGTATATTTTTCTTAGGTTTATTAACTTTTTGTTATTCAAAATGGGGTTTTTTCTTACAAACGCATTTATTAAAATCTATGAAAGACGGAAATAGTGCTTTTCAGAAGTTTATACCTAGACAAACGAAAAAAACGTTTGTCTGTTGTAGTTTTGCGGTAAAGAGACCCATTTTTAAAGAATAAAAAAATAAACCTAAAAAGTATACAGATTCACATGTGTTTTTTTAACAGTATGCCTGTTGTATTCAATTTCAATGAAATAAAGGAATCCGTAAATAAATTTTAACAAAGTTGAATAATACGGGGATTTAAAAAAAATATATGCAATTTTTTTGAGACAGGAGACCATGAATTTGGTTTTAAGTATAACTCTAGATAACTCTTTCGTATAACATATTGCCGCATTTTTAACAATAAGGGTGATTTAAGCGATTTTAAAATGTTTTATTCCTTTCCTATACGCTATTTGACCTTTCATGATTTTCATAACGGGTACCTAATTTTGTCTTTAGGTATGCACCAGATTTTCGTAATACATACTTATATTTCCATAGGGTCATTAATAAAAGCATTTTTCATTTGTTGCAAACTTCTTGGACCACACTGTATACATTATTTTAAAAAATAAACAATAAATTTCTGTTTGTCTAACTCTTAAACTCAATAATGTTTTTGTTCCCATATTTTTAGGAAACAGTAGACGAAATTAAGAGTTTAGAAGATGATTTAAAAGACATACGAGAATTTATGGGCTCTTATTGTAACAGCTCCGCCACAGTAGCTGCCGCGGGGGATACGGCCAATTTCTGCAAAAAATACGACTCAGGAACTACTCAAGATTTGTAAGTAGAGCCCTAAGAATGGTAGAATTACTACGACAGCCAGTGCATATATTTTATTAGTTTTCATAAAATAATAAAATTTACAGTTGAAACAAAATATACTAATCGTTTCATTTGTGTTTACTTATTGTGACAGATCAGAACTTAGATTAAGAATATGGTAGCGTTAAGTAGTTAATCCTGTCTGTAACATAAAAGATGGTATTTCGAACTACCTATATTTATCGCAATTATGAAGGCAAGGCACTCTTAAAGATTCTTGTAGTCTCGACGGCAAAGGATCAAGTTAATAAAGAGTGTTAGTAAATATAAAACTCTTGCCAAACTTGAACAAATCATGAAGTGTAGGCTCACAATCAAACTCTGGCAGAAGTCGTCAGGAACCGGAACTCGCGACCAATGATTCGCGATCCGCGAGTTATCCCGAGATATCAATTTCGCCTTTAATGAACTTTAGCTCTTAGATAATGCTTGCTATGAATTATAGCCTCTTTCGTTTAGCAAATTTAAACCCTTTTGACAAGAATAAAATAGAAATTGACTTTACAAAGGTAAACTTAAAAGTAATGAACAATAAAATAATTATCTTGGATGAAATTGAAACAGGAGAAGTGATATAGACAGGCGTTTACTTAAATGAATATGAACCACTAATTTTTATCAATGATAATTTAGATAAAATTATAAATCAAAAGAAAAATAAAACTCTAAAGGAAAATCTAGGATTCTTTGATAATACCCACGAATTATAAAGACTGAAAATCCCCCACTCGGGTTGGTCAGACCCAAACCAAATTAATAAATTGTCTTACCCAAAAATATTCACTACACTTTAAAAATGATTATATGAAATTTGGAAATCGCTGTCATTGACAATTTTTATTATATTCAAGAACTAGGATATATGATGAACAAGCCATCAGCTAGCTCAATATTGCGTGGCAATTATACAAGAGTCAGGTTTTTTCGAGCCCTCTATAGAATTTAAACAGTGGATTATTTTTTATCATCAAAATGTTCAATGATTATCTAAGAAAATTTTAATGCTTACTGAACATTGGCTAAGCAGTCACCAAATTTCCCAAATAGGACTACAGAATTATTACGACAGGCGCTTGGAATTTTGCGAAAGCATGATGGAACGTTTCAACGCCTATCCAGATTTTGTCCACCGAATAATTTTCTCTGACGAATCAACATTTTTTTTTTTAAATGGACAAGTTGATAGGCATAATTGTCGATATTGGGCCAGGGTAAATATTCACTGGATATACGAAAATCATACCCAGTTCCCCCGAAAGGTAAATGTTTGGGCTGGTTGTGGCGTACCACTTGCTCAGTACACGATCCCACAAATTGTTATATGTACCAGTTAATGTTTGGTAGAAATACCTTTTGGTAATATAAAAAACGAAGTAGTTTTAGAAAAACAAAAGATAAGGATAAATAATTTAGAATAAAAGAGATGACAAAATTGTGAGCAGCTCTGTTAAAGATATGTTACAAAAGTTAAAAATAAAACAACATTTAATCAAAAAGTAGTAATATTTCATCAGCGTAGAACTCCCATATCTAGAGGTAACAAATAATCCAATCCAAATTCTTCTTCCACATTACTCAGATAATATATATATATCCGCCGCATTAATTCGCCCTCAACATAATTGGTGACCCCTCGACGTGAGTGTTTTCTTCACGTTTATTGGCGAACACGGATTCCAATGGATCGGGATTCAATCTATTGGGAGTAGATTCCGAGGTGATGGTAATTCTTTGATCTCTGTCTTGGAGCCGTAGAAGATCTACAAAGAAAAAAAAAGAAGATTAGAAAAATTTATTGACTTTGTTTGAGAAAGCAGCCCAGAAAAATCCTTCTAGAAACCAGTCGTGGAAGAAGTAAAAAGAACAAAGAACATTAGAAAAGACTTAAATTTATTATAGAAATCAGAGTCGGCTGCTGGGTAAGTGGTTTGCGCCCCTTTTACTTACCTCTCTGAATAATTCACTTTGATAATAATAATATTATTTTTGCTTCTTTCTTTTATATTTCATCGAAATGACAGAAGAAAACATTGGTGACAACCCTCTCATTGACAAACATGTCAGTACTAATCAAAGTAACGGTTCTGTCAATGCTAACAATGAAAACATTTCATCAATTAAATTACCTCCTTTCTGGATCACAAAACCAGAAATTTGGTTTAGTCAAATTGAGGCACAATTTGCAGTTTCTCGTATCACTGCAGACAAAACGAAATATTTCCTGGTTATAGCTAACTTACCTTTAGAGATAGTGTCAAATATTTATGACATTATTTCGAACCCTCCACAATCTGATATGTACAATAAACTAAAAGAAATTCTAATCAACAGGTTAACTTCAAGTGAAGAAAAAAGACTTGATGACCTTCTTTCTGGCTCCGAAATGGGTGACCGCAAGCCTTCAGATTTTTATAGAGAAATGCTTAATACAGCTGGTCGTTCACAGATGGTTAGCCAGGAATTGCTGCTTAAATTGTGGAAAAGACGCTTACCAAAAACAATTTTGGTAGCATTGACTGCATCTGGTAGGAAAGTTGTCAATGAACTTTTAGAAATAGCCGACAATATATGGGAAACTTATCGACCAACTTCTATTTTTAAAAAAGTTTCTGAAGTTGAAACACAGCACCTTGTCGATCGATCAGTTCCCTATATAGGTAATTCATCTACCGTTCCAAACGAATTAATGAAAGCTTTTTCTGATTTTTCAATTAATTGTCAAAATCTTCTTCATTCCATGTCTCAAAAACAACAATCTATGGAACAACAAATTAATTCACTTCAAAATCAATTGTCACACTTTCAAAATTTTTCTAACACACCTAACAGAAATCAAAATAATCAATGTGTTTCCTGTAGAAGTCGTTCTAACAGTCGTTCTCGGTCATCCTCAAAAAATCGCGTATGTTTTTATCATAACAAGTTTGGAAAAAGAGCATTAAAATGTCAAGGACCTTGGTGTATGCTATACGAAACTTTTCAGTCTAAAGAAAATTCAAAAAACATGTAAAAGTTTCGACAGCAGAGAGTGGGATAGTAAAATATAAAAATCGCCGCCTCTTCGTGTTTGACGATTCTAACAAACTACAGTTTTTGATAGATACCGGTGCAGATGTATCTGTTATTCCTCGGGATGTATTTTCAGATCTGAAAAAAGATAAAGATTTTTTTTTTAACTGCCGCTAATGGTACTCCCATTACAACTTATGGCAAAAAGTTTATAAAAGTAAATCTTAAGCTCAGACGCAACTTCCCATTTATTTTTACTGTAGCTGATATTAATCGTCCCATCATTGGTGCAGATTTTCTGGCCCATTTTGGTTTGCTAGTAGATGTTAAAAACAAATGTCTCATTGACTCTGAAACTACTTTGATTTCAAAAGCTTCTTTAGTTAATTCAGATGTTCCAACTCCCAAACTATTTGCTGTCGAAACAAAATATACCCAACTTCTTAGAAAATACCCTAAACTTATTTCTTCACCAGATTTTGTGCTACCTGCCAAACATTCAATTAAACATCATATTGTCACTAATGGACATTTACCTTTTTGTCGTCCACGTCGTCTCGACTCCATTAAATTTAAAATTGCCAAAGCTGAGTTTGAACAGATGGTTGCACAAGGCATTTGCCGACCATCCTCTTCTTCAGTAGCTTCCCCTTTACATATGGTGCCTAAAAAAGATTCTTCTGATTGGCGACCATGCGGGGATTATCGTTTTTTAAATGGAGTCACGACACCAGACAGGTATCCATTACCACATATTCAAGATTTTAACTTGCATGTCCATGGCAGTACCATTTTCTCAAAAATTGACTTAGTGAGAGCTTATCATCAAATACCGGTAGCGGAGGAAGATATTTTCAAAACAGCTATCACTACACCTTTTGGTCTTTTCGAGTTTCAACGAATGCCTTTTGGTTTACGAAACGCTGCCCAGACTTTCCAAAGATTTATTAATGAGGTAACTCAAGGACTCGATTTTATTTTTGTTTACATTGACGATATTTTAGTAGCAAGTAAAAATGAGGACGAACATTTTCAACATTTAAATATTTTATTTGAGCGACTCGATCAATTTGGAATAAGTCTCAAACCTTCAAAGTGTGAATTTGGAGTAGCAAATTTAAATTTTTTGGGACATTCCATCTCTGAAAAAGGTATTTCACCTTCAGAAGAACGCATAAATGTAATTAAAAATTTTCCGACACCAAAGACACTGAAACAATTGCAACGATTCATAGGAATGATCAATTTCTACCATCGCTTTGTACCGAAAATGTCAGAAATATTAATTCCTTTGCATAAACTCTCAGTTGACTTGCAAAATAATAAAAATAAAAATATAAGCGATTGGCCAGAGGAGTGTGAGAATAGTTTTAACAATGCGAAAACTCTACTTGCTGAAGCAACAATTCTATCACATCCTAGAACTAGCGCCAAACTTTCGTTGACAACAGACGCTTCTAGTACGGGCATCGCTGCTGTACTAGAACAAACTTATGATAATTTTTCGCAACCTATCGCGTATTTTTCAAAAAAACTTAGCCCTTCTCAGCAAAAATACTCTACTTTTGATCGCGAATTGTTAGCCATTTATACAGCAATCAAACATTTTCAACATTTTTTAGAAGGTAACGAATTCTTGACGTTTTGTGACCATAAACCTTTAACTACAATTTTTCAGTCCAAAGCAGACAGAAGTCCACGTCAATTTCGTTATTTAGAATACATTGCTCAGTTTACAACTGATATTCGATATATCAAAGGAAAATCAAACGTCATTGCTGATACTCTCTCACGCATACATGACAACATGGGATCTTTAGATATATTTGACATAGATATCTGTTCTTTAAAACAAGCACAAGATGCGGACAAAGAACTTAAAACATTAATTCAAAGTCAAAATTTAAACAAAAACTGCAAATTTATATTAAAAGAGGAAGAAGTTTCTTTCACCAAAATTAAAGTTTGGTGCGAAGTTTCTTCGACGAATAAAAGAATTTATATACCAAAAGAACTTAGATTTACGATTTTTCAAAACTTGCATGGCATATCTCATCCTGGCATTCGCGCTTCAAAAACATTAGTAGGTTCACGATATTTTTGGCCTAAGATGAATTCAGATATTCATCAGTGGGTTAAATGTTGTCTAGGTTGTCAGACTTCTAAAATCAATAAACATACAAAATCTCCTATAGGTAAATTTGACATTCCAAAAGGTCGTTTTGAACATATTCACATCGATTTAGTCGGTCCTCTAGTTCCTTCAGGAGGATGCACGTATATTCTTACAGTTATTGAAAGAGTCACTAGGTGGACAGAAGCCTATCCTCTATCTAACATATCAGCACAAACTGTGGCAAAAACTCTCTATACACACTATTTTTCACGTTTTGGCGTAGCACATACAGTAACTCATGACCAGGGAACTCAATTCGAGTCAGCATTGTTCTCAGCGTTTAGTAAACTTCTTGGTATTCATAGAATACACACAACAATATATCATCCGCAGAGCAATGGAATGATTGAAAGATTTCACAGAACTTTAAAAGCGGCTCTAACAGCTAGAGGAAATAGAAATAGGTGGAAAGATGAACTACCATTAATTCTCTTAGGTCTAAGATCGGCAATAAAGGAAGACCTTCAATGTTCACCTGCAGAACTAATGTATGGTCAACCTTTACGATTGCCCGGAGAATTTTTTACAACTTCTCACGAAATCATTGACACTTTTCCTATCTTGATCAGTTTACGCGAATGTTTTGCTAATTTAAAGCCAGAAGCAATTAATAGGCATAACCTGGAGAAACCGTTTGTGTGTCACGATTTAAAAAATTCAAATTACGTGTTCATTAAAGTAGAAGGCAAAAAGTCATCTCTTTCGCCGTCATACGAGGGTCCTTTTAAAGTAATCAAAAAATATCCAAAATCATTTGTTATTTTTAAAGATAATAAAGATGTAGTTGTTAGTATAGACAGAATTAAACCTGCTTTCCTGTTGGCGGAGCATGATGAATCTGTTATTCCAAATAAAAACGTAAAAAAAGTTTCTTTCGCATTGAATTCTGTTGACGTTTAAAAATTTGATGAAATTCTTTTTATTATTTATTTTTTTTAGAGAGGGGAGTATTTGTGGCGTACCACTTGCTCAGTACACGATCCCACAAATTGTTATATGTACCAGTTAATGTTTGGTAGAAATACCTTTTGGTAATATAAAAACGAAGTAGTTTTAGAAAAACAAAAGATAAGGATAAATAATTTAGAATAAAAGAGATGACAAAATTGTGAGCAGCTCTGTTAAAGATATGTTACAAAAGTTAAAAATAAAACAACATTTAATCAAAAAGTAGTAATATTTCATCAGCGTAGAACTCCCATATCTAGAGATAACAAATAATCCAATCCAAATTCTTCTCCCACATTACTCAGATAATTTATATATATCCTCCGCATTAATTCGCCCTCAACACTGGTATAATAGGTCGAAGAATAATCGGCCCCTTCTTCATAAATGGAGAAAGATATTTGGATCTTCTAAGAAATGAAATTGTTCCGGCTCTTGCACAACTATTTCCAAATCAAAGTGAGTGTTGTTACTTTACCTATTATTAATTAGTTGAATATGATTTTTTAGGCAATAATAAAGCACCAAAGGATGAAATATGGTTGTAGCAGGATGGTGCCCTACCGCCCTATGCCCATAATGTTCGGCAATCTCTCGATGGTGTTTTTTTAGAAGATAGATTGGACATAGGGGTACAATCGAGTGGCCAGCTCGGTCCCCGGACTTGACGCCCCTCGACAACTTCTAGTGTGGCCACCTCAAAGGTGTTGTTTTCAAAAGTAATCCAAATGACCTTAATGATTTAAAGTTAAGGATAGAAACAGAATGTAGAAGAATCGAGGAAACTGACAGTTTTTCCTCAGCTTACTACCAAGAAGTTAATGAACATCATTTTAAACATTTGATTTAGTTTTCCTCATCAAATTTTAATTAGTTCCTCCTATATTGTTTATTCTTATACTAAATATCCAAATTGTATATGGCGCTTTTTACGTTTCCAGTTTGACGAAATTTATTCAAAACTTTACTTACAGTAAATTTAGTTAATGGATTTCTGTCAGGATATTTGATTTTAAAAATATTACAAACTTCTTGTTGTGCTCGCATTCTGTCTCCATAACCCAGTGTTATTGAAATTTCAATTCTTTGGGTGTCTGTTAAACGATCCATTTTTTGTAAATAAACGAAACTGACAATGTCAGACATTTCAGGTAAACTTTCGAGTACAGGTATTTTAAAGTAAAATACAATAAAATACCGAGTTTTGACCACCATTTTCTCAAAAACTGTTAACTTTAGGATAAAATGTTCCCAATAAGTATTCAGAATTTTAAGCTGAATTCTAATATCAAATAAAATATAGAGCGTCCCATTAAGAAAAAGTTCCTGTCGATTTCAGGAAAACGGTAAACTTGACAACAATGCGAAGCTCACCATTGGATGGGGCATAATTTCTTACCTAAGTGTACAAAAGTTCATTAAAATCGGATGAACGTTTGCAAGATATTTCGTGGTTTCCATATTTTTGTTACACACTGTATACAGGGTGTTACAAAAAGATGTTAAGAAAATTTAGAGGCAGATTCTACATCTAATAATATGAAAATAAGTTTATATAAACATGGATCCTCAAACGCTTCTTTTTCGAGATACAGGTTGTTTAATATTTTCACACCTCAAGTATTCCGAAGAGTTAGGAGAAATATGCGAAGACGATTTAAAGCATGTATTGAAGCGCGGAGAAGCCATTTCCAGCATTCATTATAAACTTAAATCAAAAAGCATTGTTTCTTGAACAAAAGATATGTTAAAAAAAATTATCATTATTTGTTTTTATTGTAAGAAATAAATTAATTTTTATCTCGAAAACGGTGCATCAGAGCGAAAAAGCTCAAGAGACACTTTTTACGCAGAATTAATTGCACTTTCAGAGAACGATTTCAATTGTGAAAAAACTCAGTGGCGTGCCATTTTTCCGCAAGAAATACAGACTTACCAGCACGCACGCCACTGATGCAAGTACACTGGAAAATAAATTTTTGCATGTAAAGATTCCCTTTGATTACATACTGGCGTGTATCAAAATTCATGTCAATATCTTAACGCATTTTCGAGAAATTAAAAAGAAACATTTAAAGAAGAAAATGTTAAACACCCTGTATCTCGAAAAAGAAGCATTTGAGGATCCATTATTATATAAACTTATTTTTATGTTTTTAGATGTAGAATCTGACCTTAAAATTTCTTAACATATTTTTGTCACACCCTGTATAGACCTAACCCTGGCAGTTTTGCATTGTGTCTACCTACAGCTACTAAATGACATGCTGTCACATTTAAATAGAGCTGATTATTTATTTATTTCCCCTCTAGGTCAAGTTGTAAATCTTAATGTGTCCGATCATTATATTCAATTTATTTGTCTTGAAACGGACTGTGGAATGGAAAAACCAAAATATAGGACAGCTTTTCGCCGGTAGTAATAGTAACACAATTCTAAATTTTCTAAGGCGGGAAAATTTTCATGATGTGTTGAGTGAGCCATCGCCTAATGAGACTTTCAGTATTTTTGCTGGAATTATGTTTTATTATTTTGACTTGTCGTTTCCCTTAAAAAACTATGTATCTGAGAAGAAAGCAACAAAGATTAAACTAAACCCCGAACTTTCTAAATGAAAAAAATGTAACTATGATTGCTGACCTAGATAAATATGATAAAAATTATTTGAATCTTAGTAAAAAAATAAATCTTATTTATAGAGAAAAACTTAAATTGTTTGTTCGTAACCAAAATGACCAAAAAATCTTAAATGCCGACAATAAGTTAAAGGTAATGTGGCAAAGTATAAAGAGCATACAAGAAAGAGACGTAAGTAAGAAGGTCAAAACTGTTCTGGACGATATTCAGCTATCAGATAGTGATATAGCGGAAAGGTTTAATTCGCAAATTTGCATTAATTAATGATAATCAGCCTTTGGACTTGGCATTCCTTCATGAGGATGTTCCTTTGCATGACAAGGAATGTCTCGTGTGTGCAGAAATGATATTTTATGTGTACTAAGTAGACTTAAGAATTCAATTCTCTAACAACATATTGAAAACATGTAAGAAACAAATTAAAGGTGTCCTATCACATTTGATAAATCTGTCATTTGAAAAAATCTTTTTCCCTGACTCTTTAAAGGTGCTCGCTCACTTAGGCGAAGCGTCGCGAAGGGAAGCGCGGCGAAGCGAAGCGAAGCGAAGCGTCGTTTACGCGGTGTCCGCACACTGGGGCGAAGAGAAGCGAAGCGCAGAGAATCCACGGCAAAAGATATCCCATCCTACATACTTTGTAGGGTAAGGTACCTAGACACGATTAATTTTTTGCTCGGGACCTTTACAAAAAGACAAAACAAATTTTTTTATTTATAACGTTTCCCCCAACCTCTAGACTCTAGGGCAGTGCCGGCTTAAGGCTGTTTACTGCCCGGCGCTATTCAAAGCTGACCGCCCCCCCCCCTCCAATAAAATTTTCCGATGTTTATTTCCACTAGGTCTTATCCATGTGAACAAAACGAACGTAAAAACACAAAGATGTAGAGGAAAGGCGCCTAATATTGGATAGTTGCCTAATTTTGGATACTATATCATCTCGAAACTGAAAAAGGTCTTTCATATAGAATGAGTCTGAGGGGAGCACACAGTTTGGATGTTCAGTGGTGCAAGTGGCGTATTCAGGATTTTGTTTGGGGGGGGGGCGGTCACTAAATGGAAAGTCGGAAGGTGGAAAAGCGCCGCAGGCGAACATTGTTCGGGGCCGCGCCCAAAGTTCGTCATAAACTCGAAATAAAAATATTTTTATTCACACATCTGGGGGGTTAACCCCCCCCCCCCCCCCCCTTAATACGCCACTGGATGGCGCCATAATATTATGTGTTTCTTTGTGACATACAGTTTTTTGTTTCCGTGCCTAAACATTATTATACAAGGTAGTTAGCGTAGGAAAGTGAAAGTTCGCATGCATGTACTAGAATAGTTGTAGAATAAGCCGAAGTGTTTGAAACAAAAATATCTGTCAAGATTTTTTATTTTAATCACATAACCTTAGTCATAAAGGCTGCCTAATTCTGGATAGAAATGTGTCCTAAAATTGGATCTCCAAACTTACAAACCCAACTAAATGTACGGTTTGAAAACTTTTTTATCTATAGGAAAAAAAAGTTCAGTAAACTGCCTACAAAAGGACTCCCATATAAAAATTGGAATCCAGAGAATATGAAGACGCAACCATTGACACAGTTAAACGTAAGCATATGGGGTTTTTTAAAGGCGTCAAAGAGTTTCGTCGTTCCACAAATAACCCTTGAATTATATGTCAAACGTGAGCAACCCTTAGAAGAACAATGTAATCTACAAATGGGTCGAAAACCAGTTTGATTGCCTAAAATGGAAGAAGATTTGGTCCAGTCCTGTTTGGAAATGGACAAAAGATATTATGGTCTAGGACTCGCAGACATTCGCAGACTGGCGTATCAGCTTGCTATAAGGAATAACCTTCCTCATCCGTTTTGAAAACGAGACGCGAATGCCGGCAAAAAATGGCTTCGAAATTTCTTCAAACGTCATCCCAATTTATCTTCGAGAAATGCTCAAGGAACTTCAAAACCTAGAATAAAAGATTTCACGCCGGAAACTGTTAACTGTTTTGTGTGTCAGTTCTGTCAATTTTTTTGTACAACTGTTATTGTTTTTCAGCTTGGGTTTACTTCTTTACTCCACTCACCGCCCCCTTTAGGCCACCGCCCGGGGCTGATAGCCCCCCCCCCTTTGAGCCGGCACTGCTCTAGGGAGAAAAACGTCGTCTAGTTGCTCTCCAGACTTTCCGAGCGTCAACCGACGCTTCTCTTCGCTTCTCGCCGCCTCAGTGCGCGGGCTTCCATTTGATTGTATGTAAGGTTCTTGGGTGGATAAAATTCTCTTCGCTTCGCGACACTTCGTCTAAGTGGGCGCGCACCTCCGAGGCGGCGCGACCGGAAGCGGCGAGACAAACGTCGTCTAGTTGCTCTCCAGACTTTCCGAGCGTCAACCACGCTTCTCGCCGCCTCAGTGTGCGGGCTTCCATTTGATTGTATGTAAGGTTCTTGGATGGATAAACTTCGCTTCGCCTAAGTGAGCGTGCACCTTTAAGCTGCGAATGTCTCTCTACATAAAAAAGATGATGCAAATAACTTTGACAATGATAGCGGCATAAGCTTTCTAAGTAGCATATCCAAGATTTACGAACTTGTAATTAAGAAAGAACTTCTCTCTTTCTTTGAGAAAAATAAATTCCTATCACCAGCTTCTCAACATGGTTTAACATTAAATAGAGGCACTGAGTCAGCACTCGGTGACTTCCAGCGAATTATTATGAAGTCTCTTGATAGAAGAATGATGGTGTTGGGTATGTTTATTGTATTCCCGCGCGCTTTTGACATGGTGAATTTCTACTTGCTAAACTTTTCCGGTATAAAATTAGTGGTCAGCCACTTAATAACATATAATCACATTTACAATATAGAAATCAATTTGTAATAGTCAACGGTGTCAATAGTAGTTGTAGGGCAATCGAGAAGGGGGTACCACAGGGTTCTATTTTGGGACCTTTTCTTTTTTTTTGGTATACCTTTTAAACTATATTAGCGCCGGACCAGAAAATATCTTTGTGGTCTCATAAGCCGACGATACTAATTTGTTGATTATTGAGAAAGATGTCAGTGCTCTAGAAACTATTGCTAAAGTATTATATGTATTTGAAAATATTGCTATGGTATGAGAAGAATAAGCTTAATATAAAAATAAAACTGTAATTATACGTTTGTCGTTTAGATCAAGCAATGCCCAATTTACGTTATGTGAGCACTTTAATGTTGCTTTGCAATTATTTTCCCAGGGTACCAAGTTGATAGGTATTACTTTCGAAAGGAACCTGGAATGGTTCACTCACATCTACAATCTCTGTGCAAAGTTACGCAGCTGTTGTTATAGACTTAATTTTATATTGCTGCATTGTAGTCAGAAAGTACTTTTAACACATTATTTCGCAAGTATGCACTCAAGGATAAAATATGGGATCCTAAACTGGGGTTTAAGTTCACATGTTGAGTTTTTATTCTACACAAATATGCTATTCATTTAGTTGCTGCTTTGGGATACAGAGAATCCTGCGGAGAAGCTATCAAAAAGTTGAAAATTTTGACAGTGACTGATATTTATACTTACGAGGTTTGTATCTTCGTTTATCGTAATACATATATGGTTTTCGAGGTGTTAGGTCTGCGCATAATTATGACACTAGATTAAAAGAGCTTTTCTTGACCGATAGTCATAGACCTGCCGAATATCAAAAATAAATATACTTTACTGGTTGTAATTTTTTTAACAAATCAGACAGCAACGTTAGAGATGCTATTAGCTTGAATATATTTAAGGGACGTTTAAAGAAATTTTTACTGGAAAAAAATTGTTACAATTTACACGAATGTTTTTATTGTTGACTTTTAACATTCGGTTGCACAAACAATTTAATCACGAATTAAACTTATTAGACACTTGTAATGTGACAGCACTTGTGTTAACGTCATTGCCAAAGCTGACTCTAAACGTCAAATAAATTTGCTACTTGATTAAAAGTTTTGTGCAACCCGCTATTACTGTTTTAATTGTTAGTATAAGTCAGATATGGTTTCTTGACTGTTCCTTTTTTAACTTTTTTTTTAACTGTGTCTTCAATTATTGTCATGTTTGTGTGCATTTAAATTGAGGAAATAAACAATTTAGAATTTTTTGTTTATTTTTTATTGTGTCATTGACAGTAGGTAAAGGTGTACATAAGTGTATTCACTCTTTAGACCATCCGGCATAATTGGTGTCTAAAGTATGCAGTCACAACTGAACCCAAAAGTGAAATCAAGAACAATGTATGCCAGTGGAAATAAGAAGTTAGAAGGCAAATATGGCAGAACAATTAAAAGCTATTATGAACCAGTTGATGATGATTAAGGGTAGGTAGTCAAGAAAGCATGAAAGGAGAACTAAAACAAGAACTTACAGATAACCAAGAATGCATAAGGAATGAAAACTAGAGAACCTTAAGAACAGCCAAAAAGTCATGAAACAAGAACTCCAGGATAGCCAAAAAAGAAGTAATGAAGGATAGTCAAAAAAGTGTGAAAGGGGAAATAAAAAAAAACAAGAAGAAATGAAACAAAGCGAAGAAGTATATAGTACATAAGTATACAATTATTATTTGAATTGGAACTAACCAAAGAAGAAAGAGCTTAAATACATAAAAAAAGTACAAGAACAAATAGAGCAGGTAGTGATGAAAAAATGGCTGAAGTAGATCAGAAGATACAGCGAGTACAGTTTCAGGTTGAGATGATAGCGAGCACAGGTGTAATAAAAGTAGAAAGTGTCCCGTCAACTAGTGTCATGAAACACCTACATTCGATGGCATGGTATTCTGGTTTACCCATTTTAACCAATGTAAAGCTACTGCTGCTGGTAATCCTTGGAGTCCTTCAGACAACGTCAGTGCTCTTGTCCTGGTTCTGAAAGGAGAAGCCATGGAAGTTTTGCGTAATATGTCTGAAGAAAAACATACTGACTTTGAGTCTGTTATTACGTTTTTGGAGATGCAATATGGCGAGGCACACCTACAAGACGTTTCTAAGGCGCAATTCCAAGCAAGGAGACAAAAATACAATGAAAGTCTTCAAGAGTATGAAGCAGATATTGTGCGGCTTTAAACCTGATATATCCACCGTACCCTGAGGAGATTAAACACAAGTTGGCCGTTAGTAGTTTTATGGAAGGATTACGCGATCCAGAGACACATTAAAGACAGTCTAGGAAGCTCCTGCTTCTGCACTACAATTTGAAGTAGCTAAGCAAACAGCAACGGGCTAGAGCAGAGTACGAAGAATAGATACTCGTCGAGACGATCGTAGAAATTAATGAAAAAGACTTTCCAAATTTGATAAGACAGACATAAGAATTTCTGGCTAGTTAGAAGAGAAATGAAAACAGGTATATGACTTTCCGAGGCAGAAATACAATCCGCTGTCGGAAGTGCAGCCAATGTACAAAGCCGCTGTATCCGAAGTGTTTCACTCGAAAATGATCAGAATCAGATGTTGCGCTTGCGTAAGATTCTCCCGATTCTTCTCTCTTGTTCCCTTGATGTAGGGTAGTATAAAGATGGGCCTGTCTTTGGTGGATTCTTCTGGTTTCTTTTTTTGTCGATTTTGTTCCTGGTCTATCGCTTTTTGTGTTGTATGTGGTTTGTAGCCGTTTTGTTTCAGATCCATTTTTGTATTGTCCAGTTCCTGTTCTTTCCCTTGGCGTCTGTCAGCCGTATGGATCTTGTTATCAGTGTGTTGATTACTGCTTGTATTTGAGTCGGGTGATGATGGGACTCAGCGTTGAGATATCTGTTTGTGTGTGTTTGTTTTCTGTATACACTGTGTCGCAGAGTTCCTTCTTGTGTTTTTGTTACTAGGACGTCTAGAAATGGGAGGCTGATATTTTCTTCGAGTTCTATGGTGAATTGGGTTTTTGGGTGGCGGGAATCCAGGTGATCCAAGAATTTGTGCAAATACCATATTACGAAAACATCGTCGACGTATCTAATCCATGGTTTCGGTTTGAGACGGGCTCCTCCGAGAGCTCTGTTTTCGAAGTAGGTCTAAAAGAGGTTTGCTATGACTTTTAATAGTGAAGAACCCATTGCTGCGCCTTCCGGCTGTCTGTAGATTTGGTCATCGAATAAGAAGTATCCGTTTTTAGGCAGTATTTGCTAAGTCCACCACATGCTTTGGGAAGGTCTCATTTCTTCATATCTGTTCCAGAGCTTCATCAACCGGTATGCTGGGGTATAAGGACTTTACGTCAAAACTGGCTAAGATATCATTGTCCTCAAGCTTGGCAGTTTTTAGGATCTGTGTAAAGTGCTCGGAGTTTTTGACGTAGGAATTGGCTTTTTTCAACTGATGATGGTTGCAAGATGCCGGCTAGGTTTTTCTTTCAATTTCTGCAGTGGGGAGTTAAAGGCACTGACGATTGGTCTTAGTGGGATGTCTTCTTTATGTATTTTCGGAAGTCCGTATAGTTTTGGCCATCTGCTTGATTTTTTCGCGGGGATGAGTTTTTGCTTTGTTTCCGGATCTATGGGAGATTCGTTTATTTTTGGTTTTGTTGTTTTTTCTAGGTATGTTGTTAGATCTCTGGCGATTGGTTTGTAGGCCGGATCGTCGAGGAGTCTTTTCATTTTTGTTGCGTAGTCTTTTGTGTTCATAAGATATCGAATAAGATTTTGGCGAAACGTCTTTTCAACTAGAAACGAACCAAACGAACCCGGATTAACCACGGCACATATTTCTCCATTCGTGAAACCCTACGTACTTCCATTATACACCTCTACGGGGAGAAGACCTTCAGGAACACCAAACATTACGAGAAACTGAGAGAGAAGAAATACATGCTATTATGCGACTTAAACTTCCTAGTAAGATCCCGCAAACAACAACCTACAACCACCTTTCACAAGGATTTCCTACCACACCAGAACCAAAGGAACACTTGTCATACTAAAAAAAGCCAGCAATGCCCTGCTTAGAGAACAAATACGATAAACAAGAAGACAACTTAGCCAAACCGAACACGAGCTCAACCAACTCCATCTCACGCTGAGCAACTAAATCCACCACCTACTCTGGAGCCGCATAGAAACCCTATCTTACTGGCGCACCGAAACAAACAGATCCATCAAATCAGAAAAGCACACAAAAGAGTTTCAAATCCTACAAGGACAACTCGTAGAAAAATCAGAGAACCCAGCACCAAGCAGCAGTAAGACCGTCTACAACATTCCCAACTACCAGCTATCAGAAACCGAAAAAAAACAGTCCTAAGCAGGTTTTAACTATGCCATAACCCTAAAAAAGATCCCAAAAGGAGAACACAGCCCCACAAAAAAAATTGAAACTGCTATCGAGACAACTATATCCCTATGTAATTTTTGACGCTGAATCCGAATCCTAAGTCAAAAAAATCGTACACTCCCAAAATCAACCCCTAGCGCTAAAAATACCTCAGCAGGGTAAAAATGACTTAACGCTCCACGAATAGTCTTAAATCTCAATTAATCGAAGTAAATATAAACATTCAAGTGTATAACTCATGAATACAGAGTTAACACTACTTTCCATTGAAAATCACTCCCATGAGTGGGCGAAAACTGCCCGTCATACAACAGGAAACTTAAAAAAATGCAGTGATTGCAAAAAAAAGCTTACGATGTACATTTTTTTTGCAAGGAGTGAGTAACTGCATTAGTTCCGATGCGATGCTCAAAATCTACCCCCACAGAGGGGCGGAAACTACCCTTAGATTAAAATTGCAAGGAAAATCGGGCAAAAAATTTTGTCGTCGTGATTTCTATTTTAATCGATGCTAAAATTGGCTGAAGATATGCAGCACTGCAGTTTGGAGGTGAATACCTACACATTGCACCAAAGTCATTCAGTTACATCCCCATGAGAGGGTGAAAATTACTCCTCATATAATTACAGAGCCCTACAATTTTTTTTTTTTGGAACTGCTATCGAGACAGCTGTATCCCTATATAGTTTTCGACGCTGAATCCGAATCCGAGGTCAAAAATCGAATTAAATATAAACAGAGTTAACACCACTTTCTATTGAAAATCACCCTCATGAGTGGAAACTACCCTCACACAACAGGAAATTTAAAAAAAACTGCAGTGATTGCAAAAGAAGCTTACGATGCTCAGATATTTTACAAGCAGTATGTAACTGAATTAGTGCGATGAATGCGATGTTCAAAAACTAACCCCATAAAGTGGCGGAAACCACCCCTAAATTTAAATTTCAGTTGCTGTTGGTCCTTAAAAAGAGAGACGTGTGAAAAGCATAAAGGGCGGTCGGTCAGAAGATCATTCGAAAATAAATCCAAAAGATATTACAAAAAGAAAGAATAAATTTAATTGAATTAAGACTACGGGTAAATTTTTGCTCCTTCATAATATGGGTACTTTTCAAGTACGTTGTCAAAAATTATTCTTAAATAAAAAAATACAGACGTTTTGAGCTTTTCTAAAAGGTACAGCAACTATTTTGTGAATTTATTATACAGGGTGTTTCAAAACATATGTGCCATCGCTTAAAGGGAGATTCCTTGTAAAAAACTAAGGCAAAAAGTTCATATAAATATGGGTACGCAGATGCTTCGTTTCAAAGATACAGGGTGTTAAATTTTTTTCAGTTTTTCCAAAATATTTTCAAAATGACTTCATCCATTTTGATGAAATTTACGTTGTGTAAAGTACTTAAATTAAGCATAACTCTGACCATGAAAAGACTTTGACAGATCCTCCAGGGGCGTACATATGAGAAGACGGTACAATATTTTTCCAGCAAAAACATGTACGCCACTGATTTCCTCACATTTTCGCATATCGGTCAAATAGTATGTTAAATTCTTAACAAAACTTGTCTCTTCATATTTTTTCAATTTTCATTTCGTTTAGGAGATAAATGTAATTTTATTAACCGTCTTACTGGTTTAGTTTTCCCAACCATCGGCATCGGTTTTAACATGTAAAGACCATTTAAAAATTGAACGTCCTGTATCTTTGAAACAAAGCATCTGCGGACCCATGTTCATAAGAACTTTTTGCCTTAATTTCTTTCAAAGAATCTCCCTTTAAGCGATGGCGCATGTTTTTTGAAACCCCCTGTATAATTATATGAGGAGTAATTTTCACCCTCTCATGGGGATGCCACTGAATGACTTTGGTGCAATGTGTAAGTATTCACCTCCAAACTGCAGTGCTGCATATCTTTAGCCAATTTTAGCATCGATTAAAATAGAAATCACGATGACAAAATTTTTTGCCCGATTTTCCTTGCAATTTTAATCTAGGGGTGGATTCCGCCGCTCTGTGGGGGTAGATTTTGAGCATCGCATCGGAACTAAGGCAGTTACTCACTCCGTGCAAAAAACTGGGCATCGTAAGCTTTTTTTGCAATCACTGCATTTTTTTAAGTTCCCTGTTGTATGAGGGGTAGTTTTCACCCACTGATGGGGGTGATTTTCAATGGAAAGTAGTGTTAGCGCTATATTTATGCGTTATATACTTGAATGTTTATATTTACTTCGATTTATTGAGATTTAAGACTAGTCCTGGAGCGTTAAGTCATTTTTATCCTGCTGATGTGTTTTTTAGCGCTAGGAGTTGATGTTGGGGGTGTACGATTTTTTTTTGACATCGGATTCGGATTCAGCGCCGAAAATTACATAGGGATATAGTTGTCTCGATAGCAGTTCCAAATTTTTTTTTGTGGGGCTGTGGAATTAATTGCAAACGTCGAATCCGCTTTATCCGAAGTAAACAACCAAGCACTAGAAATTATTCGACATGTGGTATCAATGATCCTAAGGACAGCAAAACTAACGAAACCAAAACTGAGCACATCTGAATCACAAGCGCTACGGAACATCAACAAAAATAAGGATGTTATAATACTACTTGCAGATAAAGGCAATGCGACCGTAGTTATGAACACAAAAGACTATGCGACACAAATGAAAAGACTCCTCGACGACCCGGCCTACAAATAATCGCCAGAGATCCCATAGATCCCATAGATTCGGAAACAAAGCAAAAACTCATCCCCAGGAAAAAATCAAGCAGATCCCAAAACTGTATGGACTTCCGAAAATACAGAAGGAAGACATCCCACTAAGACCGATCGTCAGTGCCTTCAACTTCCAACTACAAAAACAGGAAAAATACCTAGCCGGCATCGTGCAACCATCAGTTCAAAAAGCCAATTCCTACGTCAAAAACTCCGAGCACTCCATACAGATCCTAAAATCTGTCAAGCTTGAGGACAACGACATCTTAGCCAGTTTTGACGTGAAGTCCTTATACCCCAGTATACCGGTTGATGAAGCTCTGGAACAGATATCAAGAAACGAGACCTTCCCAAAGCATGTGGTGGACACCAAACACTGCCTAAAAAACGCATACTTCTTATTCGGTGACCAAATCTACAGACAGACGGAAGGCGCAGCAATGGGTTCTTCACTATCACCAGCCATAGCAAGCCTCTTTATGACCTACTTCGAGAACAGAGTTCTTCGAGAACAGAGTTCTTCGAGAACAGAGTTCTTCGAGAACAGAGTACTTCGAGAACAGAGTTCTAGTTTCGGTTTGAGATGGGTTTCAAACCGAAACTATGGATTAGATACGTCGACGATGTTATCGTAATATGGTCTTTTGGCAAGGAGAAACTCCACAAATTCTTGGATCACCTGAATTCCCGCCACCCAAAAATCCGATTCACCATAGAACTCGAAGAAAATAACAGCTTCCTATTTCTAGAAGAAGGAACTCTGTGACACACTGTATACAGAAAACAAACACACACAAACATATATCTCGACGCTGAGACCCATCATCACCCGACTCAAATACAAGCAGTAGCCTATACATTGATAACAAGATCCATCCGGCTCACAGAAGACCAAGGGAAAGAACAGGGACTAGACAACATAAAAATGGCTCTGAAACAAAACGGCTACAAAACACACAATACAAAAAGCCATAGACCAGAAACAAAATCGCCAAAAATAGAAACCAGAAGAATCCACCAAAGACAGGCCCATACCTATACCACCATACATCAAGGGAACAACAGACAGAATCGGGAGAATGCGACAGCCTACAAGCCATACCAAACAGTAGAATCATCTCTAAGAAATTCAAAAGACAAAATAAAATTGGAAAATTAGGGTGTTTGCAGCATATCATGTGGGACCTGCAACAAAACATACGTAGGACAGACCAATAGGTGAATATCAGGTGAATATCAGCAAGATTAGAAGAACACAAGCTTTGCATCAAGAACAAACAAACATCGTCAGTCCTTTTCCGTCACCAGCTTGAAACAGGACACAAAATCAACTTCGACAGCTGCAAACAAATAGTCAACATAGACCATTACAAAACCAGGCTTATCCGCGAAGCAATCGAAATACAAAAAAAAGGCAACCTAAACAAACGAGACGATGCGATGCCTTGAACCTTCCAGCAACATGGAAATCCATCATCAAGGCAATAGAACTACTAACATGAACAGAACGATGGCCGAGAACCAAATAAACCCAAACACAGCTCCCAAGAAGACGACTCAGGGGGCGGAGCCAGAGCCGGTCAATAGATACGACCTAAGATCGAAGCGATCCACTATAAAACCATGCACTGCGGCTGCCACCCTCAGGGAAAATTTGAAGCACGACATACGTAGGACAGACCAATAGGTAAATATCAGCAAGATTAGAAGAACACAAGCTTTGCATCAAGAACAAACAAACATCGTCAGTCCTTTTCCGTCACCAGCTTGAAACAGGACACAAAATCAACTTCGACAGCTGCAAACAAATAGTCAACATAGACCATTACAAAACCAGGCTTATCCGCGAAGCAATCGAAATACAAAAAAAACGGCAACCTAAACAAACGAGACGATGCCTTGAACCTTCCATCAACATGTAAATCCATCATCAAGCCAATAGAACTACTAACATGAACAGCACGATGGTCGAGAACCAAATAAACCCAAACACAGCTCCCAAGAAGACGACTCAGGAGGCGGAGTCAGCGCCGGTCAATAGATACTACCTAAGATCGAAGCGATCCACTATAAAACCATGCACTGCGGCTGCCACCATCAGGGAATATTTGCTTCCTGTTCCTGCTGTACAGACACCATTTGTGCTCGGACACCTCATTAGCCAAGTCAGAAGAATGACCTTTGTCGCTCAGACTGGAAATCTATGCCAGAGCCAGTCGCCTACTAGATACTACGCCTAGGCCGTCATAGCCTTGGGCCTGGACACTATCATCAGAGGGCGGATCCTTCAGGAAATATCTTTCCTTTATTATTATGTTTTCTCCAGCAACGCTTAACTTTCTTGGTTTCATGACCTACATTTACATAACCTACTTGGCGTCCTTAGTACCTATCTGCAAGTCACGTCACTGAGTAATTTTGGGCCTTATTTCATTTGGAATGTACCTCAGAATATATTTAAATTGATAAGTAATGAAATAATTATCTCCAAATGTGTAAAGATTTACCGGTGAAAACTTTTCTTTGGCTTTTGGTTTTCAGTGATTTAGCAAGTCTTAGTGAAAATAAATTGTAAAATTGTTTTTGAAATTTATGTGCTTTATTTCACTCGCCAAATAACGCAGTTTTAAGTTAGTTATTTTTCTGTTTATGTTGCCTTTATTTACAGAGTTAGTAGAAAGCGAGGTTTGTTTATGTTGACTTTATTTACAGAGTTAGGAAGCGAGGTTCCACTGTCACCTAGGAGGGTTTCTGTTTTTAACCCGGCTAATAAACCCGTGGCGCCCCTTTAACCCCTCCCCCCCACACTCTCCAGCATTTGAGTTGGGGCATTCTTTGGCACGCATTCGCAAGCTACTCGCATTCAGCTCGACTCGTTGCCTTTTTAAATTTTGAATTTCCAGGACTTTTGAATTTTGATCTTGTTTTTCAACTTTGGATTTTAGTTCTGAGGTGTCAGTGGAAGTATATTAAATTCTCCTTTATTACGGAAAAGAGCGTGACCAATTTTGGCGCCCACCGTTGGGCATTTAAACAAAAAAACTGCGTTTGGTGAGATCAGATAGTAGCACTTTGGCATGACATTATTACCATTTTTTAATTTTTTGTATTGATATTTGCGCTTTTGATATCTCGCCTTACCTTTGATTGGATTTTCGCGGATTATGCAATATTTTTTGCGACCTATCTGTTGTTTTGTTTTAAGCGTCAGAACTTCGCTGTTCTGACCGGTTTAATTTTTTTTAAGTTTATTTGGTAAAATTTACCCGCAATTTCATTGTGCATATTATTTGCTGTTTATAGTTTCAAGTGCAATTGGTGTTAACATTTTATTAATTTTAATCGGTGTGTATTATTTGACTCGGAGAAAGTCACCATTATAGTATGAGACTTCAGATAATGAATAGTTTTACCTTTTCGTATTAACCTTTATTTCGATTCTCTTTAGTTTTCTGATGCCCTGCAATTGCAGGCGTGATGGTGTCTGGATCCGTCTTGAACCCTGTTGCTAAAAATTGTGTTGCACTGGGTTTACTAGGGGGGGGGGGGGGGGGTTAAGAGTCATCAAAAAGCCGTGGGGCTAAAAATTTCGTAAAACACTGATTGTTATACTTGACAATTTGTTTTGGATCATTTAGTTTACCCAAACTTGATTTATCTTATGACGTTGGTACATGTATTTATAAGTGATTTCACTATCCTAGCTTGATTTGGCTTAGTGTACTTATTTTGATTTGCTAACCTTACCTTACCTTACCTTGTTTACCTTATCTTTTTTTGAGCTTTAATTATTAATTTAATTTTATTTTGTTATCTTTAAAGTCTTATTTAAGTATTTGACTCGTTATTTGCGTATCCTGAATTTGTATGTGACAAACAGTTTGGAAAATTACCTTAATATGCCTTGGGGCTGTTTTTTGTCTTTATTTCTTTTCTCAACTGTAATAGTAAAGGTTTTCTGTTAAATTATTTCTAAATTTTCGCGTGTATATATTCGCGTAGTAACGATCCACTAGTACCTATTACTTTTATACTTCCTGCGGGAGTACTACCGGAGCTCAGATAGATAATTTTAGCAGGCCATCCCATACTTCACTGAGTTTTTAAAGTGCTTTTCGTTGGCTAATTTTTTAAAGAAAATTTCTCTCCTTTCATAGGAGAGGGGGAACTATAATTTTGATATAAGTGGCGCCACCTTCGGTTCACATGACCAGGTGCACTTAGTGCCTCCCGTTGTGAGTTTTAATGTTTTCTTTAGTTCGAAAACGGTATAGCCGGCTAAGTTGACGTGATCGCTCGGAGAGATCACATGATGGTTCTGGTGAACGGTTAGTGATATGCAACCCGCACTCTTAGCTATGACCTTAAACGCGTGTTGCGCGCGTCGGTTTTGGTAGGGACGTGTAATTTGATCGTATCTGATGTGTAATTTATACATAATAGACAGCATGGTATGGAAAAATAAGCGAGACAATATACAATATGTTTTTTTTTGACATCTAGTTTTGATATTCGAATGTCCGTTTGACTTTGCTTTGGATATTTGGAGTTATCGAGCATCCTGCACATCGCTACAACGGGGACTAAAAAAAGTGAATATTGGGTTCGTAGTTGTCTTTCCAAGGCACGATCGGCCATTTAATTTTTGGTGCTAGCTCAAGATGTTAGGGGTGAGCATTCCCTACGCCCTGTAGGGGCACCTTGCGGATGTGGGCGTGCCATCCCGAATTTTTTCCTGGGTTTGGTTTGGCTGTTTGTGCCGTTTAAGTTTGGCTGTTGATGCCGTTTTTTTCCCAGAAGAATCAATTCAGACGTAAGACCCGCCCAATAACCTTTAGGTAAAATTATTTTGCGTCGCTTAATAACTTTAAAACACTAAATTCTGAGTTCTAAATTTTGACTGCTAGTTTTCAATTATTTTCTTGGGTTATTATAATTAGATTTTACGTTCAGGTTTTTAATTAATTTTTTTGTAAGCTATTATGTAATACTAGTGGATCGGTTTATTATTTTGTCTGATCTACAGGACTTAGGAAAGAACATTATTATGTTAATGAAATACATGCGTACCTATTATTGTATAGTTGTACTAGGATTTTATTTTATCTTACCTTTTACCTTATTTTTTGGGATCATAGTGTTCCTACATTAATACCTATTTTGCATTATCATTACGGTCTTTTAGCTACGATCTAATGTTTATATGTAATACTTACTGTAGTTCTTTTTCCTTGTTGATAATATTGGGTCGCTGTACAGGGGCAACCTACAGCTAGGAGATTTTCTATATAGTATGCCACCCAAATACATAGCTTTGTTAGTTTAAATATGTCAAAATTGAATTTAACGAGTTTTTTTGTGTCTATCATGACAATTAGAGTTATATAATGTCGTCTCTAATAGCTTATATTGAATATTCCACATTGTATTGACTTTAGTTACAGAGTTAGTTGAAAGCGAGGTTCCACTGTCACCTAGGAGGGTTTCTGTTTTTAACCCGCCTTATAAAACAGTGGCGCCCGTTTAAATCCCCCCACTCTCCGGCATTTGAGCCGTAGCAATAGGATTTTTTTAAAATTATATTTTAGGTTTAAAAACACAAATTACTATAACTTCCTACTAACACATTTTTTTCTCTTAAAATTTAAAAATTCGCGGCAAAGCGATGTAAAATTTGTTTAGAAAAAAGTATAAATAAAATACCTAAATGCGTTCATTTTTTTCCAAGGGGGCTCAGGAACAATTGAACTTTTTTCGCAAATTACAAAACGTTTTGTTTTCTTTACCAAAACATTCCCACTGGTACGGGCTCTGTAAATAGGAACAGAGATATAAAACTTTGAAATTTTACAAGCCGCTACTGCTTTATTGCGGAAAAAGCGTGGCAATTCTTACACTTTCTTAGAAAAATTTAGGATTTAGATCTTTCAATCGATCAGTTAGGTTTTGACAAGTTTTTGTGCTGTCATTAAGTTGGCATAAAAACTTATGACTTTTTCTAACATTTCAGCGATTTGCTTGGTTTCCAAATGATTTTCATCTTGAAACGTGTTGATAATATATATATATATATATATATATATATATATATATATATATATATATATATATATATATATATATATATATATATATATATATATATATATATAGTTGTGTTGTTCTAGCAAGTATATACATTGCCCTGTTCATTATAAATAAATATATAGTATAAACTTAGTTTTCCTATTCTTAAACTTGTTAGTTTAATACTGTTGTTTGTCAAATTAGACTAGGTCTAGCTTTGGAGAATCTGGCGCCCATTTTAAAATAAGACAGGTCGTAGCAATAGTGAATATAGCTTTTTATGTCTAAATATACACAAATATTCATTGAGAATAAGACGGGCACACCTGGATATAAATAAAGTTGACAACACTTAAGTGATACTAAACTAAGTTTATCTTAGCGCCGTAACTGGTAACATTTAATAATACATTGTATTCAATTCTTCAACCTCGTGTTAGAAAACTATAAGAAGGAGCAGGACACCTGGGCCCGATTTACTGGTTTGTCCAGAGAGGACATACCGAGGACTACGATTAGTATACTTTAACAAGTTCCATGCTGATGTTGATCGCCGCAAAATTGTGGCAATAATTTACTTAAGTTTTAGCAATGACGTCAAACTTTACTTACGTTCTTCAATAAGGTCAGGTTTTTGACGTTGAAATATTTTCTTTTACCGTTATGTAACTGTCAAATAATTATTCATCAGTGTCACTCAACACTAAATTGAAATAAATACAGACACTAATGGCGATTTGCGACTAAATGGCGCGGCGGGCTTTAATATTATTTATAAAATTATACAATTGCTTTATTATGGGATTTTTGGTACGACATTCATTGGCCTCAAGGTGGTTAAAACTGTATTTTATCTTTAATATAGTAATTGTAACTTGAAAACTATTGCGCCTAGAATCGCTAAGAATGTGCAAGATTTAGCACGGGTTTAAATTAAGATCTAGTTGATCAGTTTGGTTTGGTAATAATAAGTTTCTGTCGTGTCACTGTTAATAAGTTGTTATAAAAAATTTTGAGTTATTCTAATATTTCAGTAATTCGCTTGGTTTCCAAATGAATTTAATCCTGGAAGGTGCGACTGAAATGAGTTTAGTTCTATTTTTGTAAAAAGTACATATTTAAATTGCCCGTTTCTTGGTAAATTGGCGAGAAGTCTCAAAAATAAATTCATAGTAAAAAATATGTTGTCTTATTTTTACATTTGTCAGTTTAAAACTTTTGGATGTCAAATTAGACCGGCCTAGCGTTGAAGAAATCTGACCGTTAAGTTTTAGAAATTGTGCCATCAAAATGAATTTTTCTTCTAAAATCAGTCAGCTTCGGAAGATACTTTTTGAACACTCTTTGTATATATTTATTATGGTCATGTGTGGCTTTATTAAAATTTTAGTGATAAGAACCAATAATTCTAAACACAGACATAAAACTAAATTATATCGTACTTTATTATAAATTTACCGCTAATGCTTTTATAATAAAAATTTAAGGTGTTGTCCTGTGACCACAAACAAAGTTGTTATTGTTTGCTACAGTATTTTAACACAGTGCAAAACGTATACCAGTATGTCCTAAATTTTAGGCCTTATTATTATAGACCTAACAAATAATTACAAGGTAGGCAGTCTGAAATTTATTTTAGCTTAAAGAACAAACCCAGATATAATATTTAAAGTTTTTTTTTAATTCATCGAACATAATTTAAGGACCTCTAGAGACAATTTTTCAGATTTTTTTAGATATAATATCATAGGGGAAAAATTTTTGTCGAAACAATTTTTCGATTGTTATGAAAGTTGCTTGACATTTTAGAGAATGGCATTTTTAGCAAAACCACGAGACGCCAGCCCAGTAGTTTTAAATCAAGTGGCATAAGCGTAATTGCCAAATAGCAACAAAGTTGAAAAATAGGTACAAGAGAAAAATTTTGTCTACAAGATTTTATCTCGAACGGTGCGACATGACTAAAAAATAACACTTTTAGGTAAACAGAGATATTTATTTAACAACAATTTTATTGATTTACAAAACTAAAAGTACAGTTATAACCGCTAAATGATTGTCCCTGATTTTTTAACCAATGAGTTGCTTGTTTGAGAAGTAATAAATTTTGCCGCTGAAAAACCATGTAGGTTGTTCGAATTTGTAATATGATTGGTTCAGGTACAGGTAAAAAAACTGCAAGGTATATGTTCCACTTATTAAAACAGGTCGTTGCTATGTTTCTATGTATGTCGTATTTTTTCTGTGTAAAATACATGACTGAAATAGTTATGCAAAAAATGACTGAAGAGTTAAAAATCCGTTTCAGAATTTCCTTTTTCTAAAATATCCGATGTGCTGCATATCAAAAGAAAGGGCATTAAAAGAGCTTTTAAACAAGCTATGAACTGCCACTGTGGGCTAAACCGTTCGCGATTAATGATCATTTGAATATAGCAAGAGACGAATACAATTTCAACTCTTTGCGAATTTCAAAATTGAATATAAAAAAAGAATGATAATTCTAAAAATAGTTATTTGTTTTACTAGGCATAAAAGCACAAGATTTAATGCCGCGGCTGGTGTTTCATAGCCGAGCGTAGCGAGGCTATGAAACCAGCCAAGGCATTAAATCTGCTTTTCTGCCGTGTGAAACATATAATTTTTTCTTCAAATTTGTTCCAATTCCACGCAAAATCGACTTTTCCATATTTAAATTGCGTTTCATTATCAATATCCAAATAACTAAATTATTTTCTGGCGTTTCCGGAGTATCAAGTGTGGATACTAAAGTTGTTAATTTTACTGGAAAGGAGGGAAGTGGACAGAGTTCAATTGTATTAAATAATTGTTCACAAATCACCATAAATATATCTAATAAATAAAAATTTCGTGTTGTAGTTTGTAGTTTTAATGCAATAAAACCAGTTTATTATCATCAGCATCATTTTGAGTTTTCTTAATGTCATTGTCAATTTTAATAACCAGTTTGATTTAAATTATTACTTGGAAGGTTGCCTAGCAACGAACTTTTTCTGCCTAGGCAGTAAAATTGGACTTTTTCTGCCTAGGCATTAAAAGTACAACTTCTAAGCCTGCCAAGTGTCATTAAAAGGCCGCTTTTAATGTCATTTGGAGAAAAAAATATATTTTATATTCTTTCAGTGAGTGGAACAAAAACACAAAATTTCATGAAGTTCAGGGAGATTATTTTTTATTTGTATGATTTGATGCGTACTCACCCTTCATAGTTATTGCAAACTGTTGACAGTTATTTATTGTTTACCCATGATCCTGAATATTGGTGCAAACACCAAGGTTTTCTCTTACTAGCCCAGCTATACAGGGTATTCGTATTACTTAATTAGGTTTGATAACAAACTTTAATCGGCGATTTCTTCACTGTATAATTCGAAAACAAAATTTCATATAAGCATAGGTCCTAAACAGTCTGATTTTAAAGCTACAGGATGTTGAGGATTAAAACAAAAAAGTGTATATCTTTTTTAAAAACTGAGTTCAGGTTATAACTGCATAATATGACTTTTTTAAAACAACATTAGGTATTTATTTTATCAGTATCATGGTATCATGCTTATGTAAATTTCACTATTTTAGGAAATTACAGTATGCTACTGCGTCTTAGCTGATAAGACCATTGTAACGACTTAAACCACAACATAGCTGTTCCTTGGTTTTTCTTGGATTGGATAAATCGTTTTCTATATTTTTATCTGTTGCAATGTCTGTTCCAGAACAAATATATAATTTACTCTCTTATTTGAATCAAGTAATATAACACAAATGTTAACACATCTGAATAAATGGCTATTATGACAACGGATTCACAGATGTATCTCCAACCGGATTAAACTTGAGTTTTGTTTTGTAGACCATTATTTTGGTGTCATCCATGATTGAAAGATTGTTTATTAAAAGCCGTTTTCTTAAAAACACACGGGGATAAACATAGTTTGTGATATTTCCTCCATGGACGAAATGAAAATAAATAAAGAAAATATCAATGAAAAAAATTTTTGCTCAATCTTTTTAAATTTTGACTACCGAAATCTTAGGTAACCAATATGTAGATACAGTCGCGGTCCGGAAGTTTGTACATACAGTTCATACTATAAACGCGGCTTAATATTTTTTCTTAGTCTTGCTTTTTTATTTGCTAAAAAAAAATAGTTCGTATATATTGAAAACATGAGAGGTGGCATGTCGCATTTTTTTCGTTGACTTTTTTGACATGAATCTTTAGAACCTTTACAAATTATGTTTTAAACCTTTTATGTTAAATAATTCATACTTCACACATCGAATATCATATATACTGCCCAGTGGTTTCTATACAACTTTTATTGCTGTTTTCTAAAAATTCTAATTTTGTAACAAGTCAGCTTCATTCACTCATATCTTCAGTTACCTTTAGGAGAAATAAATATTACCCCTGAAAAGTAACTGGATAGTGAAAGGATTTTTAGTAGGTATACTTTATTCTTAACCGTTTCAGTACCGCCACTTTTATGAAAATACTTGCCGTATAGTCCGCATTGCCCAGAGCCCAGTGACGGATATATCCGTCCAATTAAAAAAATGACGTAACAAATTTTAATTTTATTTGAAACACACAAAACTCAATGTAGGTACATTTAAAAACATAATACAAAGTAAAGTTTTAAAATTCAGCCTCTTGGTGGTATATTTTGAAACATGGAATCATATATAATCCCACATCACATTCCTTGCACATGAATCTGGTTTCCCTTCGTTTTTTTTTTTGAGATTTTTTGGAGTGCGAACAAACCCAGCATCTTCTACCAGCGTTCTTACTGCCTTCCATTTGTGGAACCAAATGAGAAAAGTGTGTTTCTGTTAGTGTTTTATTGCCAAGATCACAGTGAACTGGGTTTAATGTTGTTGATTGAAACCTAAAAATAAATTGAACGGGTGTAAAGTATTATCGTAAAAATTAATTAAATACCAAAATACCTTTCTAGCAACAGAGAGGCAATTATCAATTGAAATTTTGCGAATAGAACCTTCTGTGTGTGTTGTGTCAAATACATGGCATGAGCATTAAGCAAACAAATATCCAAAGTATGAAAAATAATTCTTTGTACCACTTGAGGCACTTGCTGGTACGGTCAATGCTACTAATCATCATATCTGATCTGTCGACCGCTCTCATTTGTCTATTGTACTCAAGGACACATAATGGCTTTTGTATATTTTCATTGTTAACGCTATCCTTTTTTCGAAGAGTAACCATTTCATTTTCGTGGATAGTAGTTAGCATAACAACGTCACGCTGATCTTTCCATTGTAATATTAAAATATGTTCACTGTTTCTCCCCTCTTTAATTTTTTGTCCAACACTGGCATTTGCTTCCTATTCTGCCGAACCGTTCCACATGAATTAGTTTTGTTGTCAAAAAGAAAAATTGACAAGGTTAGGCTGGTATAAAAGTTGTCAGTGAAACGTGAATGACCGTTATTTACATATGATTTTAGAAGTTCAGCAACACTTTCTCCCGTAGAACCCAATCCACGATGGTTTACTTGTACATTGCTTTCTTTACCCACATAGACTTTAAAGTTTAAAACAATACCAGTTTCACAGTCACATAGAAAATACAATTTAATACCAAATCGATGTTTCTTGTTTTTAATATATTGTTTAAAACTGAGTCGTCTTTTAGAAAGAATCATACTTTCGTCTATGACAACATTCTGAAACGGGTAAAATTCTGTCTGGAAAATTTCTTGTAGCATAGTTAATACTGTCTCAACTTTACCTTAATGATTATCAGGTGGTGCTTGTTGGTTATCGAAAAAATGCAAATAGCGTTGTATTTCAAAATACCTGTTTCTTGACATCTGCTGTCCAAAAATAGGTGTATGAAGTAAAATGTGTTTTGTCCAATACCTATTTGTTTCCACAGCTATAATGTTTACAATAATTTCCTCCGAAAATAAATTAAGAAAGTAACCCATATCTTTACTCTGTTCATTCAAATTTCCCTTTTTAAACCGTTATTTTCATTATTAAGAACATTTAACATCGGGACGAATTCATTGTTCGTCCACATTATTTGCAAGTCTTTGAAAAGTAACTGGATAGTGAAAGGATTTTTAGTAGGTATACTTTATTCTTAACCGTTTCAGTACCGCCACTTTTATGAAAATACTTGCCGTATAGTCCGCATTGCCCAGAGCCCAGTGACGGATATATCCGTCCAATTAAAAAAATGACGTAACAAATTTTAATTTTATTTGAAACACACAAAACTCAATGTAGGTACATTTAAAAACATAATACAAAGTAAAGTTTTAAAATTCAGCCTCTTGGTGGTATATTTTGAAACATGGAATCATATATAATCCCACATCACATTCCTTGCACATGAATCTGGTTTCCCTTCGTTTTTTTTTTGAGATTTTTTGGAGTGCGAACAAACCCAGCATCTTCTACCAGCGTTCTTACTGCCTTCCATTTGTGGAACCAAATGAGAAAAGTGTGTTTCTGTTAGTGTTTTATTGCCAAGATCACAGTGAACTGGGTTTAATGTTGTTGATTGAAACCTAAAAATAAATTGAACGGGTGTAAAGTATTATCGTAAAAATTAATTAAATACCAAAATACCTTTCTAGCAACAGAGAGGCAATTATCAATTGAAATTTTGCGAATAGAACCTTCTGTGTGTGTTGTGTCAAATACATGGCATGAGCATTAAGCAAACAAATATCCAAAGTATGAAAAATAATTCTTTGTACCACTTGAGGCACTTGCTGGTACGGTCAATGCTACTAATCATCATATCTGATCTGTCGACCGCTCTCATTTGTCTATTGTACTCAAGGACACATAATGGCTTTTGTATATTTTCATTGTTAACGCTATCCTTTTTTCGAAGAGTAACCATTTCATTTTCGTGGATAGTAGTTAGCATAACAACGTCACGCTGATCTTTCCATTGTAATATTAAAATATGTTCACTGTTTCTCCCCTCTTTAATTTTTTGTCCAACACTGGCATTTGCTTCCTATTCTGCCGAACCGTTCCACATGAATTAGTTTTGTTGTCAAAAAGAAAAATTGACAAGGTTAGGCTGGTATAAAAGTTGTCAGTGAAACGTGAATGACCGTTATTTACATATGATTTTAGAAGTTCAGCAACACTTTCTCCCGTAGAACCCAATCCACGATGGTTTACTTGTACATTGCTTTCTTTACCCACATAGACTTTAAAGTTTAAAACAATACCAGTTTCACAGTCACATAGAAAATACAATTTAATACCAAATCGATGTTTCTTGTTTTTAATATATTGTTTAAAACTGAGTCGTCTTTTAGAAAGAATCATACTTTCGTCTATGACAACATTCTGAAACGGGTAAAATTCTGTCTGGAAAATTTCTTGTAGCATAGTTAATACTGTCTCAACTTTACCTTAATGATTATCAGGTGGTGCTTGTTGGTTATCGAAAAAATGCAAATAGCGTTGTATTTCAAAATACCTGTTTCTTGACATCTGCTGTCCAAAAATAGGTGTATGAAGTAAAATGTGTTTTGTCCAATACCTATTTGTTTCCACAGCTATAATGTTTACAATAATTTCCTCCGAAAATAAATTAAGAAAGTAACCCATATCTTTACTCTGTTCATTCAAATTTCCCTTTTTAAACCGTTATTTTCATTATTAAGAACATTTAACATCGGGACGAATTCATTGTTCGTCCACATTATTTGCAAGTCTTTGAAAAGTAACTGGATAGTGAAAGGATTTTTAGTAGGTATACTTTATTCTTAACCGTTTCAGTACCGCCACTTTTATGAAAATACTTGCCGTATAGTCCGCATTGCCCAGAGCCCAGTGACGGATATATCCGTCCAATTAAAAAAATGACGTAACAAATTTTAATTTTATTTGAAACACACAAAACTCAATGTAGGTACATTTAAAAACATAATACAAAGTAAAGTTTTAAAATTCAGCCTCTTGGTGGTATATTTTGAAACATGGAATCATATATAATCCCACATCACATTCCTTGCACATGAATCTGGTTTCCCTTCGTTTTTTTTTTTGAGATTTTTTGGAGTGCGAACAAACCCAGCATCTTCTACCAGCGTTCTTACTGCCTTCCATTTGTGGAACCAAATGAGAAAAGTGTGTTTCTGTTAGTGTTTTATTGCCAAGATCACAGTGAACTGGGTTTAATATTGTTGATTGAAACCTAAAAATAAATTGAACGGGTGTAAAGTATTATCGTAAAAATTAATTAAATACCAAAATACCTTTCTAGCAACAGAGAGGCAATTATCAATTGAAATTTTGCGAATAGAACCTTCTGTGTGTGTTGTGTCAAATACATGGCATGAGCATTAAGCAAACAAATATCCAAAGTATGAAAAATAATTCTTTGTACCACTTGAGGCACTTGCTGGTACGGTCAATGCTACTAATCATCATATCTGATCTGTCGACCGCTCTCATTTGTCTATTGTACTCAAGGACACATAATGGCTTTTGTATATTTTCATTGTTAACGCTATCCTTTTTTCGAAGAGTAACCATTTCATTTTCGTGGATAGTAGTTAGCATAACAACGTCACGCTGATCTTTCCATTGTAATATTAAAATATGTTCACTGTTTCTCCCCTCTTTAATTTTTTGTCCAACACTGGCATTTGCTTCCTATTCTGCCGAACCGTTCCACATGAATTAGTTTTGTTGTCAAAAAGAAAAATTGACAAGGTTAGGCTGGTATAAAAGTTGTCAGTGAAACGTGAATGACCGTTATTTACATATGATTTTAGAAGTTCAGCAACACTTTCTCCCGTAGAACCCAATCCACGATGGTTTACTTGTACATTGCTTTCTTTACCCACATAGACTTTAAAGTTTAAAACAATACCAGTTTCACAGTCACATAGAAAATACAATTTAATACCAAATCGATGTTTCTTGTTTTTAATATATTGTTTAAAACTGAGTCGTCTTTTAGAAAGAATCATACTTTCGTCTATGACAACATTCTGAAACGGGTAAAATTCTGTCTGGAAAATTTCTTGTAGCATAGTTAATACTGTCTCAACTTTACCTTAATGATTATCAGGTGGTGCTTGTTGGTTATCGAAAAAATGCAAATAGCGTTGTATTTCAAAATACCTGTTTCTTGACATCTGCTGTCCAAAAATAGGTGTATGAAGTAAAATGTGTTTTGTCCAATACCTATTTGTTTCCACAGCTATAATGTTTACAATAATTTCCTCCGAAAATAAATTAAGAAAGTAACCCATATCTTTACTCTGTTCATTCAAATTTCCCTTTTTAAACCGTTATTTTCATTATTAAGAACATTTAACATCGGGACGAATTCATTGTTCGTCCACATTATTTGCAAGTCTTTTTCGGCCGCTACGTCTCCCACTATTACATTTCCCATTTCCTCTTCTTGATCTCGTTTTTCATTCTCCTGTGTATGTTCTTTAGAGCTTTGTAAGTCCTTAGAACTTTCGTCTTCCGATTCCGAACTAGGAATATATTCACTACCACTGTCGGCGAAAGGTTCATCATCACTGACATACAAGTCGTCTTCATTTACTTGTTTTAAAATGTCTTGGACTTCTTGTCTACTTAAGCCACAACAACTTACATTTTCATTGCCTAATTTAGCTTTTTTCTCGTTTCTCTTCCGTGCTCTTATTGTTTATTCATCGAATTTAAATTTAAAATGTGCCCTAATAAAGTAGATCGTGCTGCAGCAATACTTAGAGATAGACAGAATGTTTAATATATTGTAAATGTTTTAGATAATCCCAATAATAACGTACAAGACGTAATAATCCAGTGTCACAGAATTAAAAAATAAGGATGTTAAGTTTAAAATGCTGTTTTTACCCTTCTTGCTAGGTTTAAAAAAATACCTCCTGTGAAAACAAGATAACGGGCTAAAAGGAAAAGTATTACGTTAGGAGTAGATAAGTGATTGCCCAGGTTGAGTTCATAAGGGTATATAAATTTCCTTATAGAATCTAAATTTTGGGAAATAATATAGGGTCTCCTCTAACAGTAACAAAATTCTTAATAATATCGGTCAGACCGACACTTAAATGCTTGTGTCTTGTGTATTCAAAATGGGCAAAAAACCATACAGCATTCTAGATTTTGATATGGATATGTTTTCCTAATATCTGGTGATACACATATTATGGAGTGTATGCATGACTAGGTATGTGTGAAAGCAACAATTACGTTTAAAATATAGTTACGCAAACAAAATGTCCGAAAACGAATTGCAATATGGTTTAACGTTTATGTTCTTTAGTATCTATCCTCACAGATTTACATAGCTTGTATCATTTACCAGATCTATACTATCTACTGTGATTACTGTTAACAAAAAGGTAATGTTGGTATTAATAATTAAAATAAAGCTAATGTTACAGTGTGAAGCGAAATCGACATATTTAAATCTTGAAACTGGAGAAAATCTCTTTAACAATGAGTCAAGATCATGGTGGCTACAGGGGACCGCCTGTTGAGTTTGAGTATAGAGGTAAAACTTTTTACTTAATTTGTTATTTTTACCAGTGACTAAAACTATTATTTAACGTACATGCTAGGCAGAATATAAATTTCTTACATTATTATGTGCTTATTCGAACAGTTATCACTTAATTACAGAGGAATTACAGATTGAATTCAAATGGAAGAAAATGTTACAAGAAAATAATTTATCATCGTTATTCGGAGACGTACCGTTCTTAAAACGTTTACACACCTTGTGTAATAATAACACTGAACTGTAAACTCGTTTTTTCTTTTGGCAAGCAGTTTAGGTATTAGGTAGATACTTTTCTGTAGTTGACCTTATGTCTATTTTCTTATTTTCTATTAAATTAATTTACCTAACAACATCACTCAATCGATATTTTTTGTATGTTTTCAAGCACCCAATCAATCACTAATCAATCACTAATAAATTTTGAATAGTCAATATTTGACATAAAAATAACACCACTTTGGGTCAAAATCGATATAAGTTTCCAAATGCATTTTGGTAAAACATATTTTGTAGCAAAATTATCATGTTTTATCAGTTACTTGTAAAATGTCCTATGGCATCTGCCACTAGCTCTTGGTTTTGGCCGGCTTGAAGCATGCCAATAGCGCGTAACCGCTGTTCTCCGGTTAAATGAACTCTTTGCATGATTTTTTATGTGCATATACTGTGCACAAACTGAATACTGTTTTAAAAATTAAATAATTAAATTCGCGAAATTTTACCTCTGTACAAAAGCGGAGTATATGGCAAAACATCGATATCTTTTTGTTCCGTTCATAAAAAAATGCGTTATGGTATAAAAATCCGTCATAACAATCAATGTGTTCATGATATAAAAAAAGATATTTATACTTGACATACTTTCGATAACATTTATACATATTTGGAATATCCCTATACTTTTTTGAGTAGTGTAGTTGACGTTGTACTAACGTAAAGCAAAATCGACAATTTTCATTTTTTTTAAATATCTTAAAAACGAAACTTTTTAAGCAAATTTCTAAAAGGCATTTGAAATCAGCATAAAATTATCTAAAATTTTTCTAATTGAACTACCTCTTTAACTTCAATAACAGCCGAGATACCAATAATGAGCATCGAATTTGGGACACACTGTATAGTAATATAATACAATGGATAGTATATATAGTAATACACCTATACATAAAAAAAATCCAATTCAAATATTTTTTAACACGATAGAATAATAAAAGGTATATTTTTTTAGCACCTCGAAGAGAATCTGACAGACCTTGGCCAATACCTCGTAAAATAATTAAATATCTTGGTTGCCTAACGTTATTCTTATTTATTATAAGTTGTTTAACAGCATACGGAACGTACTTAGGCACAAGTAACAAGGTAGGTCTAAACGTGATTACCTATAAGTTTTATACACGAGTATGTTTTTTTGAAATATTTGCATTGTAAGTTCCTCATTTAATCAGATTTAAAAATACTTACTTAGTAAGGCCCAAATTATTATTAAACTTTTAGAGTGGCTAAATTGTCCGCGTAAATTATCTAATTCAAACAATTCTCCAATTTTTCTATATAAACTGCTGGCCAGTCGAACTTACACATAGAGATTTTTAGGCAAAATTTAAAGTTCAATATTTCCAACAGGAATGCAAATTTTTGAACGCGTCTTGCAGATTTTAAGAGCTAGTTTTTTTCGGATTAAGCCGCATGACGTATATTTATCGTAGGACAATAGGTTTATTATATACGGGGTGATCAATGAAGTCATGCAAAAAATCAAAAAGTTTGTATGAGTGAAATTTCCGCAAAAAAATTTTTTGGTCGTTGCAATATGGTTCGTTACTAAGGTAACATCAATATCTCTAGACGTTTTTGTCACTTTTTGGATCAAGGCCCTTAGGTCTTGTACACACTACTAAACATAAAATTTGGGTAGCAAAATTTTTAAAATGCTATAACTTGACATTGGATTGGCGATTCTTGATGATTTTTACGGATTTGGAATCCTTATTTCACGTAGATTTTCTATAATCTAAGCATTTTATTTGGGGTTTGAAATATACAGGTTGAAATTTGCACATTATACCGGGTCGATAATAGACAAAAACGTAGCGACAAGAACAAGTTTATTACATTATATTCTACAATATACAAGATTGGTTAACAACGGCCAAAAGTCAGTTCTTACAAAATTTCTAATTCTAAACCTACTTTAAAGGTTCCTGCAATCCCTAAAAAAACCGGCAAATATCAATGGAAAATTGCCAAGTGTCCTATCTTTAAATACCTAATCTTTGGTAATAATTTATCCGAAATTAAGTATTAATAAAAAAAAAGAGAAACTAATATTTTGTTGGTCCTCCTGCTCGACGTATTACTTCCCGACATCGATTTGGTAGAGTATCTACAAGATTATTTATAAAATCTTGTGGAATATTCTCCCATTCTTCACGAATGGCCTCACTAAGTGGTTCTAAGGTTTCAGGGGGTACATCACGCGATCTTACTTTAAGTTTTAAATAAGACCAAACGTGTTCGATGACATTAAGATCCGGAGACTTTGCAGGCCAGTCCATCCTGTTGATGTTCTGTGCCTGCAAAATCTCTGCGATCCTTCGCGCTCTGTGAGGTCGAGCGTTGTCATCCACCAATAGAAATTCTGGGCCGTAATTTCGAGCAAAAGGAACAACAATAGGTTCCAAAATTTCCTCCTGATAAACAGTAGCGTTAACGGTTTGGTTGGTAATGAATAGCTCGGTTTTATCATTTCTTATGATACCTCCCCACACTGTAACACCTCCGCCACCAAATGCCTCTTGAGGGGCCATATTTTCCTCCAAATACCGCTCATTTGGCCTTCTCCAAACTAACATTCGGCCATCGGAGTGAATCAAATTAAATCTTGTTTCGTCAGAAAATAAACAATGGCTCCACTCTGTATTACCCCAATTCGCATGCCGATTTGCCCATGCCCGCCTATTCGCTCTATGGTGTTGTAATAACCCCACAGATTTTGCTCTGCGATGGGCTCAAGAATTTAAAATGTTTGGCATTATGTTGTTTTTGTAAAAATAAATTCCCACCTCAAGTTGTTTTTATTTAATGTTCCTCTGACTGTTCTGTCTGAAACTCTCACCCCACTTTGTTGCCTTAAAGAGTCATTTAGTGTTCTAGAGTTCTTTGTTCTATTCTGCATAGTTTCTCTCATTAAAATTCTTTCGGTTATTTGGTTTATTTTTTTTTGTATGTCCACCCCCATGGCCATAATTATGATTACCAGTAGTTTCGCTGCGACGCGACGGTTCAAATTATAAATTGTCTTTCGGCTGACATTATAAATGCGCGCAATTTGCTTTTTTAACATTCCTTCGTTGAGAAGTCGAATGCAATTTTCCCTTTCTGCCGTGGTTAAACGCCTCATATTAATTAAAATTTACAAAATTATAACATTTAAATGTGTCAGATTATTTCTAAAATAATGTTAACAGTTTTTAATTCCATAGCAACAAATTTATTTTTCCAATGCCTACTTTGAAATTGACGCGTCGCGTAGAAATTACAGCCGATCATAAATATGGGCATGGGGGTAGACAAAGAACTCTATAAAACTGAATGACTCTTTGAGACAATAAACTGGGGTGAAAGTCTTGAAACAGTGAGAAGGACATTAAACAAAAACAACTTGAGGTGAGAATTTATTTTTACAAAAACTTAAATAATCCCAAACCTTAGAGCGCGTCGTTCCCTACGTTTTTGTCTATTATCCACCCGGTATAATGTGTAAATTTCAACCCCCAAATAAAATGCTTAGATTGTAGAAAATCTACGTGAAATAAGGATTCGAAATCCGCAAAAATCATCAAGAACCGTCAATCCAATGTCAAGTTATAGCATTTTAAAAATTTTGCTACGCAAATTTTATGTTTAGTAGTGTGTACAAGACCTAAGGGCCTTGATCCAAAAAGTGACAAAAACGTCTAGAGATATTGATGTTACCTTAGTAATGAACCATATTGCAATGAGCAAAAAAATTTTTTACGGAAATTTCACTCATACAAACTTTTTGATTTTTTGCATGACTTCATTGATCACCCCGTATATAATAAACCTATGGTCCTACAATAAATATACGTCATCCAGCTTAATCCGAAAAAAACTAGCTCTTAAAATCTGCAAGACACGTTCCAAAATTTGCATTCCTGTTGAAAATATTCAACTTTAAATTTTGCCTAAAAATCTCTATGTGTAAGTTCGAGTGGCCAGCAGTTTAGTTGAAAATATGCCTTTTAAATTTGTATCAGAAAGATAAACATAAATAAAATTATTAAACCTACAAAAAGAGCTTATTTGCCATGATTTTAACATTTTCGAGGTGATTTTTAAACATTTTCAATAAGAACCAGTATAAAGAAAATAAAAAACGTTTAAAACATAACAAACATACTCTCTTTGTAAAACTATTAAAAACCTAATATGATTTACGTTTATTTTTCTGGTACAAATGTTATAAAACATAGAGGAAAGGATGATTTAAATTAGATTTTTTTTTAGTTTAGCGGAGAAAATAGCCTTTATTTACCTACCTCCTTTTATCTGCCATTAACCTCATTTTCCAATTTTCGTATTAAAATTAATCTGCGGTTTCCTATCTTTATGTGAGGTATCCTCTAGCTGCGTCTATGGATTGCAATGAATGGCATGTTCTTCACAATATTTAATTTAAAATAATCATAGAAATACCGCTATTGTACCTACTTAGTATTCTTAAAATAGAAAAACGATTGTTAGTAAAATGTTATTAAAATTCAGATTCAATATCAAATTTGCAGAGTGGCAAAGCTAAATGATCTAAGTGCCAAAATGTGCAAATTTGATATTTTTCAGTCAAAGTATTCTATGTGCCAGCGCCAATGCGGTGTTAAATTCATCTCCTTATGCTTTAAATGCTGGCCCAGATGGCTTTATCTGGGATGCTGGTTTAAAGTAGCGCCACCTGTAAGTCCGCTTGCTGTTGACGCGCCTAACTGATCTAAGTACCTAATCGCCATTTTAGTTGTTTTAATCACAGCGCATACACCCGTGCGTTGTTACTTGTTTATGTTAACTCGCCTTATTTAGGTACGTGTAACGTGTAGAAAATGGATTCAAGTGTTTTTGCTGGTGAAAATATAAAACCTAAACCATCGAGAATTGTACAACGTCAGGCTAGGCTTCGTGGAAAGCCTTATACTACCCAAAAAAGCAAAAAGGTTAAACCATCTAAACCGGTGTTATCTGGTGTCTTTGGGAATTTTTGATATTATCGATCACAAATTTCTCATCTCAGGTCACAGTTTTTCAGTATCTGATCGCGACTTTGCTCTAATCGAGAAACGCTCGAAACGTTCAAAAATGCAAACAGTGGTAGATGTTAAGAAAGTGATAGCCGCATCAAGACCTTCCAGACCATACAAGGTTTTGGATATGGGTGACTTGAAGTTTTTTGATTTTGACGCAGCATTGTCAAAATATATTGTAACCTCAAAACTTCGTATTACACAAGCTTCATGGCTGCAAGTGACAAAAGAAGATCCCGGTGTAGCTTTGTATAAACAAAATTTTAGTAATTTGGTGGGATGGGAGAAATGCCCTGTGCTTAAGAAGGGAATCACTGTCGAAAATATCAAGTCAGCTGAGCTTACCTGCTTACTAGGTGTACAATTCTTAAATGAGAATAAGAAAAAAGATATACGTGCTATGATGGAGTTTATCGATGAAGATAACAGGGAGATTTTCGAAAATATTCTAAGTACCTGATGAAATTACACTGCGGACTTAGATCATTTCCAAACATAATTTGATTTTCATTTTTTTTTTGGTTATATTTGTTTTCTAAAATTATTTCTAATCAACTAATGAATATGTTTCTGAAGAGTTTTAACGTTGAAAAAATAAATATTTGCTTCATTATTCATCGATGTAGAGTTTTTTCCATTATCCCACCCAAATGCTTTATGGCACATAGATCTTTTAGCTTTTCCCCTCTACATTTTATATTTATAATTATTAGTTACACATTAGTGAAAAGAGTAAATCGTGTAAGTGGTAACTGTACAGTGATAGCAAATAGTAAAAAAATATTAAGGAATTAAAACATTTTATACTTAGATTATCAAAATTATATACGAATATCTTCCTAAAATCGTAATTGCTCCAATAAAACAGTGAGCAGATTTAATGAGATTTGTTTTTTTAACTATAAGGACCCATCACAATGATTTTTCAATAAAAATAATTATTATGAAATGTTATTGAATCCACTTATATTGAAACCGGTAAATTTTTATATAAATTCAAATTGGAGAAAAATATTCATAAATGGCGCTTCGCGATAATAAGCTAGTAATCGTCCCTTAAATTTTAGCCTTCAAGCGGTACTCGCCGCTGGTTAAAAAAAAACATGCTACCGAGAATGTTGCCAATTTCATCAATATTTGTGATAATAGTCAAGTCAAGTCAAGTCAAAAATCCCTTTAATCAGAAAATTGCTTAGTACAACTTACATAACAATTGAATGATTTGGCGTCAATACATAAAAATTAAAAGCACAGAATAATAATAAGCCACTATAAGAACATATTTGTACAATACAAACATCATTAAAACTTAACATACAACATTTGAAATTCTAAAAATCACTTACAGAGTAAGGTTCTAAGTTTAAGATTATTTCTAAAATTTGTTTCTTAAATCGTTTCAAACTGGTCTCCAGTTTTATGCCACGAGGCAATTTATTGAAGAACTTTATACATGAGTATGCCGGACCTCTCTCAGTTGCACTCAATCTGTGAATGGGAACATTCAGATTTACACCCGCATTTCTGGTATTTAAACAGTGTTGAGTCTCCAGACCGGTGAATTTGTATCTGTTATTAAAGAAAAAAACCAGACACTCATATATATATAAACCAGGCAGCGTCATGATACCCAGCTGTCTGAACTTTCCCCTACAAGACTCCCTTCCCCTTAGACCCAAAAGTGTTCGTATTGCTCTTTTTTGAGCAACAAACACATGATGTGCAGCCAAACTTGCCCCCCAGAAAATCACACCAAACCGCAAGACTGAGTGAACATTTGCAAAATAAACTGATCGTAAAGTATCCAGATTTAAGTATTTAGACGTGATTCTTAAAGAAAATGTAGCAGAGCTAATTCTCCTGCAAACATGTTCAACTTGGATAGCCCAGTCCAGATTTCGGTCCACGTGAATGCCCAGAAACTTGGTACTATTGGCCAGGACAACATTCTGGCGGTCAAGCAGGACCCTCTCCGGGATCCTTGCATTCTTTTGTTTTGTTCGAAAACAGATGTAATTTGTTTTTCCAGAGTTCAAGAACAGTCTGTTAGCAGCAAACCATTCCCGAGCCCTGTTCAAACGCTCACCACTAAGATTCAGAAGATCACTGAGATTAGAACCAATTATCAAGATATTAGTGTCGTCCGCAAAACTCACCAAATGAGAGTCGGGGCTGAGAATCTCAGCAGCCAAGTCATTCACGTAAAGGATAAATAGAAGGGGCCCCATAACACTTCCCTGTGGTATACCCATCCGGAGAGTACCCTCCTCTGAATAGTACTTGTTACCATTTCGCTCAATAACTACTTTTTGCTTCCGATTAGTAAGGTAAGACTTGATCCAACCGAGAGCCGGACCACGCACACCATACCTCTCTAACTTATCCAGAAGGATGCCATGATCCAAACTGTCAAAAGCTTTCGACAGGTCCAAAAATACTCCCATAGATAAACTACCATCCTCCTGTGCTAACAGAATGTTTTCTATAAACTGATAAATAGCAGTCTCAACAGATTTACCCTTGAGGTAGCCATGCTGAGAATCAGCAAAAAGTTTTTCTGCATAAAAAAAGCGAAGTAATCTATCACACATAGCTATTTCAAAAATCTTCGAGAATGTTGATATTAAACTGATAGGCCTGTAGTTTTCAATTTTGTCAGGATCCCCCTTTTTGTACAAAGGTTTAACTATAGCAAGCTTTAAGTGAGAAGGAAAAATTCCCTGAGAAAAAGAATTATTTATTATGTGACACAAAGGAGAAGCCAATTCCTCTGCACATTTTTTCAAGAGATTTGAAGGGATTTCATCAAACCCAGAACTCATTTTATTTTTAAGTCTGGAAATTATATCTAAAATTTCATTTATTGTGACTGGTATCAAGAAAATTGATTTATTGTTGTAAGGAATTTCACATGAATAAGCATTCTGATGAGGCAAACTATTTAAAAGATTAGGTGCTGCATTAATGACAAAGTTGTTGAAGTCATTGCATATGATATCTGGGTCACCAGAAATCTGACAATCACCACCTCCAGAGCCACTCCCATTTATTTCCCCTACAATTTGCCAGACACATTTCGACTTATTTTCGCTGTTGTTTATACGATTTCTATATTGGGTTTTCCTAGCCTCCGTCAAAAGCTTATTATATTCTTTTTTCTTTTCTTTGTATGCTTGATTATAATTTATGTCAACCCTTTGTAGCATTAACAAAACATTCAATTCATTCTTGCAAGCTATTATGTTATCATTTTGATGATACAATGTTTTTTTTGATTTTGAATTTATGATTTTAAAAGGAAAACAATGCTTAAATATGGGGAGAAATATGTTCATGAAACCTACCCATTGAGCATCTACCCGCTCCGACGACAGTACATAAACCTGCTCCCAATCTTCAAGAGACAACATATTTTTGAAGCATTCTTTGTTTTCTGCACTGAAAATTCTTTTTTCCACCTTACTGATCTCAGTCTTACCTGCCTCTATGTCAAACATGATCAGTTGTCCCCTATGATCAGAGATATGAGTGTCTAGAACCTGAGACTCAAAACTTGTACAATTGGTTAAGATATTATCAATGCAACTTCTAGAGGTCCCGAACACTCGAGTATCCTCCAAAATTGATGGATGTACATTAAATGACTGTAACATAGAGACCAATTCAAGAGAGACCCCATTATTTATATTAAAATCTATATTAAAATCACCGCAAATAAAAATTGAACAATCATCAGCAATTCTATTTTGTAAAATATGTTCGATCTTTGATAAAAGAATTTGTTCCTGAGATAAAGGAGATCTATATACACATAGTATTATTATGATTTTACTACATACTTCAACCTCAATGGCGGCACACTCAAACATAATTTCTTCGGCAAGATCAAGAATGTCCCTGCGTTCTTTCCACTTCACATGCTCGTTTATGTATATGGCCACTCCACCATGAGAACCCTCTTCTCTGCAAAAGGATGATGCTAGTTTATAGCCTGACAAGCCATAGGATGTTAGTTGTGTGGTTGACTTCCAGTGTTCACTGATACATACTGCAAGGCAGTCATTAAGATGATTAACTAAATCCTGTAAAGCATCATGGCTGTTTCCGAGAGACTGCACATTGTGATGTAAAATGCTCATCTTTTTTGTTTCCTTATTATCAACAGTAAAACTACTTAACCCCTGTTCAGAGGTACTGGATTCCTCAGGTTTAAAAATCTATTTACAATAAGCCCTTTAGGCCAAAAGTCTGGACTTAATACTTCCTGTTCATGACATTTCGGTATTCCAACCTTAAACGAGCTGACCCTATTCTGCTTTAATGTTTTTAGTTTTTCGCAAGAATAATTTTCTATTCCATTGTCTGCTAGATAGTCTTCTACTTCTTTATTTGATGATTCAGGTGTTAATCCTGAGACAAAAAGCCAGGAATACTCTGTAGAAAATTGCTGAGCTATTTTCAAATTTGACGTATTGTCTTTATTACCCTGTATTGGTGCAGGTCTGGAATTTCTTCGGAAACCTCTTCTTTTTTGTTTTTCCCATGTTTGTTCAACACTATTTTGTTCAGTAATTTCTATTATCTCATCTGAAATGTTTTTGTTTTGATTGTCCACGGAGCTTTCTGTCATTTTTGTCAATTTGACATTTGACGTATTTGGTACTTTTGAACTACGACTTTGAGCGTCCGAGTTATTGGAACTAATTCTAGCTCTCCTTCGTTGCTGAGGCCATAAATCACTGGAAGAGGAATTTGTTGCGCCATCTTTCTTCACACCAGTAATCTCATCAGGAATGTTTGAGGGCGGAGCCAGCATAACGCCGGGTGGTAGAGATGGTGAAGGGAGAGGAAGAATATCTTGTTTACCTTTTTTGTTAAAACTTTTTTCACTATTTTCCACCGTTTCCTGTAGGAATTCGGCTTTCTGTTTCCACAACATGCAATTTTCTGCTAGAAGTTGATTTTTCTCCTCTAATTCCTTTATAATTCTTCTTAAAAGTTCCGATTCCGAACTACTAACTTCACTTTCGTCACTTGGATTTTCTGAATGTACACATATTGCGGACTTCTTTAGGGCTGCTTGCCTAAGGCAGGATGGATGAAAACAATTTTTGCACTTGTGACAGGTTGAGACGACCGTTTCTACAGCTTTTTTACAATGAAAACACCTTGGTTTATCACCTTTTTCACTCTGCGAAAATTTTGCCGGCGAGTCAGTCGGCGCCATTTTAATTATAAAAATAAAAATTATTTTAAAAAGCTCTAGGTTTGCTCAGGTGTATCACTAAACACATTTAATTTAAAACACCAGTAGTAAGTGTAAGAAATAATGTGATTGTTATCTTTAAAGTAAAATTCCGTTCAAATACACTCCCTTCGAACAGGTTTTACATTAACAAATACCAAAGAGCACTAACAAAACAGTACAGCTATGTATTAAAAAGCGGAATAGAGCGATAAAGAAATGTAAGTTGAAAATGCACTTACCGTTTATCCAACTACGTTCTTCGAAAGTGGACTGTATAGCGGGTTCGAAACGTTCTTAGCGGCACACTATTGAATTTCTTATAGGATTGCGTAACAAGCGGGAGAGTGAACATTCCAACTGATTTTTATCATTAGCGGAGAGAACAATAAAATGCGTGTGTATCGCTTTGCGTTCTTCCTTACTACCAGGTTCTGGATAAAAATGTCAATCTCACCAAATTTCCGCGGTAACTTGATCAAAGCTGTTTTCTGCTGTCAGCTTCAGCCGCCTGTGACATTATGGTGCAAATTCAACTCATAACGCGATAAAAGAGATATTTAAAAACACGAAATAGGAATAAGGATATCTTCTTATAATAGAAGTGATTGATTATGCGGCAATTAAGACTAAACAGTAATAATACCCTAAATATAATAAAATGTTACCCGTTTAACGAATAACAAAAATAAAGAAATGTATTCCATAGAAATAAAACTAAGAAAAATGAGCGAATCGCAAATATTCGTAAAAATCGTAAACCCCTGCGAGTATATTAACCAAATCGGGGCATTCCATCAAAGAGAATAATTTAAAAGTTCTGACGGAAGTAGACCGCGTGAAGCACAGTCAGCGGGATTATCTTCGGAAGAAATATGACTCCAACACGAGGAAGGAATCTTTTCCTGGATGCGTGCAACTCGGTTACTTACAATTTCTGACAAAATATTTCTTTTTGTACATTCCTTAGTTAGGTGTTCCACCGGTAGGAAAAAATATCAGAAGATGGCTGCCTGCATAAGCCAAGAATTTTAATAACAGCGGATTCCGAATCAAAATCTAAAGGATTCGATTGAGCATGCGTAGCGGGTAAATCGGAGAAGAATTCTGGACTGTTACTACTCCATTTGTGGAGGTCGAAACCACCTGATTTAAGACAACTTATTAATTCGTCACGAATTAACATTGCTTGCTTGATGGAAAATGTCCCAAGGAAGCAATCGTCAATATAAAAATCATTTTTTAAAGCATTAGCGGCCAATGGGTATTTTAAATTTTCGTCTTCTGCGAGTTGAATTAAAGTGCGGTTGGCTAAAAAGTGTGAGCTCGATAAACCGAAAGTTACTATTTTTAATCTGTAGTCCTCAACGAGTTCGTTGGGGGACAATCTCCAGAATTCTCTGAAAATCGCGGTGTTTTTTGAGACCAAGACTTGATACCACACGTAAAAACTGTGGAATGAAAACGAAAATTTAACAAAAGCGTAACAATATTTTTTTGTAATTTTGAACCGGCTAACAAATGATCATTTAAAGAAAAACCGTCGGAAGTTTTCGCGGACGCGTCGCTAACAACGCGTATTTTTTCTGACTTCACAACACTGTGATGCGGAATATAATATCCGTTTGTTGCAGGAGAATTTTGCGGTACCCTTTCAAGGTAATCTAAATCGAGATATTCTTTAATAATATCGGAATATCGTTCACGTAATACAGGGTTAATAACTAAGCGCTTTTCAAGCGAGTGAAAACGGCGTAAAGCGATAGAATGCGAGTTTTCGATATTGAAAACGGGTTCCAAATCTTCTTTGAAAGGTAAATTGACTTCATAGCGGCCAGAATCGATTCTGGAATGCGTCTTTCGAAATATATTTTCACACAGTTCGTCTTCTGGGAACGATCTAAAAATCTGCGGTATTTCCTCAACTTCTCAAAAGCTCTAGAGAGTAGAATCAAGCGAAAAGAGATCATTATCAGATAGGGCGAATAAAGAGGTAGTTTTAATTTGCGGAAAAATTTCACGAATTTTTCCCATTAACACCCAACCAAAAATAGTATTAATGGCTAGTGGTTCATTAACATTTCCATGAACCTGCTCCTTTAGTAAAATATGCGGATAAATATCAGCGCCGAGTATCATGTCGATTGGTCCGGGTTTATGAAAACTGCCATTTGCCAGTGTAAGATTTGAAAGATGTGGCCAAAATGTTTTATTTTGTATATTATAGGCAGGCATATCCGGACATAGTTTAGGCAAGATTATTGCATCTACTTGTAAGCAACTTGCCTGCGGGTTTTATTGTACAAGTTACACCACCCTTAGATGTTAATTCGCGCATTTCCCCTAAGCCATAAATTGAAAAGGAACATTCAAAACGTCCTAAACATAATTTATTAAAACATTTTTCTGAAATATAAGAAGTCTGTGATCCGGAATCTAACAAAACGCGAATCTGTAGATATCTACCGCACACGTCCAAAATTTCAACGACAGCCGTAGAGAGCAATACGGTATTTTGAATTGTACTTGGTAATCCTTGTGACGTCAGCGAGGCTACACACGAATTCTGCTGAGCAGTGGAGATATCCAGTGCAGCTGACCGCGAGGACGTACGAACTATACCGTGCGAATTGGAATTAGCGTTAGAGTTAACATTTATGTTAGCAGTACTGCTCAGCGTGGCAATAAGAGGTAAGCCACTACTGCTACTACTCCTTCATCCTGGTTTTGACGATTGTCTCTATGTTGGCTACTGTCCGTACGTCGGTATTGAAACTTGATGATTGAAATTAGATGCAAAAAAGAGTGATGTCTAAGGTTGTAGTGGCGGCACGTCGATTGGGAATTACATTGCGGCAAAGTATGACGATTACTGACAATTTAAACACCAGTTATTGGTTTTAGCGTAATTTAAACGATCAAGCGAAGATTTATAATAAAAGGCGTAACATTTATATATAGAGTGATTACCTTTACAAAATAGACAATACTTTCTATTGGCATTATCCATCTCAAACGAATGCGTTTGTTTCGGTTTTGCGATTTGTTGCCTAGATGAATGGTTTTGGAATTTATTAGGCCGTGAGTTGGAAAAATTTTCAGAGATTTTTATTTTTTAGATTACACTCAATGAAGTTGCAGAAATCGTGAGAAATAAAATCCAAATAGTAACCGAAATCATGAATCAATGGGATCAAGTAAAGGTAAATATTCTAATCTATTATTTTTGAAACTTTGAATCACAGTACAAGTATTTTTATATTACTCCGGGCTTCTCGTATGTAAATACTTTCTTTTTATTTATATTAACCCTGTTTACCACATAACGGTCAGCGAGCGTCTATAAAGGGGTGAAGATATAAACTTTCACACAAATAATCTATTTGTTTACAGTTTGTTAACTTATGGTCAATATAACTTTAATAGCCAAGCTAGTTCTTAATAATGACTTTAGTCAACCAGTCGCCTTGGTGCTTCTGTCGAATAATTTTCGGTATTTTTATTTTTAAGGATATTTCATTTTCAAAAATCAAGAGGAAAGGGTATTTTTGTATCAACCTGCTACACGGTTTTATCTTTCTTTTACTGCGTGTCACACATCCACACCCTACCCCGTACATCCACATATTGACACATACATACATAATACACAATACACACACGCACGCACCCACGCACCCTTTTCCCTTGTACGTGGGTCCGTGCAGTGTAATGAGAGGTCCTGGTAGTCCCCGAACAGTGACATCATTGACAGGACCAAATTTAGTGGCAATAGAACGTGATATTCTAGTTTTGGATCAAAGCAATTAGTTACAATTTTCGAAAATAATAATATAATATCAAAAAAGTTCAATTCATATAATCATATACATAATAATCCCCCTCGAGGGATATCAGATTTTATGTTTTTGATTAAGTTTCTTGATTTAATTTTTATTCAATCTGTAAATTAATTTCATGAGATTCATTGCTATTTGTACAAAATACTCAATTTTGATTACTGATAATTAACTATACTGATCATGTTCAAATGTAAAAACTATTCCAGTTAAGTTGGACAAGCCAATAAATGATTAGTGATGAAATATTTCCAATTTCCACATGGGATTATACAAAGCTATTGATACATGTGTAGTAATTACACGTTAATCACAATCGGGCGACCCTATTGCAATATGGCTCTGAGCATAAAATCTTGTAAGTTTATTATTAATTACCATTCAATTCCTCTTTCATTTTTGTCGTATAACTTACCATTTTGAAAAAAATAAGTTCAAATATTAATTATTACATGGTCGACATTAATAAAACTAAAAAATTTAGTTAAATATGTATTTAGACGCCATTTCTGCTTTTTAGAACCACGCCTGTATCCACGTTTTGATTTTAGAGGGGGCACCTAAAGTTTTAGGGGGAGGGGGGCAAACTTATGATGTAATATTTTTCTAATATAGACAAGACAATGATTTTAGTGATTTTCTAAAGTGGGCAACCCTTTATTTCAGAGTAGGCATTGCCCACTGTGCCTCCCCTGGGCCTGTATTAGAGCTAACGTAGCAAAAATTAATAAACAAGACAATATTTACAAAAATGTTGAAAATGATCACCTCCCGTCTCTATGCAGATTCCTGCTCTTCTTCTTATCGACCTATGAACTCTTTGACTAATCCCCGGTGTATTACGTGTGATTTCACATCCCTCAATTATTCAGTTTCTTAGTTCTTCTAATATCTCAACTGGTATATTATAGACTAAACTTTTAAGATGCCCCTGCAAACAATAATGTAAGCTATTCCAATCGGGTGATCTAGGTGGCCGTAATTGTGGTCCTCCACACCCTATCCAGCAATTTTGTTAAACTATATTTAAATATTCACGAGCCAATATGCTGAAGTGAGCGGAGCACCCATCGTGCATTAACCACATTTACTGCCGTAAGATAAGAGGAACATTTTCGTGTAATATAGGCAAATCATCTTGAAGTAAATTGCGGTAAGAATTTCGGTCAAGACGTCCCGGTAGAAAAAATGGTCCTATTAAATAATCGCCAGTGATACCGACCCTCACGATAAGTGAAAATGGCTCCTGAAGATGTGACTCTGTGATAGCATGAGGGTTTTCTTTGACCCAAATATGATTATTATGGAAATTCCTTATTGCGTTTCTGGAAAAATTCACTTCATCCGTAAAGTGAATTTGTGCTTCGAATTGAGGATTTTCGGCAACTTCTTGAAAATACCATCGAAAAAATTCCGTGCGCTGTGAAAAATCTCGTGGAAGAAGTGTCTAAACTCTCTGTAGGTGGTAGAGATACAACAAAGAATCTCTTAAAATTTCCCATACCATTTTGTAGCAGATATCTAGTGCACTGCCAATTTTTCGTATACTAGTTCCTAGATTCTCTTTGATTTCCTGTAGGACAGCCTCCTCAATTTCCGGAGGTCTAACACTACGAGGTCTTCCCTCAGAGGTATTATGTTTAAAACTGCTGGATTCAGACGACGAAGATGAATGTAAATGTTCGACTATCTGGGACAACCCGATTAGGATACCTTTCTTGATAGGCTTCCTTAGCATTACCGCTAGAAAGACCCTAAACAAAATGCATATCGGACATCTTGGAATTAGAATAGTTTACCATTTTCGTCACTAACAAAGATATTTCTCAAAAAAAAAATGAAAACGAAAAAACTAATTTATTTGAAAAAATATCAAAACATTAGATAATAATAAGCATTCGTAAAAAAAATAATTAAAACGTTTTCTTAGAAACAGACGAAGCTAACTTCATTTTATGTAAACGATTTTCACATAGTAACGAGTTGCAGACATCCAAAAAAGTTTTCGTAATTATTATCATTTAGAAATATTGCACCCAAGCAAGGCGAATTCAAGTGAGTTAAAAACAAAACAGACAGAAAAGCTAGCGATTTAATTGATTTTGTAGGTCGAAAAGCGTGTTTCTATACCAAAAAGTAATATCTTAAACTGTTTTCGAAATCTAAGGACTTACTCGATAGTTTTCAATTGATACAAGTAAAATTAGTATCGATATCTTTTTGTTTCGATCCAAACAAGTCCCAGTTCAGGGAGTCATGATAACGTATTATACAAGTAATTGTACGACGGGACTTGAGAGTGCTCGCAACTCGCGACTACATAGTTATTATTTAAAGCACAGAAAAATAAAGAGTTTTCTCAGGTTTTTGTGTGTAATGAGACCGAGCGCAAAAATTTAGTTAAATTATCCTAGTATCTTTCTTCAAAATAACAGTTTTGGTTTTGCAATGACTTGCTTAAATAATTTATGCAATAAAAAGTTACATGCATGTTCCCTATTGAAGCACTATTTATCAGAGACAATAGGGAATATGCATATAACTCAAATAAATCTGAAATATATTTTTTATATTCTCTACATAAATTAAATATTTAAGGCGGTTGCTGTTACTCATTTATTTTGATATTTATTAACAACAAAAAAAGATTTTCTACTGCAAATTTTCGCGCGAATTTTGAAACTTGTAAAATGTGATCCCATTGGCTGTGTTGTCAAAAGTGTTTTTATGATTCATAATGAGTACATGGAAAGTGTTGTAGGGTCATCGAAAAATATTAAAAATTGCATTTAATGCGTAGGTAACTCATCAAATTAAATATCCCTGCACTTAAAGTAGAAGGTTCCTAAAATCTTATTCAAGTATATTTCAAGCCGAAATCGGTCCAGGGACCGTTCAATTTTGCAACATAAACTCGCAGTAAATAAACTGCAATTCTTTATTTTCATGGCAATCTTAAAAAATCCGAAAATTCAAATATTTTCAAATTTTGCATGCCACCAATCTTTGCGTTAGGATAATAAAGTTGCATCAGGCCCTGATGCCATTTTAAGGAATCGCTTGTCAAATATTTGATTTTGTGTGGTTTTACTAGTTTAGTCTCTAATCAAAAACTGCTTTTACACAAATTGAGTGGTAAGTACCCTAAATAAAATAAAGTACATAGAAGCAACCTGGATTAAACCAATAAATTAAATTTTAATCTGGACACCAGCAGATTCACCTTTATTATCTAACTCAACGTACTCGAGTTTATTTAACAAGGTTCTATGTGGCAGATACACCCTTGTGTTATTATTCTAATACTTACAAGAGCTCATGTTAAAAGAACAAGGTTGTAAGTGCCAGTACTATTGTCGGCATAATCAAGGTAGAACCCTGTAAGTAGATAAAACTTTGTAATATTAAAATCGTGATTTAAAGGTAAGCAGATAGAACTCGATATTAGTGCTATTTCAGGTATTATCACATAGATGGCACCAGTATTACTAAAATAGTTAAAATGGAGCAGATTGAACCATATTGCATTAAAATCTCTATTTTGGTCAAAAGCGCAGATAGAACCTTGTTATTCCATCGCGATGCAATGCAGATAAACCCATTTATTTATAAATTTAACGAAAAAATAATCGATTTAAATTAGTGCGAGGTATTCTTAGATAAAATAATTAACGGATAAAATAAACCCAAAAAGAATCACTAAATAAGGAAATAGTATGGAATACTTAATATCTATTAGAAATAGGATTTGTCGGAAAAAATCAAGAAAATTCTGTTTTTACCCCTTAAGTACGCTCCTGGAGGACCCATTCGGTATTTATTTTAAAGTGTGGTTATCCCTTTATAGGATAGTATTTAAAAATTGCGAAAAAATTAGATAGGACAAAATACAGAGTGACTCAAATGTACCGATGTCGAGGGCAAAAAAAGTCAAAAAATCTAAATATAATCGGCGATTGCTCCCTTCCTATAAACAATGAACCAACCAAAAATATGAATATCATGGATTTTGACGAGCTCTTTCCGATGACGTATATGGAATGTTAATTTAAACCATTTTGACCCCACAAAAAATAAAAAACCCTGAAATATTTGGGTCAAAGATCGAAATTTCCAATTGTTCGAAATATTTCCATTTTCCAGTGATTTTAGGTTTAGGTAAATGTATTCCAAAAAGAAAGTATGTACCTATTTGAGATTTTAAATTTTCATTTATGAATCCGTTTTTCGATCCGACGTTTTGTTCTCGAGTTATTGGGTATCAAGAAAAAGGGCCTGCAACTGGCATTTTTCGACCTAAATAAATTAAAAAGAATTATTTGCCATTTTCCGATCCTCGCCAGTTTCAATAAAGTTCTGAAGCTCCGGGTGCTCTACAACTTCCGAAAATTGACGTCGATTTAATTCACTTTCGCGACCTATACCCGATTTCAACGGAAATCGCGGAAATTTCGACTTTGACGCTTAATATCTCCGAAACAAAACATGCTGTATATCAGATTTTTCTTACTGAAGCTAGTTGCACTATGCCTCTATCAACCCAAAAAATTCGATTGCTCCCCATCTGACTGTTTCCGAGAAAAACAAACTTGTTCGACTTTAGGTTAAGCTTTAAGTTAACATGTAGATTGACACTTATTTTTTCTGATCTCCTGACGTCGTTATTCATTAAGGACAAATGGCTGCTTTTAAATTGTAATAAATTATACCCAAAAGTAAACATTTCTTGCATCTAAATTGAGGCTATCAGCGCTACAGTGGCCTAAGCCCAAAATTATAGCTTTGAGGAAAAGATCCTTATAGGTTCTATCTAGTAGTTCTGTGAATAATATTTTTAATTTTTTATTTTAGAAAAAAACGTGGGTTAGGCCACTTTTAATTTTAACAATGCGATTAAATTGTATTGGATCGTCCTTTATATTAAGAAATGGATATTATGTTGTAAAATAATGTTAGGAAAAAACAGGGAAACGAATTTTTAACTTTTTTTCTTACAAAAATATGATATACACATAATATAAAATAAGTATAAAAATCAAAATCCTCTTGTTAACAAAATTTTAGCAAAACTCCACCAGATTCTTCTCCTTCTGAAAAATAATCTTCTGGTTGGTTTTCAGACGTATTCAAATTTAAATAAAATGCATGCAGAACGGCAGTGGCATGCCGTGCCTGTAGGGGCCGGGAAGGTACAATGATTTGGGGGGCGCCAAATTACTTTCCCTTTCTTGGAAAGTATGTGGTCATAGTAGGCAGGCGCGGATTTAGGGGGGGGGGCAATCCCCCCGAGCCCTGTACAAAAAGGACTTCAATTGCGAATTTTATAAAAATAATTATTGTAACATAAACATTACTACATATTCTACAAAATTATATTATAAACAAAAACAAACATTTGCCGTCTATGTAAGGTCTTTGAAATAAATTATACCACAAAATATGAATATTAGATCAATACTAATACGACAATATGTAATATACAAAATGTAAGGTTTTTTGGCAATTGGCATGTGCTCTTAGATTGTTTCTGAAAACATTCCTTCCAGTGTTGAATCCAGACATGTTTTCCGAGGGGGGGGGGGGGGAGAAACATTCGTATTGGGGAGAAATATAGGTAAACTATGCTTTAAGCAAATCAATTTCTATATTTCACACACATTCGCCGGGGGGAATTTTCTTGCTCGGGGGGGGGGGGGGGGGGGTTGGACAACCCCTTGAATTCATCCCTGTTCCTTACACATCTCACGGCGATCTTATTAAAATTTGCGAAGGACCGTTTTGGCTCTAAGGGAAACAATATAGTTTTTATTTTTTCAAAAAACATCATTCATGAAAGTAAATTTTTTCGAAAACGGATTAACGAAATTTTTCAAAACTATTTTCTCGAACACACATATTTTGAACATAAATTTTTTAGAAAATGTCCTGACAGTTTTTTCCAACATGCTTTTAGGAAAACGGATTTATGAAATATTTTAAAATTATTTTCTCGAAAACACGTATTTCGAAAGTAAATTTTTTCAAAAATGTCTTCAAGAAAATAATTTTTCAAAAATAATTACATTTTCCGAAAATATGTTTTCGAAAACAGTATTTAGAAAATTAAATTGTGAACTCTAGTAGCTTGGAAAATGTTAATGAAAAAAAGACGAAAAAAGATCCTGAACAAACCTAAACGAACCGTTTTGGGATTAATTAGGTTTCCTTAGGTTTGGTACGTTACTTTCTCGTAAATTACTTTTTCAAAAAGCCCAGAGAAGCCCCAAAAAATTAATATCCGACAAAATTTAATATCAAGAAATACGTATTTTTCAAAAGTGCTTAAAAAATTTTCAACTGTATATGAAGTAGAAGCCATATACATAAATGGTAAATATTATAGCTACACAAAATTCCATAAAAAACTTAAATAATTTACTTTAAATGCAAATACACGTTGTCCATTTGATGCGTAGTACCACAAGGCAACACTGGCCTAACCCACAGATTGTGGATTAGGCCAGTGCTGCATCTGCTGAATATAAAAACATTTAAATGCAACAACTAATTATGTTGCGCCATCTAGTCAACGGTACAGAAAGGTCGCTAGGTCCCTTAAGCCACAGTTGCTTGTAGTTGTATGTAGTTAGGTACATATTGGCGGATTAAACGCAAAACAGCCTTGTGTGGCTTAGGCCACTGTTGCGCTGATAGCCTCAATTATTCTAGTAATTTTCTTGAAAATAATTTTTTTGGGGGTTAAATTAATTAAACGATTTATGTACTAAAAAAATCGGCCACGTGCAAGCTGTACTTGCACAATTAGTGTTCCGTGCCATCAACCTCACACTTACCCTGAGCAAACCTCGGCCGCCCGATCTCCGTCCATCTGCCGCGCTACCCGCCGCAGACCGCACTAACGCCGTATTACATCGCGTATACCGGAGCTGTGTGGGCCAAATTAAAATTTTTGAAAAACGTGTAAGAACAAAAGTTGTTCCTTGCTTCGCGAGAAATATTTTTTGTCCAAAAACTTTTTCTCGAAAACCAATGGTTCAGCAGTTATAAGGAAATAAACAATTAAATTGTTTATAGCAATTAACCGCGCTAGAATTTTTCAACCCTGATAATTTGCGCTCAATCTACGCCCAATTCTCAATGCTTATAATTTTTTCCAGATTTTTCTGAGTGATCCTTCAAGGGTGGCGGAGAGCAATTTTTAAGCGTTTTTCCCGAAAAAATGTTTAAAATAATGCAATAAAAAATACATCATATATATCGTTGAATTCGTGCTTCAATAAGCTTTCATTTGACATCATATACGGTGCCCTTGAAATTTTTATCTATTTCCCACTTTACCCGCCGAAATTAACCCTCAGAATCAAAATTCAACTTTTTGATAATTTTCCCGCAATCTACGCCTACTTCTCAATGTTCATGATTTTTTTCAAATTTTTCTGAGCGATCCTTCTAGTGATAAGGGTGGGTGACAGCAAGTTTTAGGCGCTTTTTCCGAAAAATGTTTTAAAGAATGCAATAAAAAATAAATCATATACAGTAGGGTGTCCTTTAAAATTATTCAAAGCTCGGTGGTTATTTCGGTTTTAGGACCCCAAAAACGAGGTTTCCGCAAGTTTCAACTCGATCCGTTGCAAATAGCCGTGACACCGCACACTTCCTTTTTCCCATGTTATTTAAATGGGGAAGGGCATTTTTCTTGGTATTGTTCTGATTACAAAATATTAATTCAGACAATCCGTTTACTAACTGTTGAATACCATTCTGCAATGATATATTTACATGTAGAAATATTTATTTAGCCCATTCGTAAAGTTATTTTTTATTTTTTTTATTTTTTTTTGTTTTTTTTACGAATGGGCTAAATAACTGTTCCTACATGTAAATATATCATTGTAGAAAGGTATTCAACACTTAGTAAACGGATTGTCTGAATTAGTATTTTGTAATCCCAAAAATACCAAGAAAAATGCCCTTCCCCATTTAAATACCATGGCAAAAATGAAGTGTGCGGTGGCACGGCTAGTTGCAACGGATGGAGCTGAAACTTGGGGAAACCTCGCTTTTGTGGTCCTACACAGTAAAAAATCCAGTTGATTAACCACAAGAGATGTCTGATTTTATTGGCCGGATTAAATTTTTTGATTTAATTTGTAATTATTTTCTAAATCAGTTTCATAATCTTCGTTATGATTCAAACAAATTACTCATTCTCGATTACTTTAAATCGATACTGATCAAATGCATAAAAAATACAAACATTTTAAATCATATTTCCTTGTTAAAATAATCACAATAATCAGTATCAATCACCTACTGACTAAAAAATACTCAAACTTCTAAACCAAGCCGCCAACACATGCGCAGTACGCAACCTTTTAATCACAAGGGAAGTAGTTAAAGTAGATGCTTAGTGAGTTTCCGCATGCGCAGTAGGGTCGACCTTGAACGCTCAGGTGTGCTATTGTTATTTGGCCTTGATATGCGCAGGTGTTGTTCCAAGGTCAAGGTCAATAACTTGGCCTTGAACTCGAGCAGATGTTTCTTTGTTTGGTGATGGCCAGGTGGACGACGCTTATTTCAAGGTTACATTTGCTTGGTCTTGAACGCGAGCAGATGTTTCTTTGTTTGGTGATGACCAGGTGGACGACGCTTATTTCAAGGTTACATTTGTTTTGTATTTTTCGAGGTCGTCGGATGTATTCCTCCCACCATAAATAAATACTTGACCTTGGATTACTTCCTAATAAATATGGCTCATTTCGAAAATAGCTTTCATTGTCACTCATACATCGTATGCGTTAACTGTTGCTTTGGCATATAAAGTATTGTGTTTGTGGTGTGTTCTACAAGTGTTTATTCAAGGTACTTGACAGTAATTGTTTTTATTGTATTTTAAATCATGAGCATTTCAAAGCAGACCATAGCCGAAATTAATAATATGATAAACCAAGATATTCAATTTCTGGAACGTAGAAAATTCTCTACATTAACGGTGGGCAAAATTTATATGATAAAAAAAATTAATTCTTTGACTTCACGTTTTGGAAAAGCCATTATCGTCACATTGTTTGATCCAACACATCAAGCAACATTTGAAACATTTTTACCATCACGCGTAGCTGAAATTCTGACAGAGGATACTATTGAAATGATGAATAACTCCGGTGATCAGTACACCTTAACTTATTTGGGGCAAAGCTCACATGTATTCTCTGGAGGTAATACTAGAGCGTTGTTAAATTTTGGTTGTTTGTAATATATTGTTGATTAGGCTATTTTAATGTTGATTTAAAATGTAATAAAATAGTTCTTGTTAAGTATATATCGAAAAACACACAATCACATATCCATTATTTTCTATTTAAGATGTGTGACTGCCCTACTGTCATTGAAAATCGAGATATGTACATTAATTGGTTATCATGTAAATTAAGAGAGCTGGCTGAAGAAATACTACACTTTGCAAATTATGGTAAATCCGATATGGGTTTTAGTGAAAGTCAGTATAGGAAGTATATGAAAGACGCCGTAAATTTCACGGCTGGAGCACATACTTGCGAGAAATACCTATATGGAACCATTGATCTGGACGAATTTTGCGCTGGAATGATAAATGAAGAATTGGGAAGCTACCTATTCGAAGTGCCTCATTTACCCGATGAATTAGCTACAAAATATGGTTTGGCTCCCGCAGATGATACCACTATTCTTGATGACCTTGGAAATAAAGCAGTCACCAATGAAGTTGATAGTAAAGCATTGGCTACTGTTAGCGATGACGAAATGGAGTGTGTTCAAGAAGATGAAGAAAATCGTTAATTCATTGTATAATATAATAACATGAGATGTTAAATAAATGATTAAGTACCTAAATTATTGTTTAATTTTTTTATAAATAGGCAACCTTCACAAAAATCACATCAGTTTAAGCTAAAAATGGGTCGTGTTAACAACACAATTGATAAATTTGGGCGCCAAAAATTTAATGACCAAAATCACATTGTTCTTGTTGGACAACCAGGAGTTGGATTTAGATTGACCGATGATGGTCAATATGATATACAAGGGAAATCTCTAACTAATGTAGCACCACCAAAGAATCCTGGGGATGCCGCTAATCAGGAATATGTTCTTGAACAAAGGCGTGAAATTATTAAAAAACTTAGTGAATTAGTGAATAATGATGTTTTGGAATATGTTAGAAAAGAACTTAATGAAATGAATAAAAAGCTTGCTGAAGAGGCGAATGAAGATTTTTTGCAATCTGTTACAAAAAGACTTAAGGAAATCGATTCAAAATTGTTGAATCAAGAAAAAGCTATTCAGCGTATACGTATTACGCGCATGTAGATAAAGAAACAAGTCTATTCTGTGTATGGTGACCTCGATTTTACATGGGATATGAGAGTGGAGGGGTTTGAAGGTCACCTAACAGATACAAATAGAGGCACAAAACTTTCTTGTTTCAGTCTGCATTTCAGTACTTCCAGAATACTGCATAGTAATTTATTTCCTCAAAATGCAGTCACCAAAAAGTGAACGTCAAATTGCAGTTGTTCGCCCATTCTCTGTAAACGGTCGTCAGATGTGTGCCAATTGCGAAAATTGGGAATTTATTAGTGGAATAATGGGTTTCTGTGAATGGTGTCAAAATGAGTACCATAAGAAACATGGGATGAAATCACCGCAACAAATATCTCGTGAAAATTCTAGTGAATCTCTGCAAAGTCTCGCTGTCTCAGTGGGAGGTTCATCAGAACATAATAATCACGATACGCCGGAATTCAGTCAAGAAGGGCAGCGCTGGACTTCTTCAAGCAATTTTGAAGATCTCGAAATAATTAACGAATCACCTCAAAGTCCTGTTTTCTTAGAAGGAGGAGGAGGAGGAGTAGGGGGAGGAGGTTCATCAGAACGTAATAATAGTGAGACCATGGAATTCGACCAAGAAGGGCAGCGCTGGTAATTCCGAAAAATAGAGACAATTTAGATATAGTGTAAAAGTTTCTTATGATAGTCATGTAATTTTAAATTTATGTGAATAAGTGCGTTTTTCTAATGATAGTGTGGATGTATTATTTAAATCTTAATAAAAATCTTTTTGTACTAAATATGTTTATTATTCACCATACATTTGAATTAACAAATCGCTCTTGATATATATTATTTCTGTGGTTCCGTTCTAAAATCCTCGCTAGCATTACATCCATTTTTCCAATTCTCCTTTGAAAACGATATCTATCAAGTATTAGTTGCTGAAAATTACTTTGTCTGGCTTGTCTATATGCAAAACACCAAACAGACATACGGTGGATAATATTTCTTTCTTCGTCAAATCTTACTTGCTTCATGGTGTATTGTAAAATGAATTTTTATTAGTTATGTCATTTATATATAGGCTGAACATAAAGAGAGTGAATTAGTTTTACTTTAAAATGGGTCGTGTTAACAACACAATTGATAAATTTGGTCGACAGAAAACTCCTGTTTGTAACAACTTATCGCGAGGGTTGCCCGGAATCGGATTTAAACTTACTTCAGATGGACATTTTGATATAGAGGGAAAATTATTAAGGAATGTTGCCCAACCGATAAATGATAATGATGCTGCTACCAAAGAATATGTCCTTACGGAAGTTCATCAACTTGGTTCGCAGATAAATACCATACTTAGTAATGTGCTAGTACCGGTTTTTCAAAAAATGTTTGAAGATGATGAGACCAAAATTACGTACCTTAAGGAAAAAATGTATCAAATTCACTCACTTGCTGCACGGTATACTACAGCGAAGATAAAGGATCCAAAAAAACCAAAATGGAAACCAACCTAGATAAAGTTCTATTTAAAAACATAATTATACTGTTAAATTGAAAATAAAACGAATAATTATGAAAAGCAATATTTATTTTTATTATTTATAATGCATACATACGTAACGTAAAACCTATTTGATAATATTTATACAATATCTGATTTGTCTATCCAAGAATTAAATTGATTTGGAAAACCTAACCATTTTACAAACAATTGATCGTTTTGATTGTTCTTGCGTTTTCCAAGAATTTTCTCAACTAAATAAACACCAGGGCTAGCTGTCTTTTGCAGTTCTGCTTCGTAAAAACATCCTTTAATAGGTTGACCTTCCAATGATTGTAGCAAGTATGTAGGTGGATTTGTAATATTAACTTTTGCTATTTCAAACAGTTCCGTTGACCACGAAGGCGTATATCCTTTGTCAAATACACCTTTGTACTTGCTAATGCGAACAACGTCACCCAAATGAAATTTTTTTTTCTTCGGAACAATTTTCAAATAGTCATATGCTTTAATAGGGGTATCCTCTTTTACACTGTTAGGCTTCATTCCAATGGTGCGGTGTTTAGTGTTATTATAGGTCTTCGTTATAGCTGGTAATATTTGTAACCATCTGTAAGAACCTCTAGCCGAGAATTGTTTATATAACTTATTTTTCAAAGTTCTTATAACACGCTCAACAATTGCCGCTTTTTTCGTGCTATATGTGGAATAATGGTTTATATTATATTTTTTCATGAGTGCTTGAAAGGTGCTATTATAAAATTCCTTTCCTTGATCACTCTGTAAATTGTTTGGTGCATATGATGCTTCTTCAATGATGCTTTTCATGGCATTCGTAACTTCAACACCGATCTTATTCTTAACTGCTTTGGTGTACACGAATTTGGAGTAACAATTTATACATACAACAATGTAACGGTATCCATCATTGTCAGTAGCATATTGCTGCATTTCCGCCAAATCAATTTGCCACAAATCTCGATATCCTTTTATGACCGTACGTCTTCTAACAAAATTTTTTCTTGCTGTCCTATGTAATTCATTTACGACTTTAATTTTTTCTCGGCTAGGATCCATATTATAAGGTTCCACGTCTTATCAGACACTGAGGATGGCAACTACGTGCAAAACTTAATATATTATTCCTTCTTCTCGAAGCTCTTCCATAATTGACATAATCTCATTATCATGTCCGGTATGTCCAGCTACTTTTGACCCCCACAATAATCGTAATCTATCCACTAACTCCTTAGGTTTATTCCAATAAACATATTGAGATGATTTCGACGATAGGCGCTTTTTTGCTGGTAGTTGGATTTTGTTGTCGCCTTTTTTTCTTCCTACACCACCACCACCCAGTTTGGTTCCCATAATTAGCGGTTTTATGATTCGTAAATATTTTCTCCATCGGGTTTCCCTTAAACCACGTTTCTTGTCATAACCGTCGTAGGCCGCATCCGTCAATTTCAAAATGGTTTGGTATTTTCGAAGTACATCTAGACTAATTTCGTCTTCATTATCTAAGCATGCTGGATTTTTTAGAAAAATCAAATCGTAAAGCTCAGCCGTTCCATCGAATTCAGCAATGTTTGTTTTGTTCTTGTATAACACCATCTTTCCGTTTGTTAGAAAACGAACCACCAAGTTGCCAATATATTTTGTTGATTTATTTTCTTTTTTACCAAAGCGTACACCATACACGGTATCATAATGAGATGGCTCCAATTTTAATCCATTTAAATAATCTTGAATTGTTTTTGCGGCTGAACTGCTACCACTGGATGTGTGTGGTGATGTGTAAGATGATGTTATCGTTGATGGGGAAGGGGTTTCGAACAGTGACTCACGATTTCCACGTTTTGGTGTAGGAATTTGTGTTTTTTGCGAAATCGGTGTAGATGTTTCAAAATCCGCTTCGGTTGGATGTTCTTCAAACATTTTCGCCATTCCCACCGAGCTGCTGCTGCTACTCCGACTTTGTGGTTTAGTCGTAGTACTTGATTTTTTAGTTGCGTACTGTTGCTGCTGCTGCTTTACGGCTTTAGATATAGATTCTAGTGGTTTAGAAACTGGTTCATAAAACTTTTCCAAATCATGTTCATTCTGCACTTTAGCTGCTTTAATTTGTTTAAATTTTTTTCTAACCGCATTTGTAGTTTCCAGTAGCTTTCGTTTTAATTCGATTTCTTCATTCATGATGCTTTCAAAGCACCGTTCAACGATGAAATGATTATCCAAGTTATTATTATAGGAATATATAACTATCGAATCCCTTGCGGTATCTGCCCGAATTTACATCACTATCCTTGTCAATAACTAAAAAACCATATTTATTATCCCAACATTTAGCACACATCTCTTGAAATTGTGTAAACGTCAGGTCGGGTGAAACGTGATCGGAAAATATATGTTTCATATTCATCTCATTTTGTTTAAACATAATAATGAAGTTGGCATTATCCCGGACGAGCTGCTTAGGAACACGAGAATACGTTTGCGCCAAGTAAAAGGCATCCACATTTTTGTGACGTCCCATGCTAAAATACGATCTTATAACGTCCTGTTTCTCACACATAACGTCATCAAAAATAAATATTGAATTAGGTTTAGCATCTGACGGTTCCACAATGTTATTTGCGTCGCTAAAAGCGTAGTAGCCAAGACCTTTGATTGGTGATAAAATTTTCTTTAAATATTCATATTTCGGTTGATAGAGCGACTTTGAGTAGATATAAACATTTTCGAAACGCAGTCCCGAGGGGTGAGTAAGCAGCGAAATCATAACATTTGTCTTTCCACAGTTTGAAGGTCCTATTAATAATCCACGAATAGATGACGGTAGCAAAGGACCATGTCTTTTAAATAATTTTTGTTCTAGTCCAGATCCGACCTTTACATCGAGATTATCGACGGGAAGTTTTTGTTTAAGATTGACGATACGCATCTTAACAAAATCTATATTTTATACTGAACTTTCACGTAAACTATCATTCAGATGTCGCTCGTCAGACGAAGTAGACGGTCTCGTTTATCAAGTAAGACTGGAAGCGGTATTGTTAATTCAGTAATTAATAGGCTACCGTTCGAGTTACACATTCCCGGCTATCAGTATTGCGGGCCCGGGACGAAAGTAGTAAAACGTGTGGCAAGAGGAGATCAAGGAATTAATTCTTTGGATGTCGCATGCAAAAAACACGATTTAGCCTATTTGCGTAATAGTGAAAACTTAAGTGCTCGCCACCAAGCAGATCAGGAACTCGAGCAAAGCGCGTGGAAAAGAGTAAAATCGAAAGACTCTAGCGCTAGTGAAAAAGCTGCAGCTTGGTTGGTAACCAACATTATGAAAGCGAAACAACGTTTTGGTATGGGTGTATCATCATCATCAAAATCGAGAAAAGCATCCACTAGAGGTAAACGTCGCTTCCAGCGCCGCCGCCGCCACACTAAAGGTAATGGCGTCGGTAAACATAAGCGAGTACACAAAGTAGCTTTTGGATCATCTATTAGACGACCCGTTCGATCAGAATTGTTAAAAGCTGGTGGGAAAAAACTTATCGAGAAAAATATCATGAAAGCATCGAAAATAGCTGCAGTAGCTGCACGTAAATCCCTAAGAATAGCCGGTGGCAAACGAAAAATTCGCACGCCCAGAATCATTCCAATTCCGAAGACTGGGGGGATATTACCGTTAATACCAATATTTGCAGGACTATCGGCCTTAGGTTCATTAGCAGGTGGTGCAGCAGGCATCGTGCGTGCCGTAAAAGCAGTAAAAAAGTCGACTGCAGAAAAAATAGGTACCGGCTTACATCTAAGTTCAAGAGGAAACGGATTATATTTGAAACCATATCGCACAGGTTTGGGATTATTTATAAACAACGGCAAAAATAAGAAATCAAAAAACTAATAGAATCCCTACCTCAAAGACCACTATCCAATATTGATATAGAAAAGTACGCCTTAAAAATGAAAATACCACACTTTCGAGGCGTATATATGAGAGATTCATTACCTGTACGCGGTCCCAAACGTTATGAGGCCGCCATTATAAATTTGGATAGTATGTCGGGTGTAGGGACTCATTGGGTAGCATATAGAAAAAGCAATTCTGATGTAACATACTACGATAGTTTCGGTGATTTACCCCCACCTATGGAATTGGTACGATATCTGCAGATGGGTTCCGAAGCGACGACGAAAATTTACTATACATACGACCGTCAACAAGAATTTGGAACAGTCTGGTGTGGACATTTGTGTTTGAAGTTTCTTTTACAATCGTAAAAAGTATGTCTTTGACACCCCAAATGGAACGTGACAACTACACCAAAATGTTGCTATCACTTAAAGCATATCGTGAAGTCGGAGGATTACAAAAAATGACAGCTGAACAGTTAGAAAATACGCCCAAAGAAGTGTTGATCGCATTAGCTCCAAATGAAATAGCACTAGTTTGGGATAGGTTACCTAATCACCTAAAAAGTGACGTCGATATATTGAAATATCAATACTGTTTCGAACATTATAATAGCAATAATTCAGATTCGGACGAGGGTGATGGACCGATACCAAAAAAAATATTTTGTTGTTATTGCAAAATTAACGATGTGAATATAAAGGCAGAAAACAGTTTAAAAACGTCCAAAGGAATAAAGCAACGCTTCAGCTTAAATCCATTTAACTGTTGCAAACAGCAATAAAATAGCTACACAAATAGTTTCGTGGTCAGTCATGTCTTACACATTCACTCTAACAGGACATTCAAGTGTCTTAAGTGCGGATTTTTACCCACCCATCGAGTTAAATACAACAAGCAAATATGGAGTTGCACTACTGGGATTTTACACATATAATTCGATTTTTAATATCGACGAAAGCAATAATTCATTCAGCCATTTGAAAACAGTGATACCAAAGCATTTAAGGATTCCACCAGGAGCTTACGAAATTAATGAAATAGCAAAAGCCATGTATACCGCTTTAAAAGAGTCATGCAATGAAGTTGGTACCGATTTATTTTCATTAACAGCCAATAATAATACGTTAAAATGTGAGCTAAAGTCAAAATATAGCATCGATTTTCGAGGTAGCAATAGTATCGGCAAAGTGCTCGGATTTGGCTCTGTGCTGCTGCAAGGTGGACAACGACACGAATCAAGTGCCATCGTGGACATAATGAAAGTGCGCATCGTACGTGTGGATTGTAATATAATTTCCGGAGCATACCTGAATTCTTTGGAAAGTCATACGTTATTTGAATTTGATATTGACGTCGAACCCGGTTACAAAATCTCCAAAGAACCGCAAAATAATATTTATATGCCGATAATGCCGGATGGTCGTCAGTTTATCGACAACATTACTCTACGCATCTTGGACGATAGCGGTGATTTGATCGATTTTCGAGGTGAGAAAATAATAGTTAAACTAGAGTTGAAAAAAATCGTATAATGGGTTTTTGCTTTAACCGTCAACTGCATAAGCTGTCAACAATTCAAGATTCAGTTAAACGACATAAAAGTAAGCAGACAACACAGTCAAGGTTCATTCGCAAGTCAGACGGACGATCGAAAACACATCCGCACAGCAATCGCCAGCTCTCCGTGAAAGATTGCAAATTTCTACAATCGATCGGTTTGAAAGTGAGAAAAATTAGAAAATGATGGCCGCTAGCAGTGATAAAATCGAAGTTTTTACCGAACCCATTTTTGATAACTCCATTATTAGTTTTCAAGAACACACATATAAACCTTACGGTTCTCCAACATTCCGCAATTCCGATGAAATTCGTATACCTGTACACTTTCAAGATATCATTTTGGATATATCGGATAGTTACATTTACATCGAAGGAACATTTAAACCCAAAGATGTTAGTAAAAAATGTTATCTATCAAATAATGCCATCGCCTTTCTATTCGACGAATGTCGTTATGAAATGGGAGGGGAGCAAGTTGCCGTCGTTCGGAAACCCGGAATTACCACAACGATGAAAACTATGGTGTCATTGGGTGCCGCACAAAATAGAGCTCTCATGGCATGCGGATGGGGTCTAGACGAAGCAAATCAAGGGATACTAGATTCCACAAGTAACATGTTCTCCGGCAAGCTTCCTCTAAAATATCTCATGGGTTTCGCAGAGGATTATTCAAAGGGTATTTTTAACGTCAAGCAAGAGTTGATTTTAATTATCGCCCGCACTTTCAACAATTGCTATATCGGCGAAGTAGATGCAGACATTTCAATTGAAAAAATTGAATGGAAAATTCGTCACATTATTCCAGACGATCGACAGAAGTTAAAGATATTATCACGCATGAATAAAGGTGGCAGTAACGCAAACGTTCCAATGGCTTACCGTAAATGGGATCTTTACGAGCTACCTTCTTTGAGAGAAACATCGTCAGACGTTTGGGCCTTAAGAACTAGCACGAGTCTCGAAAAACCGAGATATTTGATTATCGGTTTTCAACCAACTAGCTCTTCCGACAACAGAGCAAAAGATAGCACACAATTTACAACGGCCGATATAAGTGATATTAGGCTCTATCTTAACTCTGCCGTATTTCCCTACGAAAGATGGAATTTAGATTTTTCCAAGAAACTGTATGCCGCAGCCTATTATAATTATGAGAATTTTCAAGCTAGCTACTACCAGCGAGAACTGAGCGATCCTATGATGAGTTTTGCCGACTATCTTAAAAATCCGTTATTCGTAATAGATTGCAGTCACCAACCAGAAGCCGTCAGGACGTCCACAGTGGACGTGAAATTGGAGTTCGAAACACGCAAAAGTAAATTTCCTAAAGACATTAAAGTGTACGCGTTAGTTATTCACGATGCATTTTTTAGTTACAATATACTTAATGGTTCTGTTACTAACAAATCAATACATTAGTTTGAAGTTGTGTAATTCTCCAAATTATGTACTTTACATATTTAAAATAAACTTATAAACGACATATTGGAGTTTTATTCTTACTACATACGACATATTTGAGGCTTATTTTAATACATCAAATGTGGGGCTTTGGTAAATAAGGTCGAGAGATGAAGAATAGGCAGAAATTTAGGAGAGGGGTGGGGAAAAGAATGTATATAAGACGTGATTTAGAAAATTAAATTCACTCGAAGCCAAGATGTCATCAAGTTCAGATGATGGATATTCCAGTGACGACGAGCAGACCGCGGCACCAAATGTGCAACATAGGCTTGTACTGAGACCGCGAAGGCTTAGACCTAGGTATTGCATCATGCAATCCTACGTCTCATGGGGGTCTAGAGATTTGTGTATGCACTGCTACACGAGAGGATTTGGAGCTGTGATGATGGATGTTCATTTCGTCACAACTCATTTTACAGTGGGTTCGCGAGGTGATCAAAGGCGGAACCACTCGAGGTGTGCTTTGTGTAGGGAGAGACTGTTTACAGTCGTTCATCAGCAGTCTTGCCTTATTTGCAATAGAATGTAAATTCTATTACAAATAAAGCTCCTCATACGACAACCCTGCCTGCCCCCTGACAAAATCAGTCCTTTTCAGGACTACAGAATATTTGATCGTAGTTTGTAGTTAAACACTATGTTTCCTAAGGAAGATATTTCTCGAAGGAAAAATTGTGTTACTTTGAGTGAGAGATGCATTATGTGTTTAAATCATACATAGATAGCGAGAGAAAGAGCATTTGCAAGATTTAGCTTGTAGTTTTATGTATGATAAGAACGCATATGCCTCTAATTATTCAAAGTGACATGACTTTCTATCAAGAAACATATTTTAAAAAATAAAGTCACTCTGGGTTGATACGCTCAAAAAGATACATCAGAATTTTGTCGTTTCACATAGAACATTGGCTAATATTAAACCTGCTCTTAAGTATGACAAAAACAGACGAATCCTTTCAGTGTAACAAAATATTTCGAACAAGAAATCTCTTCTATAGGAAATATTTTGTTACTCTGAAAGGATATGTTAGAACTGTTTAGCCCCACTCTCACCCCCACTCTCACCCCCCACCATCCTAAATGCTTTTAAAAGCGGGAGCAGCCATCACATTTTTCATATTTCAACCAGCCATGAAGTGGGACAGGCTGATGTTAAGGACGACAAGGGAGTCCAAAATAAGCGAGTTTTGGGAGGCTTGGCGTTTAAAAAACGCGAATAAGCCAACGGCTATCGTACAGCCGATTCCAAGACCGCCGCCACCACCGGAGCCGGCTCCAACAGAGCCGGTGGAAGTGGTGGAAGGACCCCAGATGCTGCTGGGTCCGGAAGAAAGGGAGGCTCTCTTACAAGAGCTCACGGAGCGCCGTCGGAGCCGTCGCAGCACGCGACTGGAGGCACGAAGACGGCGTGCCGCACCGCGATCGGTGCAGATCGCGAGAGGGGAACAACCACTCTAGGTTTCCCTCTCCAACCCAACCCACCGCGAAAACGGCCCTTTTTAGGGCCACAAAAGATTTGATCGTAGTTTAGATATGCTCAGTCACTTTGTGTTTGACACTGAATCAGTGAAAAAATGCAAAGATGACCAAGGATGACATTTTATGGACGTTTAAAAATAGACGTTGACATTTTCGCATAACTGTTTTCGATAATTTACCTAGAAGTGTCTAAAACTAATTTTAAGTTGAAGGTCCACGATCTGTTAAAACTGTTATATTTCTAACTTAAAAATTGTATCCATATAGTTATTTCCGAGGGGCAATTTTTGGTTCTATAAACTTTTTATGAAGTTAGAAAAATCGATATTAAAATCCCGCGGTTTGCTCGGAGAAATACAGACGGCCCGTAAAGCACGTGCGGTGTCGCGCGGAACTGAAACTTTGTGGTCAATGTAATGACATGGGCATAATAGTTTTACCATTTAGTAGGCAATGACTATAAAAAAAAAGTTGTTGATAATGGTAAAACCAATGTCAAAAAGTTTTTGGACACTTCTAGTGAAATTAGGGAAAAAAGTAATTAGAAAATGTTGTTTGGAATGTCCATTTTAATCGAAATCCGCTTTTAAAAAGTGAAATAATTTTTAAGATCCGCGCCTTGCTCGGAAAACAAAGATTGCACGGGAGTTTTTAGACACTTCCAGTGAAATAATCAAAGCAAGTTATAAGAAAAAAATGTGCGTAACGACCATTTTTATCGAAATCCACTTTAAAAAATTGAAAAAGTGAAAATTGAAAAAAGAGTTATGGAAAATTATAGGTTTTTAACGAAATTGCACATTTTAGGCCATATTAGACTGCTATAGCTCCATTATTATTAGTCGCACAGAAAAACCGCGGGGATCAAATCTTAAGGAAATTTTACGTAGAATCCGAAAATTTAAAAAAAAATTGAAAAAAGTGGAGGGGGAAGGAAAACATTTTCAAAAAAATTTAAAAACGCGAGATAACAGTCAAATAAACATCGCCCAGCGCTCCAAATGGGGGGGTGTTACTATGCGTTTTTTTTTTTTTTTTTTTTTTTTTTTTTTTAGAGTCCCTGCTCCGCTGCGCTACGCAGGGACTCTAAAAAAAGTGGATTTCGATAAAAATGGACATTCCAAACAACATTTTCTAATTACTTTTTTCGCTAATTTCACTAGAAGTGTCTAAAAACTGTATAACACTGGTTTTACCATTAACAACTTTTTTTTTTAAACACATTGGCTACTAAATGGTAAAACTATTATGCCCATGTCATTACTTTGACCACAAAAGTTTGAGTTCCGCGCGCCGGCGCAATTGCTTTACGGGCCGTCTGTATTTCACCGAGCAAAGCTTGGGCCTTATATTATTTCGTTCATATGAAATTCTATATGAGGTTTCTTTTTCAAGGGAAGGGGGAATCTGAGGTCTTTAAAAGCAGCTCGAGTCGACTGCTTACTTCATTACATTCGCTCATCTCAACATGGCATCATCAGATGATGATGGATACTTAAGCGATGATACTCCTAGGAATTTGGATAATTGGGCTATAAGACGGAGGAAAGTTTTCCCCGTCCGATCCCGCCGGGTGTGCAAGACCTTAAACCTGGTGAAGGTGGGTGATGACGGCTGGTGTATTGGCTGCTATGCCGACTTGGAAAACAAGTCGGCTGGTGACCAATTCTTCAGTGGTCATGTAACCCAAGATTTCGGTAGTCGCGCGCACATACCGAACTGTAAAGGTTGTGGAGTAGCTCTTGGTACTCTACAACATAAGAGTGCGTGCCTTATTTGTAATCGAGCCTGATTACAAATAAGATATCCCGTGAAAAACGGTCCTTTTCAGGACCACAGAATGTTTCATCGTAGTTTTAGTTACCTAATGCCATAGTATATGTGGCGTTAGATAGAAAATTATATAAGTCCAGTCGGATCGAGTATAATTTTCTTTGCAAAATCCGTCCTTTTCAGGATGACAGAATATTTTGATCTTACTTGTATTTATCTAATGTCACGACATCTGTGACATTAGATAGAAATTATGTAAGTCCAGACGGATCGAGTATAAGTTTCTTTGTCGGTCACATTTCCACAAGACAATTACACCATTTTTGCGAACTAAAAGCAGTTTTCGACAGTGAAGTCCGCCAGTATCATTTTTGGATGGAGGGCATTTGTATAATAAACTCTAGTTTGTTGGCGGTGAAAAGGTGGGGATGGAGTGGTGGAGGGGGTAGATTATCTCTATTTAAACGGTTGCGAGCGGGTCACAGAATCACTTCATTTTTAAATCTTAAAGTACCAAGATATAACTATGAATTTCGAAAGGCCGTTAAGTCGCGGTTCATCGGTTTTTAGCGATGATACCGTCGACATGAATGATGTCGATATGGATGATCGGCTCTTGGACATCGAACGACTTCTAGACATCGAGGCAGAAGATATGTTTATTGCCTGGGAAGATGAGCGGGCAGTCGAAGAAGCAGATCTGGGTCAGGAATTGCCAAACATCGATTGGCAAAATGGGGAGTTGTCGGCTGATGAGATCGAGCCGGACTCCAGTACCGATTGGGTGCCACCACCGCCGCCGGAAGATCATGACGGTCCGGCCGATTCATCCACTTGGTGGATCACGGACCATCAGGATGAAGATGGTCCAGCGGATTCCACCAACTGATCCCGGAACCATGCCCTCCCCGATCTACCCCGGCAAAATCAGTCCTTTTCAGGACTACAAAATATTTGATCGTAGTTTGTAGTTGATTCATGTCACATCTCATGTAACATGATATTTCTCAAGAATTAATTTCTTTTGGGAAATATTGTGTTACTCTGTAAAGACATGTACGTTCTTACCGTACGTTAGAACTAGCTAAATTTCTAGTATGCTGAGAGTTTGGTCTATTATCTTACTTGTAGTAAAATTCACATTTTATTACAAATAAGATGCATGTTCTCAGCCATTGTAACGGATAGCCTCTCTTCACAGACATAACACTTTATCGCATACTTAAGTTGTGTGCATCTAACGATTACACACCTAAAGTTACGGCCCTACATTTTCCGTCTATTCGTTTTTCTATTTTCCATTTTCACACTATTTTTTGTGTGTAACTTCCGTATACTTATTTTAGAAATAAAAAAATATTGTTTCATTTAACTTCTTTTTTTATTATCATATATACAAAAACATTTTCTTTTACTTATATATACATTACTATTACAAAAATAACTTAACTCTATATTTACAATAAAATTCTAAAGCTACTTCTTATACGCTAAATTATTCATTACTTCCTGTCTTTTAACGCACTTCTCCCTTGTCCTTTTAGTTTGCTCCACTTTCACCCGCAGTTCATTAATCTGTCTTTCAAAGTCCGCCTCATCACTATCACACTTTTTTACTTCGCGCAGTAGTTGTTCCCTATACCTATATGCCGCGGAGAAGACGCACTTTTGGCTCGACGAAAACTCGTTCAACCAGTCCGGCTCTTCAGCAGTTGTTGCTGACTGCTGCGATTCCTCGTACGATCGCTTGCATCGCATCTTGGCCGGTTTGCGGCACTTCCCACGTCCTATTGTTGGCGATAGTGGTGCCTCCGTTGCAATTGTCCCTTTGTCGACAACCTGTGAATTGTCAGGTGTGGCCGAGTCTGGACCGTTATTCACCACAACGATTGGAGACAGAGGCTTCGGTGGTGGCGGAGACTTCAGAAAATCAGGTAGTTCCACTGGCACTGTGGGGCGCCTAAACTGAAATTTCCTCTTCTTCTTCTCGCCCTCGGCAGCCGCATAGAATTCACCTTTATTAATGGTGGCCGTCTTGGGTTTGGTCAGAAGATTTTGTAGTTTCGATGTTGGCCCCCGCCTCGCCTTTTTGATCACCACATCACTTATAATATTAATTCGGCCTCCATCCTCCTCAGTCCACTTGTTGACGTAGTCAACCGCCGAATTAACTGTCTCCTTTTTCGCGTCTACTTCTTCTTCCACAAACGCAGTGTTCAGCACGTCGTCATTGTGCCATTCTTCGAAGACACCTGGGGTCAGCAGGTCAATCACTTCCTGCCCCATCAACTCTGCTTGGATACTTCCATCCAAGTTAAACGCATTTAACAACGACTCACTACCGGAATTCATTTTTCTAACTAACTCACTGCACTAAACTGACAAATGTATTTACTTGGCGAACTGTTCTAGCGAACTATGAAATGCTCTGCCTAGCAAACCAAATTTATACTTTTCACCCCACCATAAACTCCCCCACTCTATCTGACGGTTGATGCTTTGGAGGCCAAACAAGTTCATTCAACTTACAAGGTTGCGTTCAACGGCTAGACAGCGATTCAAGGACATATTTTCAAGGTAATCGTGTGTTCTTACTTCTGTTATTGTTTGTGCTCTCAAGGTTATATGATCCAGACAACCCATATTTATAGGCACTCTCTTTCCTTCGATGACTATTATCAGAAACTATAATGTTGCCTGCAGATCAAGATAACAATCGTCCAGCTGAGACTTTTTCAGGAGCACAAATAATAATTTCTGCCGTTTGCTATAATTGTAAAAGAGAAGTATATATTTGGACTGACCACATGCAATCTTACAGTTACATTGAATTGTTGAGAGTAAGGATTGTTAAGTGTCATTACTGTGGAACGCTGATGTGTCGACGAGGGCCGATTAGCAGATCTCATATGCTGAGAAGACAATGGATGCTACGAGAAATTTACAAGCAAGACATTAATTAATTTTTATTTTTGTAACTTTATTACTATATTGTAAAATAAAACAACATATTATTGAAACAATTATCTATGTATTTTACTATCCTGCGTTATAAAATTTCAACTATTGCTATTACTATAGTGGTTAATAAAACTACGTGACATTGGAGTTAATATTTTTTTATTTTTCTAAAACATAGACTTTCCAACATTTTTCTAATTATAACTAATATTTTCGGGTAAAAAACTTTGCATAGCTTGTATTAACATATTTAGGTTATCTTCAGGGTTTGTTTCGTAAAACTTTATGTCTGGGTGCCCCCAAGGTAGAGTTTTTGTTGTTGATGGTATAATATAACGTTTATCGTCGTGGTGAGATAAAGCAACTTTATTAATTATTTCGGTATAAACGTCGTGTTTATAACTTCGAAAGGTTTTCATTTTTCGAAATATCTGACCACCACGTTCTACGATATTCCGATAATCTTCCAGGTGAAGCTGTTTTTCAATTACACGTTTTTTTATACCTTTCGCTTTTTTAATTTCGCTACTGACTGAGTTTATGTAATAAGCTTTGGCTCCGGTACCAAAAAAACTTATTATTGGATCACCTGGAAATTCATCCTTCATTCTACCTACTACTGACTGACTTTTTTTTATGTTAAAAATATTTCCTTCGGTATAATTGGATGTATCGAATTTATCCGGATTTTCTGCAATTATGCGATAAAAATTGTCGGTGTAAACTTTTAATATTAACGAATCTGTGTCTGTATACAGTAAAGAAGCATTTTTGCCAAATTTTGTTTTAATGAATGAGTAGAAAAAATCATAAATTACTGTTTTCGACATGTCCAGTATGGAAAATCCGATATAAATTGGTTTATTATAAGTTACCTTTAATTGATCCATATGAATGGCAACGAATTCTTTATTAAAAACCGTTGAACTTTTAAAATAAGGACGAGAAATTAATGCTCGTGCCCCAATTTTATTCCTGTCATTTTCCCATCGGGTAACTAGTTTTATATCATTACGATTCTCCACATTTTCCATGGTCTTGCCAAAAACAGCATTAATGATTAATTTAAAAGTGTCTTTACCAAACTTTGTTGTTGCCCTATTGCGCAAATCTGTATTTAAGTCGATATATGTCTTTAACCATGGGGATTGATTAAATTTTAAAATTCTGTGTGTTTGCATTACCATTAGGCCGTTATTGATTGCTTGTTTTAATGTTCGGTAATGAATGATGTATTTCTTTTTATCGTTTAAATTCGGAATTAACTTTGAAAATTTTGCCGATTCCGTGGGTGGTACAATATTTTCAACTAAAAAGGGTAAGTCGGAATGGTCATCATATAGCGTATCCGGATAATGAACGTCAACTTCCAAAACGTATCCTTCTGGACCATTATCGTCCACATCCATAATATTTAAATTTAAAATTTCATGCTCTGATAACCATCTAAAGCCGCCAAATGGTAATGCCTGCGACATACTATGACCGTATAGATTTGTTGCATCAAGATAAACAATGAAAGATGATGGTTCGTTAGGGTCGTAGTTTGGTACATATATGTTGTTGGCAGCGTGCATCCTTTCTGAACACTGACTTATACCGCCTCGAATACCTTTTTTGAAAAAATGAACCGTGTCGATATCAGTCAATAGCTCTAACTCTACCTTAGAAATACGCAACATACAATCAAACGAATAACTTGGAAGGGTATAGTACTGTGCTGGATCCAGTTTATACGTTTCTAAACAAGTATCGCGAAACTGTTCAAAAACATCGGTTAGTAATAAAACATCAGATTTCAAATATAAATCCGAATAGTCCCCCAAATTCTTACAATTAAATGTGTCCCACACCTTTTTAGCTCTATCATAATCTTCATCGCTAATGTGCTCCTCTGACAAACTATCATAAAACTGATTTTTTGTGGGTAAAATTGGATGGTTCATTTTCTCCATTGAATCGACAAAACTATAGGGAAAAACACCTTTTTTGCGCATTAAATTAAACTGCTCATTATCAGAAAAATATTTTCCTGTTTCCCTGAAACTACCCACAGCTAATCCATTACCCAAATTTTCCAGCGAAGTTGATAGAAATTTAAAACTATCGATGAACCGCAATTTCAAATATTTTTTCTTTATTGTCCCACTTTTATTATCGACATAATCGTGAACGTAAATACTTTTCGTAAACGAAATATACTTTTCCTTGCTTTGAGCTAAAACATCGATCTTGTCTCCGTGACGACACAACTCTTTAATAAACATGTGGCAATCGTACCCGCTCAAGTTATGAAATATAATTGGAATAAAATTGGGTAACTTATAATTTAAATTGCAAATCGAATGAGCAGCACCAGGTCTTTTTTTCCCAGTTATGTGACAGTGGTCCTTTACTTTACAATTATTATTTTCAAAAGGTCGTTCACATATACCACATTTTGTGGCATTATTGAACTCCGCTATTTGGTCCACCGTTAAAGTTTCCATTGCTTTTATATCTCTTAAGTATGTATTGTAAAGAGATCTTAAATCACTTTCAAGTCGAGAAACGAAAACCTGGGCTGCGTCGTTTCCCCGGTAGAGCTCAAATTTTGAAATCGAATCGTCAAAGGAGCACTTAATTAAATACGCAAAAGAATATGGTTCATGTTTGATGCTTTTGACTAAGTAAGAATTTGTGGGATTTGGTTCCACAGTATCCAGCGGTTTAAGCACCGATTCAAAATCCGCGTAAACGACAAACGGTACACGCATTTGCTTTTCTATGTTTTCAAATTTTAATATATTTTCACTTACACTCCTTCCAAATTTATCTATTTTTAAATTTAGTGATGGTGTTAATGAATATTTGTGGTTACAGTCATTTTTTTGGTGTGATATCAAAGATGATGGTGAACTAAAATATATCAAACAACCATCACAAAAATACATTTTATCTCTACGCGATGTAATTTGACTGGAACATAATTTCGATAAGTCTTTTATCCAACAATAATGACTTTTAGAACAACGCGTATCACAAATATGCTCATCATCATCTTTAATACTACAATCCTTTGTTATTAACAACAAGTTTACATGTCTGTTAAGTTTTCTACCCGAATACCTTAATGGACCGACAACTTCATACTTTAACATATTATTTTCGAAAATTTTTTGCAAACCATAAACGTTAACTGAAATATTATTCATTTCTTCAAATTTTGATATATCACGCAACTTTACTGGAAAGTCTATACCTGTAAAATTCAGCAGTCTTGAATAGTGTGGATAAGATTGAATCTGTGATGCCCTTCTAGTGGCGGGGCACAAAGCAGACACGATTGACCACGCAAAACAACACTCATCTTGATTAATCACATTGATGATGGCTTTTTTCAATTCGATGAATCGGGGTAACTTTATATATGAAGATCCACCAAAAGGTTTATACTCGTTGACATTTACTTCCAGGTATAGAATTTTTTCCAGAGCCCAACCTACGAAAACAAGAAAGAGTGACATAAGTATTTATTTTATTTTTAGTCGTTAATTTATAACATACCTGAATCTTTTTCCTGAAACTCAGTCGATTGAGTCTTCATGGCTTCCACTAATGATTGATATATTTCTTCCAAATCGCTTCCTGAAGTAACAATTTCATTGCGTGTATTAAATGACTTGTCACTGTACATATTATCTTGTGTTGGTAAAAGATACCGACCAACAACCACCATATTAACTTTCAAAGCACAACGCACTCTTACTAGGTCACTTACTACCTCTAACACTTTTGCTTTAATTTCGTCAAAAAATAATGAATAGTCAGTATGTTCATTATCACTTGATATACGGTATGTGGCAATCCTATTTCTAAAAGCACTGGACACAAGTTCAACACCAGCTGATATTGGTGAACATGCATTACTTTTATGGTGTATTGTTCTTTGATGAGCTGCCATTCGATTTGCTGGTATGGTTATATTGCAGCAAGTGCAAGTACGCACCTCAGATGTTGATGCCCCATCGTCAACTTTTCGCTGTTTTCCACCATGTATATTTGCAAATCGTGCTACGCACGATTCTCTTTTGTGTCGTAACATATTATAACTCTGGGTAAACGATTTACCACAATTTTCACACACGTACGCCATGACTTTCAAATTAACTTGCTTGAACCGTTTTACTCAACACAATGTTCTATACTAAAATTTAATTCCCCCTACCCTCATATATACCGAACCACATTAGACCCAACCCACTCGATCTTCATACCAAAACATGTTACACCCCAATAATAACTCAAGGTAAACTAACATCACAAATGTAACCTTGAAATAAGCGTCGTACACCTGGTCATCACCAAACAAAGAAACAGCTGCTCGCATTCATTGAAAATATGCATCGTAAATGTAACCTTGAAATAAGCGTCGTCCACCTGGTCATCACCAAACAAAGAAGCAGCTGCTCGCATTCATTGAAAATATGCATCGCAAATGTAACCTTGAAATAAGCGTCGTCCACCTGGTCATCACCAAACAAAGAAACAGCTGCTCGCATTCATTGAAAATATACACCGCAAATGTAACCTTGAAATAAGCGTCGTCCACCTGGCCATCACCAAACAAAGAAACATCTGCTCGAGTTCAAGGCCAAGTTATTGACCTTGACCTTGGAACAACACCTGCGCATATCAAGGCCAAATAACAATAGCACACCTGAGCGTTCAAGGTCGACCCTACTGCGCATGCGGAAACTCACTAAGCATCTACTTTAACTACTAAGGGAGTACCGATATCCATCCACCCTGCTGCAATCTGCAAAAATTCCATTTAATCGGCAGTAGGTATGGCGGTTTCTGTGGTAGTGCAATGTGCAATGTGAGGTTATAACGAATGAAGTGGTCAACCTGTTCTAAAATTTTACGAATATTCTTTTAAAAACTTTGTTGTTACATCATGTTGGTGAAATTATGTTTCAAAAACAAAAGAAATACGCAAAAATCTCAGATCTTGAATCCAATCCCTTGGAGGAACTCATGCACCAATGTAAGTTATTTTCCATGTATTTTCAAAGAGCAGATTTGTCATGCCAGGTCTTCATTAGTGTTTTATGTATTTATTTACAGATGAGTAAATAATTTTCGTGTTTTTACTTCATATAATTATTTTCCACTTTTACACTGTAAAAAAAAATATTAAATTTTAAATCAAATTCAACCCAATTTTGACTAAATCCAGGTCCACGCCTCACCTCCCCGGATTTTTGTTTATGATATGGGACAAACAATTCCCATGCTTTGGGAATTTGCATTACCTATCTTTTATATAATTTCATCTGTTTATTCTTTAATGTGTTCCCTTTTCTTATGTATTATAGTATTGTCATTTAATAAATAAAATCGACGCCCTAATCAGGTACTTTATAGGGCGGAGAGGGGAAGGGCGGTGCTACTGATGATTGCATATCAATCACATTGGATTTAAGATTTAATAAAAAATGATTAGAGTAATATGGAAATTTAATCATTATGGAAGAAAATTTTAATAAAAATTGATTTAGATGTAATCAGAATTAATTGTTAGGTTAATCAATTTTGAATAAGAAAATTTAATCACAGATCCTTCGATTTAATCAATATGCAGTGTTAATTTTTTCAATCAATCTGGCGTGGACCTGGATTTAGTCAAAATTGGGTTGAATTTGATTTAAAATTTAATCATTTTTTTTTACAGTGTAGAACCGGAATAACTAATAATTTTAAAGTCGGGAAATAACGGACACCCTAATATACAGGGTGTTATGAAATTCACTGCATATATTGAAAATGGTAAATTCTGATTTGAATTCATATTGGGGAAAATAGTCAAAAATGGCGCTTCGCGGTAATAAGCTAGGTATCGCCCCTAAAAACATTTTTTTAATCACTGCACACCACTGAAATTAAAACACATGGCCATATAAAGAACAATAGAACAGTTAGCTAGGTTGTTGTGCTGCCAGGTCTCTTAACAATATTTCTATGTAACAAGTTTGAAGACATAATATTTTTAATACATTACCTTTAAAGAAAGAAATCTTACCAACTCTCCCAAAAAAGATATTTGTTGAAAAAATCAAGAGCTAGAAGAGTTGATTATCTTAGCTTACACGCGACAGCAAACCCAAACACTTTTCAAAAATACATTTTTTCAGAGAACATCTTTTTCGAAATTAAATTTTTTCGAATAGTATTGATTTTTTGAAGCAACGGCTTTTTCAAAAAGTAATTTACGAGAAAGTAACGTACCAAACCTAAGAAAACCTGATCAACCCCAAAAAAAGGTTCGTCTGGATTTGTTCAGGATCTTTTTTCGTCTTTTGCATTAACATTTTCCAAGCTACTAGGGTTCATAATTTAATGTGTACTGTATATTTAATGTACTCTTTTTAAATTCAGTTTTTGGGGATATTTTTGAAAAAATGAACTTTTGAAATACGGAGAAACTATTTTCACAATATGTCATAAATCCTTTTTCTAAAAGGCATATTTAAAAAAGCGACCAGGGCATTTTTGAAAGAATTTACTAGGTTCGAAATATGTTTTCGAGAAAATATTTTTGAAAAATTTCGTTAATCCATTTCCGAAAAAGCTTTTTCGAAAAAAATTACTTTCCAAAGAGATATTTTTTGAAAAAAAAATTATTGAGTTATTTGTCTCGTTTAGAAGTCAAAAATATCCGGCTCTATGGGTGGGGGGGAGGCTCTGCCCCCCCCCCCCTAAATCCGCCACTGGGAGTATGGGACAAGTGTTAGTCATAGAAAAATAATTCCTTGCGTAGATATTACTAGTATAACTTTTAATGACAGGCAGACGAATTGTTTACATTACCGTCTGTATATACGTATCGTATTTTGTATTAGATTGTGTAAACTTTGACATGATATATATTTTTAATCAAAGCAACGTCTCCACAAAAGCAGATAAAAAATGCACCGAAAATATTGGAAAAATTTAACGATTTAAAATCTTTGAAAAGGTGCGTTGACACGGGTTGTGATTCTACGATCGTGTCACATTCGTAGATTTACACATTTAAAATTTTTACGAATTGAAACTTTCTTCTTTCTTTGTGGAAGTTTACATGGGTATGCAGCAGTAGTCGTGAAAATGCAGTCGGTGGTAAGTGAAGCAGCTCAAATTATGTGTAAGTTGATAGGAGTGAGTATTTTATCGAAAAAAATTGCCAAGAAAAGGAAAAATAGAAGATGGTGGACAAGGGAATGGATTGCTAGTTTAACTAAGGAATTTGCCAAGTATCCAGAAGATTTTAAAAATTTACTTAGAATGTCGGAACAAAATTTCCAATATTTATTAGACAGCGTTAGCCCTATGATTCAAAAAAATGACGCTAATATGAGGGAAGCTATACCAGCAAAAATCAAATTAGAAATAACTCTTCGATATTTGGCTACTAGAGATTCATCTAAAAGTTAAGAATTTTTATTTAAGCTTCCAAAATCAATCTCAGTCACACATTTTCAAAATTTCAGCAGCAATTTTACTTACAACTCGCTTTGTGCTCAGCTTACGATCCCCTACACGAAACACACAAAACTAAAAAATCAAACAGGTTTGATAGACCGAAATTCAATCGTGTAAAGTACAATGACGTTGGTGCCGGCGGAAAGATTGTTGCGTCGCCGTCTCTCTCGAGCCTCGTGTGACTTCATTAACAACCAGTGGTTAACTAAAAGTTTTCCCTCCGCCGGCAACAACGTCATTGTACTTTACACGATTGAATTTCGGTCTACCACCACAAACCGAATTATGACGATTCGTGACGAAAATGGGCGGTTCGTATTTCACGACCTTGCACGTGTTCGTGAGACGTGGCTCACAAAAGCGGAATCCACGTTCGTGATTCACGACTCGTGTCAACGCACCTTTAAGGCGCGTTGACACGGGTGGATCGTAGTAGCTGTAGCGGATCGTAAGTTGAGCACAAAGCAAGTTGTGAGTAAAATGGCTGCTACAATTTTGAAAATTAGTGACGGGGTTTGATTTTGGAACCTTCAATAAAAATTTTAAATGAGTCTCCAGTAGCCAAAATCGAAGAGTTATTTCTAATTTAGTTTGTGCTGGTACAGCTTCCCTCATATTAATATCATTTTTTTGAATCATAGGGCTTACGCTTTCTAATAAATTTTGGAAATGTTGTTCTCACATTCTAAGTAAATGTTTAAAACCTTCGGGATACTCGTTAAATTCTTTTTTTTTTTTTCGTTTAACTAGTACGATGTTTTTGAGCAATCCTTTCCCTTGTTCACCATCTTCTATTTTTCTTCATTCTTGACAATTTTTTTGGATAATATACTCCGTCTTATCAACTCTCACATAATTTTAAAATGCTAATATCGCAGCACGTACATGTATGAATTTAAATTTTTACTTTATTTTAATCACAGTGTCTCATAATTTAAAAACTTTATTTTGTCCTTTTTTATACATTCCAGGGCAAACGAATTTCCTTAAAGGTGCTTGTTAGCCTCGACTTGGAGGTGTTCTACTCACTCTAATTCAGGTTTTCGGGGTGATATGGAAGTTTCCTAAATTTGTAGAAACAACATTATCTTAATGTGAGAAATAAATTCGTGTTGGTTTTATATTCGAATATTCTAAAATCGACGTTTCATATCCGCTTAGAGCAAAAGGAGCAGACCTAATGAAAGTCCTTATTGTTTTATATACATAGATTACTTTTAAAATCATTGCAATTATGTTTCATTATTTGCCACTGTTAAACATACCTAGTCCCAGTAAATTGCAAATTATAAAGGTTAGTAACATTATTGTTTCCACACTTTTAGAAAGAACTAGACGACACCGTTGGGAATTATAAAGTTGATTTAAAGAAAATGAAAGAATTTATATGCAACTATTGCAAGAACTCCAAGGATATGCCCAAATTTTGCAAAGACAAGGATAATAAAAGTGCATATTGTGCTTGATTAAGAATTGCCACTGCAACTAGCATATATTTCTTACTGATTTGTATAAGATAACAAAATTTATAGTGCAAATAAATTATATTAGTTGTTTTGTTTATGATTATGTTGGGCGCAAAGTCCGAAAATAGTTGACCGAAAATGGGTATGGTAGTAAAATAAGAAGAAGGTCCTTGCACTAGCTCATTTTGACGTCGTCAGAATATTATAGAGCAAGTACTAGATGACTAAGCTGATTTTTGAACGTTTTTCTGTAGGGTACCGTCTGCTGTCCACTATCCCAGATGATATAGAAAGTAGTAGCCTATAATTTGTGTTCTTTTTGAAAAGAAAAAGATTAAAATTTTAGGTTATCACTTGTGTATTAATTGTAACTTTTTAGCAAATCACACCTGCAAAATAACTTGTACTTGACGGTTTAGTCGGAAGTAATATCAATTTTAAATGGAAACACATTAGAGACATATCACACAGTTGAATTTGTCCTCTTGTCCTAGTTCAATATTTAAATATACTTAAGATAGCCATGAATTCGTTAAAAAAAGGACAACTCGTGAATACTAAGTGATGAAAACGATAAAATGGTTTCTTTTAATCTGTTTGATAATATCAAATCAACTTGTTTCAGGGAACATAAATATATCGATACGGGCTATTATATTTTCATTCTGATTTTTTCAAAAATGAAGTGGAATTTCACAATTTTTTTAAATGGAAACCTGTTTCTTTTTAATCACCGTAAAATTGTTCATTAAATTTTCTTTCTAATGGTGTCTCACATATCAATAATTGTGTTAAAAAAATCAAAATTAAGAAATAGTCTACCGATTTTCCCCAATTTACTTTTTATTAAAATCATGTAACAGTATTACGACAACGTGGGACACTCTAGGTCCCTAGCCATTGCCTATTTTTGGTTATAGGGGGGCCTAGGCCTGTTACGCAATTCGGGGCCCCTCACAACCCCAGAAAGTGTTTTTTCCTTAATAAATTACGCACTACGCAATATTTTTTTATACATAAAAAATATAGTTCTAGGCTGTTCTGCTTTGTCTTGTCATCTTTTTTCTGAAAAGATCAATCACTTAGAACATTAGTAAGCCTTACTTATTATGTTTTTATATTCACGTTATAACGCATAGAAAATAATAATACCAGCATAGATAATACCCAGAGCTCTTTATTTACACGCTCAAAAGACTGCGACAGTCGTTTCCGATTTGCGCTGTTGCCATTATGATTACGAGAATAAAACTATGAAGATAATTTGGTTAAATGCGCCTGTCCGAAGCTCGCCACTTTGGTGCACGTAGACGCGAGTCACTGCCTACCCTTAAGATCCCCTTAGCCTTTCTACAGCGACGCAGCATGCCGCATTTTATACAAAAAGAAATTAAACTAAATTGTTTTTTGTTTCATCTGTTGTTCATCCATTATATCAAGATTAAAAACTATACTACCTCACGCTAAGGCTTAGGTACTTTGAATACGTGATCGAAAAGAATACCTTTATTTGTTACTTTCCAAAGGTAAAAAAATCACATTCATAAGCCTTTCAATACATGGAATTTGAATCTGTAACTTTGGCAGTTACTTATAACTGTATATACATATATCCTTTTCTATAAAGAAGAATATTCGTTATATCGCGATAATTAGCAAATCGCCAATAGTTTATGATACGACACTGGTAGTTGATATATTCTGTCTTTTTCTACTAGACGAGAAATAAAAGTAGGTACTTTTATTTCTGTTTGCGGCGTAAATTTTAATACTTTAACCGATAAGTCAGCAACCCAAGCTTATCCATCCGCCCTTTTTTTTTTAGCTTTATGGCATCTATGATGAGTCCAGGGCGGCCCGTGAAATTTTAAAGTTGTATATCTCTGTTGCTACTTATGGGACCCATATCAAGTTAAGGTTTTTTAATCGTGAGCCTACTTGGAATGTTTTGCTAAAGAAAAAAATATTTTGCAATTTGTGAAAAAAAGTTGAAATTTTGAATTGGCCCACCTGGGAAAAAATTAGCACGCTTAAGTATTTTATTTATTGCTTTTCCTAGACAAATTTTATATCATTTTGTCGACAATTCTTAAATTTTAAGAGAAAAAATGTGTTAGTAGAAAGTTATAGTCATTTGATTTTTTTTAATTATATTTTAGGTTTAAAAAAATTCAAATGGCTATAACTTTCTACTAACACATTTTTTTCTCTTAAAATTTAAGAATTATCGACAAAATGATGTAAAATTTGTTTAAAAAAATAAGAAAGAAAATACCTAAGCTTGTTAATTTTTTCCCAGGTGGGTCAATTCAAAAATTCAACTTTGTTTCGAAAATTACAAAATGTTTTTTTCTTTACCAAAACATTCCTAGTAGGCGCACTATTAAAAAGCCTGAACTTGGCATGGGTCCTATAAGTATCAACAGAGATATACAACTTTAAAATTTCACGGGCCGCGCCTGATGATGACAAACATATGGGTAAAGTTCTTAGGAAAGCGCTTTTAACTAATCTCTAAAATAATCTAAAGCAAATATGTGGCCCTCGTAAATTAAAATGTAAGCTAGGTACAAAGTTATTAAGAATATATAAATGTTATATATGTCGTTATATCGTTCTGTTACAATCACAACGAACGCGTGAGCCATGAAAATGAATTCTGTCAAATCCTACCATTTTACTTCTATTTTTATAGATGCAGACTTAATTTTAATGGCTTACGCCTTCGTTTTGACAAAATTTAAATTAGAGGTTAGGGGTAATATTTTGTAATTTTAACTTTTATTTTAAAGGCAACTTCTGGAATGTGACACACCATTAGAAAATCTAAAAAAATTGTGTAATTCCACATTATTTTTAAGAAAATCAGAACGTAAATAAAATAGCCCTAATTGAGACATGTTTCTGAAACATGTTTCTACTGATATAATCAAATAAACCATTTTTTACCATCTCCATGACCTACTATTCACTAGTTGTTTCCCTTGTAAATCCGTTTTTCGATCTGACGTTTTGTTTTCGAGTTATTAGGTACCAAAGAGGGGTCTGGAAATGGCATTTTTCGACCTAAAAAATTCAAAAGAATTACTTGCCATTTTCTGATCCTCACCAGTTTCAGTGGAGTTCTGAAGCTCCGGGTCCCCTAGAACCTCCGAAAATTTACATCCATTTAATTCACATTTGCGACCTGTACCCGATTTCAACGGAAATCGCGGAAATTTCGCTTTGGCGTTTAATAGCTCCGAAACGAAACATCCTGTATAACTGAATTTTTTACCGAAACTAGATGAACTATTCCTTTATCAACCCAAAAAATTTGATTTCTCTCCCTCTGACTGTTTTCGAGAAAATCAAACCTATTCGACTATAGGTTAAGCTTTACGTTAACATGTAGATTTTTGCTGATCTCCTGACGTCACTTTTCAAGGACAAATGTGGCTGCTTTTTAAATTGTAATAAATTATACCGAAAAGTAAACATTTTTTGTAGCTACATTATCCTAGTAATTTTCTTCAAAATAGTTTTTTTTTTGGGTTTGTAATGACTTCCTTAAACGATTTATGTAATAAAAAAAATATGTGCATATTCCTTATTAAACTCCTATACAACAACAAAGATAATGGACAATTATAGGCCCATAAGCTTGCTTCCGGGGTTTTCAAAATTGTTCGAACTAGTTATGCAGGACCAAGTAATGAAGTTTATGAAGCACAATAAACTTCTTTCGGATATCCGACAATTACCGACATGGATATAGTGAAGGGAAATCTACTCAAACAGCTGTTTTTCAGTTCGTGGGAACAATTTTGAATCACCTGGAAAATGGCATTCTGAATATTTTAAGATTTATCAAAATCATATGATTGTTTAGGTAGAGATTTGCTTTTAAAAAAATTATATTTGTATGGTTTATGCCTTATTTGGACAGTATAACTCAAAGACTCATAATTCAGAAATACAACTTATGCTGTAAATCGGAAATATTGCAAAATACAGTGTCATGTCTACGTAAATAAAACACCAGCGTTAGTTGGAGACTGAAGACTCTCTTTATTTAAACATTCATACAGGACGAAGAATGAGTGGGGGTAGTATAGTCGTGGACTTATACATGTAGTAATATGACATCCCCCTTTTTATATGAACCAATTTTTACAAAATTTATTTTACATTACAATAATTTAATACAGTAAAATACAATGTTTTTGTATGTTTAATTTTAATGCAATATTTACAACTGTATCGATAAAGTAAAAATATCTCTATACCCTTTTTGTACAATAATCCGCGTAGCACTATAAGAAGATAATGTCATCACTGTTAGGAAAATGTTTAAAACCTAGAGATTAGTTAGAGTCAAATTATTCTAAGGATAAGTATTAATATTAGTTGCTTAATTACATATTTAAGTTTTACTTAAAATTAAACCTAAAGTTACTGCTACCATAAATTTACTTTATTTCTTACAGGTAGTTTACTTAAATGATATTATATTTTCTAATCTAATTAATTGTTTAAAAATTTAATCTATTTGGCGGTTTAGAAGTTCGTCCATATCGGGTAACATAGAAATCGTCATTATTATTATCAATATTGTTTTGTTTATTTTGAATATTATGTTCGAAAGAGGTGGAGCAGTTAGGTAAGTTATTATTGTTTATTGATTTCTGCGCGTTTTTTGGATCAACTTTAATTTGATAGCGATTTCTAGTTATGACTTTGCCAAAGTCATGTAATTTTATTTTGTAACTTCGCGGGTTTTCATTTGTTCGAATAATAAGCCCCGGTAGGTTAAAACAACCATTATTTTGTACCAAAACATTTTGATTAATGTGCAAGTCGGGTAATGCCTTGGTTTTTCTGTCAAAATATTTTTTTTGCGTTAATTGTTTGTTCTTAAGAATTTTGATATGAGATTTAGAAGAAATAATTTTAGGTTTTAAATGGTTTTTTGGCATGGGTAAAATACTTTTTAGGTTTCTGTGCAGCAAAAGTTGAGCGGGAGAATGGTAACTGTTATCAAGGGGCGTATTACGTAATTCTAACAAAGCGACGTAGGGGTCGGTTTTTTCATACATGCACTTTTTTAAAACAGATTTTACAGTACCGACAGCTCGTTCTACCTGGCCATTTGATTGTGGAAAGTAAGGGCTACTGGTTTTAGTGGTTTTATGCTCAAAGTCCCAGTCCACTGCAAATTTCTGAAATATATGTGAGGAAAATTGGGGTCCATTGTCAGAAATTAATACATCGGGTATACCAAAAAGAGAAAAAATGCGTTTGAGGTGAACAATAACATTTTCTGAGGACGTATTACTTTCTAGACAACTGACTTCAGTAAATTTAGAGTAATAATCGATTATTATAAGGTAGTTTTTGTCGTGCAAGGTAAAAAGATCCACACCCACTTTTTCCCATGCTCGTTTCGGAATTTTGTGACACAGTAATGGCTCCTTAGGTGGACTTTTAGAAAATATCACGCAAGATCTACAATTTGAAATTAAATTGTCTATGTCTTGTGACATGCTAGGCCAGTAAACAAGGGAGCGTGCTCTATTTTTTGTTTTTTGCCTACCTAAATGACTTGAGTGCAATTTAGATAAGAAATCGTTTTGTAGGGAGTGTGGAATGATTAGCTTATTGTTTTTATAGAGTAAGTTGTTACTAAAAGTAATTTCGTGTCGGTTTGAGTAATAAGGTTTGAGGTCATCATTAATGTTATGTCTATTAGTGGGCCAGCCGTTTTTTGTGTGGTTAATAAGTTTCATAAGTACGGGATCTTTTTTAGTTGCAATTTTTATATTTTCTAATTTTTTATCTGAAATCGGGAGGTTTGTTTCGATTGAGAGAATTTGCGCTTCAATTTTTTCATCTAGTTCTTTGTCAGTTGTTGTATTTTTTACATTAAAATCGTGGGCGCGTGATAGTGCATCGGCAATAGGCAATTGTGTTCCCGGTTTGTAAATTAAGTTAATATTGTATTGTTGAATTTGAAGCAGCATTCTTTGAAGACGCATTGGGCATGAGTTGAGGGGTTTTCGGATAATAGAAATTAAGGGCTTATGGTCCGTTTCTACCGTCACTTTCTCCTTTCCGTATATCTATTGATGAAAGCGCAAACACGAGTAAGTTATCGCGTACATCTCTTTTTAAATTTGAGCCCAATTTTTCTGCGTGTCGGTAAGAGATTTTGAGATGTACTAAACCGGCAAATTGTCTTGTAAAAGCACCGCGCCTATGGCACTTCAAGATGAATCTACTGATAAAGTTACTGGCTTATTGCTATCAAAGAAATGCAAAATGGGGTTTTGTGTTAGGTTGTTTTTTAGTCGATTAAAATGTTGTTCCTGTTTTGCACCCCAGTGCCAGGCTATGTCCTTTTTAAGCAATACACGCAAGTGTTCCGTTTCTAAAGACATGTTGGGAATGAACTTGGAAACATAGGTGATTATACCCAAAAATCTTTCTATGTCTTTTCTAGATTCCGGGGTTTTAAAATTTTTTATTGCTACAATTTTTTCGCTATCGGGTTCTATGCCGTTTCTGGAAATTATGTGACCCATGAATTTAATTTTCTCGATTCCAAATTCGCATTTATTAAAGTTTAATTTCAAATTAATTAATTTCACGCGCTTTTTCTAGTACTTTTTTTAGTCTACTATCGTGTTCCTTTCTCGTGCGTCCCCATATTAGAAAATCGTCGATATAAGAAGCGACTCCTTCTAAGTGATCAAAATGTTGTTTTATAATTTTTTGAAAGACCTCCGAGGCTGGAGTGATTCCATATGGCATTCTTAAAAACCTGTACCTTGTGCCAAATGGAGTATTGAATGCGCATTTTATGGAACTCTCATAATCTAATTTTACTTGCCAGAAAGCCTGACTGGCGTCTAATTTAGAAAAATATCTTGCATTTACCAATTTTGAGGTTATTTCATCAATAGTCGGTAGTGGAAAAATTTCACGAATGATAGCCTGATTGAGATTTTTTGGGTCGATGCAAATTCTTAGGTCCCCGTTAGGTTTATGTACCAAAACCAAGCTATTTACCCATTCGGTTGGTTCATTCACTTTTGCGATAATTCTGTTTTTTTCGAGATCCTTTAGTAGGTTTTGTAAATTATTTTGGAGAGAGAAAGGTACTTTTCTAGGAGCATGAATAACTGGTTTTATGGTTGGGTCTACATTAATGTGAAATTTTTTACATTTTATTGCCCCAATTCCTGTAAAAATTTCTTGAAATTCTGAGAAAATGTGATTGTAACTGTTATTTTCTACAGAACCAATAAATTTGAGCAAGTTTAGTCGTTCACAGTCACTTTTTCCCAAAATAGCAGGGGAAGAGGTATTATTGACTATATGAAAAGTTATATAGTCACTAAAATCTTTGTACTTGCACAACAAGGAGCACTTACCTAAAATGTCAATTTTTGAACCTGTATAAGTAGTAATTTTTGAATTTGAGGACACTAAGTTATTTTTATGAATGTTTAAATTATTCAGATATTTGACAGGAATGGCATTGATTTGAGCACCAGTATCTAACTTAAAATTAATTGAAGTATTATTATGAACATTTAGAGTGACATTCCAATCGTATTTTTTGTCTTGATTTAAAATTCATGATATAGTCTATGCAGTTGTTATTCGAATTGTCAGACACACATGAGCCACTGGAGTCAGAATAAAAGTTTATTTCATTAATTTTAGACCTGCAACATTTTGCGAAATGATTTAATTTGCCGCAGTTTCGACAGTTATGGCCAAAAGCAGGACATTGATTAAGTCCATGCTTTGTCCCACAATTGCGGCATACAAACTGTTTTTCCTTACTCTGCGTGTCTCTGAATTGGCTTCCTCGCTTTTGAATTGAACTACTTTGATTGGAATTTGGCTGATGACGTCGTTGGTGATGACTGCCAACGAAGCCGGAACCCGAGGCGGGGTGCCTCGCTCTCCTGTCATCGTGACGACTTCCTGTAGCGGCCATTTTGGACGAACCATGTGCATGGAAGTTGACTTTTTGGATCGACATGGATGACATTTCACCTGTGAGGCACCGAAGTTGAGTTTTGGCTCTTTCCGCCGCCTTGCAAATTGATACAGTCTTGGGGAGATCTAAGTCTTTAATTTGAAGGAGTCTATCTTTGACAGCAATATCAGTGATGCCTAAGATTAACCGATCTTTAATCAGGCTATCACGTAGGGTTTCAAATTCACACGTTGAACTCAAGTGTTGTAGTTCAGTAACGTAGGCTTCAATAGACTCACCCTCTCGTTGATTTCTTAGGAAAAAGACATGTCGCTCATAGGTGATGTTCTTTTCTGATTTGAACTGTTCCTCGAATTTCTTAACTATTTCTTCGTAATTCATTTTTTGACAATCTTCTTCGAATTTGAAATTGTTGTAGATTCTTAGGGCATGGTCTCCAATTGTGGTGAGTAGGAGAGATGCCCTGTATTCAGAAGATTTTTTTGTGGCTTCTATAGCCTTTATGTAAAATTCAAATTTTTGTTTGAAAAATTTCCATTTTTCCTCGAGTTGACCCGTTGCATCCATTGGCGATGGCGGTGAAATTCCAGAAGCCATTTTGCTTGCCACGTTGGATTTCGGCGTAACCTCTTAGTAGATGTAACTTGTAACACTGAGTTGGTTTAGAAAGTTTATAAACCACGAATTTAGACTCTTAGCTAAGAATTTATTTTATTAACCGGACTGCTCGCAGCGCCATGTCATGTCTACGTAAATAAAACACCAGCGTTAGTTGGAGACTGAAGACTCTCTTTATTTAAACATTCATACAGGACGAAGAATGAGTGGGGGTAGTATAGTCGTGGACTTATACATGTAGTAATATGACAGGTGTCCCGCAGAAAAGTAACTAGGTCCAATTTAATTCCTAATTTTTATTAATGATTTAAATTTTGAGGTTAATAACATTCATTCTGCTATTACGATATATGCAGATGATAACAACCTACGAGTATTAACAGAAGGAAGGGAAATTTCTGATATAGTACAAGGTTAAACAGAATTTTTTTACAATGTCAACAATTTTTACGCGTGAACATGCATGGAAGAAAAATAACAATGATGACTTATACGGGTCGAGTTGATAACCTCCTGGTGAAGTCGGTTAAAAAAAAAAAGAAAAAACTTTTTTTCCTGAAATTTAGCAAAATCGTGAATTGAAGCAGTTTTTTAATTTAGTGTCAAATCAAAAGTCTAAATAATAATTCTAATTCTAAAGCATAAATAATAATTAAATGCAGACTAATAAGTTGTCAAACGCTACGATACTTGAGGGAGCTTTTCTGATGCCTAATAATATAAAAAAATGTTTAAAAATATCCTAAATTTGGCAAGAAGTTGAAGAATTGATTGGTCAATAATGAAGGGTATTTACAAAAGATCTAATCTGGTCGAAGTGATGTAGGTGTACCAAAGCCGAACAACCCTATTGAATACAGTACAATACAATCCACGTCAGATGGATAAAAAAGCACGTCCAGAACCAGAAAATCCAGACAGCAGTAATTACGTGGTCGGGTTTCAGTTTTTAAATTTTCCTTTATTAAATATTCTGTACAATAGGTGCTTAATTTTGTAAATAAGTTGATCATATTTATTAAATTTAGGACTATATCACTAATTAATTCCAAATGTACGCAGGAAATACGGTATTCACTATCTAAAACCAACCACCACAAAATTTTATCATAAATTCTTCTCAATTATTATTCTAAATAATTATAAATAACAATTAAAATTAGCGCTGTGGTTTCAATTTTTTGCAATGTAAATATATTTATTGCTATTTTATGCTGTTGCTATCAGTTTAATCCTTATAACTTATTGGTCTGGGACCTGAACAACTTTTATTAGACTACAAAGCATTTGTCCTGTCGGTCAAAGTAATTGTAAGTTTTTATTAATTCTTATAGTGAAAAAGTTTTTATTTTTTAGTCGAACAATGAGGTTATGTACTATACTGTACACCTCTAGCGTAATTCGAAATGAAAAATTAGGTTTAATTTTCCCTTAGAGATAAAAAAAATTCAAATAAAACTTATATTCCGGAAATATATCTTATATAAATTCGATGTTCCTAGACTCTATGTTGAAACCGAAATATTCAATATTGTAACTCAATAGACCCCCGTCCCCTTCTGAGTGTTTTTCTCATTTATCTCAAAGGCAGTGTGCGGCGGCGGGGGGTGGAGTGGGGATGGGGGTGTGTATGTGGGTGCGTGGGTGTGATGGTGTGTGTGTGATTGTGTGTGCGTGTAGGTGTCCGTGCGGGTGGGCGCGTGGTTGTGCGTGTGCGAGTGTGTGCATATTTTCTTTTAACTAGCTTATTTACTTATTATTTTATGTTAAAGTAATTGTTTTATTATATTTTTGCAGTTAGAGTCGTAACTAATTTTTTGTGTCTCGTTCAGCTAATATTATTCTTTCCCATTTATATCTTTAACCCGTAGGTGGTGAGGTCACTTTTTTGAGACGTAACTGGTGAGGTGGGGTTTAATAAACCCCATTAAAAAAACGTTTTTGAGAAAGAGATAACTATGAAAACCCTTTGTTAAATGATTTGTGTAACTTTAATGACTTTAAACAATTACATAAAATAAACAATAAATGAAAACTACTAAATTATTTATTTTTTTTTGTAGGTTACATTAAACGTTGCAAAGTTATACCGTAGAAACGCAAATTTTTAATTCAAGCTAGTAAACACATCACAAAAAGGAAACTAATTGTTTCTAATAACTAAAGAAGTCTCCAAAAAAGTTTATGTCAGAAAAATATTGTAGTAAGTTTAATCAAAAGTAGTTTTGATCAAGACCTTATTCGGTACAATCCACACAACGACTCGCAATGCAGCTACCGCAAATAGAAATGTTGCAATCAGCGCAAGTGAATCCTGTATTCCTATCTTTGTATGTAAAATGTTTCTTCTTTAATTTTAGATGGTGTATCTTCATATCTCCATAATCCGCACATAACTCTTCTAGGTCGAATTGAGATAGCTCTTGCTCGGACTCACTCTCATGATCACTGTGACAGTTTGGGACAATAACGTCCCCTTCGTCGCCACTAAAATCTCTCCAACTCGTTCTACACATTTGTAGCCCACTCCTTAAAACGAGGGCCATTTGTTTTTATTTTACGCCCAGAAATCGTAGGAATCATAATTCAGACCGAAAATAAAAAGGTACGTACGTAGTGAGGTGGGGTTTGACACACCCCAAATTTAACTTTTACCAAAATAATACGAAAATAAAAACTTATTTCGCCGCGACTGTCTCACAGATGTACTGACGGTCAACTAACTGGAAGCTACATAAGCGATGACCGATCTCCAACTACCCCTAAGATCGCTGCGAACCTTTTAAGTTTTAATGGGGTTTGACAAACCCCGGCTCACCACCTAAGGGTTAAAACATTATTGTTACAAAACATTCCGTAGAAGGAAAAGGCGTGATCTTGTTAACGCAACGATACTAATTTTTTTGGACGGTTTCCGCTACATGTGTGCCCGTGTCGCAGATATTTTGGTGAAGATGAGATATTATATTCGGCTTGCTGGCTGTTAAGAGGGGCATCAAATTCTCGAAAATCGTACTGAACTGTGCTTAAACTCTTTAAAATTTTGATTAATTCACTCTTACTAGATGGCGGTGGCTATATTATTTGATGAATTTTTTTAAAGTAATTCAGTAATGCCTAGGTAACCCACTTATGAGTATGTTTACATATTTTTCAGCAAACAAACTCTGTTCTTCCCTTCTAACTCTTCTTAACATATATAAGGTGAGTTTTTTAGGATGTTACAAGGCGATATCTCAAAAACAGTTTTAAATATTTTTACGAAATTTTGGTTAGTCAATAGGGAGATGGGGGACATATTTTAACATATTCTTGACATTTACCTCCTCTCTATATTTTGAAGGGTGGGGGTCACTTTGGAATTTTTAATGGGATGACATACTTTTGCTTACAAAATTCGAATCTGCGTTAAAAACTGCGTATGAATGACGCATACAAATTGTTTTACAAAAATAATACTTGTACAATTTTTTTTATTTATTCTTTTGGTTACGGAATTATGGTTAACTAAATTTTGATTGATTTAAAAAATAAATAAATTTTACCAATAAGTCCAGTTTACTTATTTCAGAATTATTATTCGTTTCCATGGAAATGCGGTATTTTTACTCAGTTGAGAATTTTGACGTTTTAACAATTATTTCTTAATTGGCCTGCTAGGTGCCCGGATTTGGTCACCTTTGACACTTTTTTGTGGGGTTTTATAAAGGGCAAAGTAATGACGACTGCGCCTACAGCTTTAGATGATATGAAAGACCGAATCCGGTTTGCTTGCTTTTTAGTGATACCTGAAATGTTACAACGGGCATGAAATTCATTTAGAAAAAAAGTGTTTTAAAGTTGATGGGGGACATTTCGAGCAACTTCTCAAGCATAACAGATGATGAATCAGTTGAAATTAAATGGTAAATATTTTCTATTTTATAACCTAGTACAGCATAATTCCGTAACTGAATGACAAAAAAATGGTACGTATGTACGTATACATACGTAGTTTTTTACGTGTATTCGAATTTTATAAACCAAAGTACGTCATCCCATTTAAAATTCCAAAGTTACCCCACCCCACAAAATGGAGAGAGGGGGTACATGTAAAAAATATGTTGAAATATGTCTCGTCATCTCCCTATTAGCTCACCAAAATTTCATGAAAATATTTTTAACTGTTTTCGAGATATCGCCTTCTAATACTTATTAGCCTATATACTTACTGGCAACACAGGGTCTTTCTATATATGAAACATCAAATGAACTATTCGTTCCTATTTATCCTAGTTTAAGGTTTATTTAGGCTTATCAGAGAGTGATCCCAGCGTGGCTGACCTATGTGTATAGCCATATAATGGGCTTCTTGACGGCAAAAATGCTGAAAGAATCAATACACTTTCTTATGAGATGTGATCATTTATAAAGTTTGTATTAATTTATTCGGAATTTCTTCAGCATTATTGTCGATCGCTTCCGGCTAAATAAGTGGTACAAGCTTAAGATTTAAAATAAGGGGCGTCCCCGCAGGATTTAGAAAATGACATAAAAAAACATGGCCCCAGACTCGGGGCTCTTAATTGCCCTTCCCCTCTGCAATGTGGGGATTGTATTCGACTTGCTCAGGTTTGGTTGCGACGCTGACCTTACAGGAATAACAAGTTAGCTAGACTTTGCCCTGTATATGCATTATCAGAACAAATCAAGTCTCAACCGAAACCATAGATTAGAGCGGCAAGGACGCTACTGATAATAACCGTCTAACACTCACCTGTGTTTTGTGATAACTTGTATATTATATATTATTACGGTTAAAATAAGCCTGCTCCATTAAGCGAGTATAAAGCCCCTTCCAGTAAAAAGTCACATCAGAGATTTTTTAAATTGGTACACTATATATTTCCAGCTCATTTTTACGAACACGATGGCACCATCATGGAAAACTGGAATTTAACTATACCTGGGTTACTCTACTGCTCTCTGGAAGGTGGTGGCTGAACTTTAGGGGTTCGCGTGATAACTAAACAGCTGATTGTCCAAATTAAACATAACAAATAAAACTATTCAATTTTGTCCGTTAATGGTTATCGTCCTTGTAAAGAACTTGTTTACGCTAAACTTTTGTTAAAATATTTATGGTAATACAGACAATAAGCTGTTCCATTTTCATAAGGTTCCGTGACAAAAATTTGTAATTTTTTTTGTCACATACATGGTCATCTGGCCGTGTTTAATTACGAAAATTGGGAGAGCTCCTAGCTTGATGGTTCTCTTTTGATACTCGTCTTAAGATTGCCTTTAAAAAAATTAAAAGTGCTTAATCACTCGTCTTGTTAATGCTGTTATGTCTTCAAACACTAAAGTATTGGTGTGCAAACCCTCTGTATAAATTCGTCATAGCGCGGAGATTTGCTACTATTAAGGAAGTTGTTTTATTGTTTGGATCACTTCGATGAATTTTATCAAGAACGAAAACTTATTGTCTACCCGGTGCGAAGTTGTTGCTTTTGACTTCCCGTTCTTTAATACAGGAGCAGAATACACGCATATATTTCTTTATTTTTACGGAATTATTTCCAAAATGCATCAACATGAAAATAAGTAAAGGCTAATTTAAACTTGGAATTAAACTTTTCTAAAAGACATTTAATAGTATGAACTAGCTTTTAAAAGAATAAAAAAGTTTCCCCTTTTAAGCCTATTAAATATCCTTTACGGAAGCAATAGCAGGAATGTGCATAAACTTTATAACATAATAAGCCTTATATCCTCTACACAAAAAAATTAAAAGACAAAATTTTCAATTATTTTAAAGGTTTCGGGCTTTAAAATAGTTGCATATTTATGGTAATATTTAACACTTCATATTATGTATCTGAAATCAGTGAGAGAACCTATCTTATATTGTGTTAAAGCATCTATACCGGGTGATTACGAAACTACTATCCAGGTCGCCAATTCACAATGACTTGAGATAAAAATTTGAAATTTTGGTCATCGATAGGGTTGAGTGACATGCATATTTTAAGCAATTGACAGGCACTTCCGGTTTCACAGGAAACGACTCAAATTTTGTTGTTTTAAATAGCAACTCCAGTATAATACTCAAAATTCTACGGAAAATTTTGAATATTTTTCATGTAACATGTCATGTGCCTATTGCTGGTGCTGATTTTCTATCGCCCAATATCTAACATTGTTTCACATGCCCAATGAATCGGAACTAATCGGAAAACAATATCATTTTGTTGAAATTATTATTATTGTTATAATTTTTCATAAACCATTGACGATATTGAACTCGTCTAGGAAAATCGTTAATACCCAAATGTTGATGAATTTGATACTTGCACGGTTTATAGCCATGCGTCTTTACAATTTTTCTTGTGCTTTTCCTGATATCATTTACTATTTGACTCGTAGGAATATTGGGATGGGCATTCACGCAAGCTAAAGCGTTTATTTCGACTTCTTCACTAATAATAAATTCGTCTGCGTTTTCATCTTCTGGTAAATTTTTTAAATGTTTCAACAGCCACTGAAAATAAGCTTCGCAGGGTCGGTTTCTGTCGGGATATCTTTTCGCGTAGAGTGTTTGGGCTTGCCTTTTATTTTGCAAGCACTCGCCGTAGACGAGAAGCATATCTATTTGTTCGGCTCTCGTAAAATGTCTTGCCATTTTCGAGCAATAATATTCAAAATAAACAACAATAAAACAATTTGAAATAAACCACTAACAATAATTTACGCAAAGCCAACAGATCTGTTAAAACTAAAATATTTTTAAAACCCATAGCAACCTGAGCCATGGCTAACTTGATTTTTATAATAAATACTAGATACTGAATAGGTATATAGTGGTGGCAGAGATGGTGAAAAACATGAGTGCAAATGGGAGAGAAACTTTAGAAATACTATTTAACAGGATATGGAATGAGCGAAGATTACCTGAAAATTAGGAAGTATTATTACCATTGCACAAAAATGAGACAACAAGAAATGCAAGAATTATAGAGGAATTACTCTACTGAGTACCATGTTAAAGATATACGAAAAATTTCTTGAAAAAGAAAAGCTAAAAACAACAACTGTATCACAACTCGAAGAGCCACAGAATGGATTTACGAAAGGTAGAGGGATACCCGTTGAAACAGCTGATTGAAAATAACATAAATAATACCACTATATGTGTGGCTTTTATAGATATCGAGAGCTTTTGATAGTATACCGCGAAAACTGATACGGAATAGCCTTAGAAAAAGAGGAATAAACAATAAATTGATAAATGAAATATCTAGCACATACAGGAACACTAGAAACTATGTGAGAACGAGCAATATGCACACGGAAGAAATTTTGACTAAGATAGGATTACGACAGGGAGGGGTACTTAGCCCTACACTCTCCAATATAGCCCTAGAAATTAAAAGAAAAATAAACTTCAAATAGGACACAAAAATATGCACATGGTGGAAGTGACAGAAAATGCCTTTGCTGACGACTTGGTGATATATGTATGCAGGAAATGAAAAGGATCTACAAACAAACTTAAATACTTTGGAAACAGCTTTAAGAAAGAGAAACATGAAAATTAACGCTGATAAAACTAAAGTCTTGACAATAGGAAAAAACGAAAGAAAAATAACTATTAAACTGGATGGAAAGGACATTGAACATATGGAAACATTCAGATATTTAGGAATAAACATACATAAAGATGGAAGGGAAGAAATAGAAATCAACAGTAGAATTGAAAGTACAACAAAGCTATATTATGCAATTAACAAAGCTTTTCTAAGAAAGCAAGAAATTTCAAAGAAAAAATGATAGTATTTAACACAGTATTCAAGCCTATTTTGACATACGGCTGTGAAAGTTGGATCTTAAACAAACAAACGAAGGGCAAAATACAAGCACTGGAGGTATTTAAGAGCGGTGAAAGAAGTTACACGAAGGGACAGAATAAGAAATGAACAAATAAGAGAAGAGCCGATTTTAGAAAGTATAGTGGGACAACAATTCAAATGGTTTGGACACGTAATACGCATGGATGAAGAGAAACAGACACAAACAGTATGGCTGGCAAGATCAACACACAAGCGGAAAAAAGGTAGACCAAGAAAAACGTGGGACAGTACAGTAGCGGAAAACCTGAAGAAACGAGGAATATATATATATATATATATATATATATATATATATATATATATATAATATATATATATATATATATATATATATATATATATATATATATATATATATATATATATATATATATATATATATATATATTTATCTTCTGACAGCCCACGAAGACCGAAGTCTAAGTACTATGTACCGTGGGTGTACTGGGGAATCGACTCACACATCCAGAGCTGGAAACATCCGTTGGTATTTCACCAGCCCTTTAAGAGGATGTGTGGGGTGGTACCACCTCGGTCGAGGAAGAATTCCTCTAACACCTTCTAACAGTTAACAATCACAAAATATCCATGGTCGAAGCGGGATTCGAACCCGCGCCTCTCGGTTGCAAAGCTGGCGCCGTACCAACTCGGCCACCGGAGACCCACTCGGCCACCGGAGACCCATATATCCTGGAACGATGCAAAAACGATGGCAAGAAGCATTAAGTCTATTACACTAAGGAATATAATTAATATAGGAATATGTTTATACCTTTACATCCTACAATTAAGGTTATTGATTATAATAATAATGTACTAGTGTGTAACCGAAAAAATTGTATTTTATTTTCTTAGAGTTGTTCCAAAAGGTAAAATGAGGATATAGGTGGATAGAGGAGAAAAAAAATAGGCTCGGATGGTAAAAGTCTTATTATTGTAAACTCAATCGTTTTCGTACAGTAATCGATGACACTTTAATTATCGACGTCACGAGAATGTCAATATTTTAAAATTCTTTAGATCATGTTTCTGAGTATATCATCAGAGAATGCTTTAATTCAAGTACGAAGAGCACCATTTGTTTTGGCCCCAGCCTACTTCGTTTTTCTGTGAAATACAAATGAATGTAAAATAGGTGAAAATTTAAAGCGTCATAATTCAAAAACGACTGACTTTAGGAATAAAACATGTTACATAAAAAATGTTACGGATTTTCTGTAGAATTTTAAACTGCAATGATATATTGGGTTGCTACTTAAAATAACAAATAACATTTGTGACGTTTCCAGTGAAACCGAAAGTGACTGTTAATTGTTTTTCGCTTAAAATATGTCACTCAGCTCTCTCAATGACCAAAATTTCAAATTTTTTTCTAAAGCCATTTTAAAATGGGGGCCTGGATACTAGTTTCGTTGTCACCCGGTATATGCACTATACATTTTTTTAAGGGCATGGAAGAGAAAGGACATCCTGAAAATGAATATGAACTTGACTATGTCGATACGGAATATGCTGACACGAAAGAAGGTAACGATTACTAAATAGGTATACTTTAGACAACTAAGAAAAAATATTAAAGGGGTATAAAAGGGCAGACGCTATTGTACCGAAACATTCGTATTACTTTAGAACGGCCAGATTCTCCAACGCCAGTCCGGTCTAATTTGACAACCAAAAGTTTTAAACTGACAAGTGTAAGAATAAGACAACTAAGTTTTATACTATAACTTTATTTCTGAGCTTTTTCACAAATTTATAAAGAAAAAAGCTATTTTAGTACGTACTGGCGACAATAATTATAGAACTAAATTCATTTTAGCAACCCGATCCAAGATGAAAATCATTTGGAAACCAAGCAAATCGCTGAAATATCAGAATAGTTGATAAGTTTTTAGTGACGGCTTATTAACAATGACCGGACAAAAACTTGTCAAAACCTAACTGATCAACTATAAGATCTTAATTTAAACCAGTACTAAATCTTAAACCTTCTTAGTGAATCTGAACGATAGGATTTAGTGGAATGTAGGTTTTTTTTATCCTTCAGTTACCCTTACAAACAAGATACGAGAAGATTACTTATAAACTAACAAGACGCGAGAGTAATATGTAAACTTAATTACCGACCACATGTCTAGGCCAAAATACGTTTATACAATTTTATAACCACTACTTTTTGTAAATAGGGTAGTGCAAAAGGTGTATTTGGTAGCATTTATTATAGCTGTTGTAGTGATAATATATTAAACTGAACCAGGGGCGGATTTAGAATTTCGTCTAGGGGGGGGGGGGGGGGTTGTGGGCGAACGTCACTTCGAGCTACACAAAAGTACAGACCAAAAAAAAAAAACAACAGTCAGTGCGACATTACTTTTGTTCAGGGTTGTAAGAAATGTACAGGGTGTCCGGATTTCGTTGTATTTGCGGGTTATCTCAGTTATTAGTAGAGATAGAAGGTTGCGGTTTGCACGTCATGGCGCTACTTTTTTATGAATCGAAAAATGCCACGAACAGAATTTTCATAGCTTTCTTTGTTTTCGAGCTACAGGGTGATTTTGAAAATTTTCCCTTTTAGAGCACCCATTGTATCTCGGCTATGCCGCATCATATCAAAATAGTAAAAAATGGCATCAATGCAGAATATTACGTAGAATACGATGACGTAGTTAGTTTTTTTCTAAATATTATAATTTTCGAGTAATGGTCTAAAGTTGTAGTTTTTAAATGGGACACCCTGTATATTTGTACGTCGTTACATTCCGCTTATCGAGGGCTTTTCAAAAATACATAACACATCATGTTTATTTTTTAAATGAAGCCGATGAATCACAATTTTTAATAAAAATGTCAATATTTTATAGTAGGCCGTGAAGTAAAACGTATACCTACAGACTACAGAGATTGTTCGAATTGATTTCCGTTATTCTAAACACAATATTCTCCTATTTTTTCATTCTTCCTAAAGCAATTAAAAGGATAACTGGCCGTGCTTGCAAATCTCTGAATGCCATTTCAGTAGCATTACGCTTCTATCGTTTGATGCCGGGTTTGAAATATTTTATTTTCCAAATAACCCCACAAAAAAAGTCGAGAACTGACAAATCAGGTGACCTGGGAGGCCATCTCATTCTGCGAATCCAGCAGTGACCAGAAAAGTGATTTTCCAGATAATTTCTTATAACGTGAAAATTATGAGCAGAAGGTCCGTCTTGCTGAGAAAATATATTTTTTAACTGGACCAAAGGAACATCTTCGCGAATTTCTGTTAACATATTTTCAAGGAAATGTCTGTTTGCCATTAGGATTCCTTCATAAATATGAAATTTTATATTAGACCCCAATATGAAGCAGGAAACACTGAAGCCAAATCTGCCCTGTCGCTCCCTTGGAAATATAACGTGTTCGTTTTCCTGCGACCAATATCTACTGATCTGTCGATTTAAAATTCCTACGCTGCTAAAATAGGCTTCATCCGAAAATATGATTTTACGGTAAAAGTGTCGGTTTATTTTAATCTTTTGTAAATACCAGTGACAAAATTCTAGGCGGCTGAGGATCTCCGGGATGCAAATTATGTACCAGCTGAGACTTATACAGCTTGATGTGATATTTTTTTAGTATTTCCTGAACTCTAGATTTTGGCACTCCTACTCCGTCTTCAACTATTCTACATGAACTTGTAGCGTTTGTCTCCACTGTTGCCAAAACATAAATCTAATCATTTTCTCTCTGTGGTTTATTATAAGCTTTTGGGCGAGGTTTCAAAAATGATCCAAAATTGACAAGATTAGCTTTAACTCTGTTACTGTTGACTTTGTTGGGTTGCCGCTTTTCTGGATATCTAAACATATTGAAAGTGAAAGAGATGCTAAGGTTACCTCATAAAATATTAATTTACCTCTCAAATTACAGTTATGACGTGTCATCGCTATTTTCGTTGCACTGAATAAATAACCACTACTTTAACATGTCTTATTTTTCAAAATTTTTAAACTTCTCGCTTGCTTGGGTGCCATATTAATATAATGAGTGCCAACCAATATAACAAACTATATGTAAATTAATAAACGCTAATACAAAAATTAAATGGTAATAATAAAAAAAACTGGCGATAACATAATATCAAATTGTTAAAAAGGATGATATCAACAACTTAACATACAAAATTTCTAAAATGTATGTCAATTGTTTTGTAAGCCAAAGCCTACTCTATAAAAATTAACATTTTTATTAAAAATTGTGATTCAACGGCTTAAATGAAAAAATAAATATCATGTGTATATATTTTCAAAAAGTCCTCGATAAGCGGAATGTAACGATGTATAAATATACAGGGTGTCCCATTTAAAAAACCACAACTTTACTTCATTACTCGAAAATTAAAATATTTAGAAAAAAACTAACTACGTCATCGTATTCTACGTAACATTCTGCATACAAATCTGTTTTTACTATTTTGATATGATGCGGCATACCCGAGATACAAGGGGTGGGCATAAAGTGAAAATTTTGGAGTTCAAAAACAAAGAAAGCTATGAAAATTCTGTTTATGGCATTTTTCGCTTCACAAAAAAGTAGCGCCATGACGTGCAAACCGCAACGTTCTATCTCTACTAATAACTGAGATAACCCGCAAATACAACGAAATCCGGATACCCTGTACACTATTTCATAATGGACGAAATATCTCAACCTGGTCTTATGAAAACAGAACGGTTTGTCATCCTAACTTACCAATCTTGTAGCATTTTTTTAATTACTTATAAGTACCTTCTGTCCATTTGGACTGATATATGAAAATTTTTCGAAAACGCATTTTTTCGAAAACAGATCTTTTGCAATATTACAGATATTCAGAAACTAGGGATGTTTTCAATTTTTTTTTCTGAAACCAACTTCGAATTTTTTTAACCACTTTTTGAAACTAAATTTTCTAATGAAAATATGTTTTAGAAAGAACATTTTTAAACATTGCTTCGAAAAAGACTTCGAATATTCCTATTAAAACATAACACATTTTTGAAGATAATTTACTACTGAGTAACATAGCAAATACAAGGAAACGTAAACCTGACCAAACACAAAAAGGTTCGTTTAGGATCTTTTTGTCATTTTTTCATTGACATTGTATTCATTCATTCATTCATAATTTAAATTTAGAAAAACTATGTTTTCTAAAAAATATATTTCCGTGAAATGACTGGCGAAATTCCACCCAGGCCCGGAGCTTTACCAGTTTTTATTCCTTTCGTTACCTCATCCATTCCTTTTGAGTAGAAGCTTCTATGTCTCTGCTGGTTGACTTTATCTGCAGATTATCTAATCTGTACGGAAACAGGCCTTCCGCGATAAAATTTTTTGTTCTGTTGTTCGCTCGACTTGCACCCCCTTTGTCAGTTTTCCAGTAGTTGTTTTGTATCCTGCTCTCCATGTCTTCATCAAGCTCGTTGCACAAGCTTTGCCAGTGCTTCCTTTTAGACTGTTTAATGAACCTGTCAAGTTCCTTTCGTGCCCCTTTTTATTGTTCTTTAGCTGGTTCCATGTCTTCTTCCACTGTATGACTTCTGTTCGCCCTTGTGAGTATTCGCCGCCTCTGATTGCATTTTCTCCTCTGTTCTTCTATTTCGCCGTTCCACCATTACGGAAAACGACTTTTTCCTCTTGCTTCTCACGCGTCTGACTATAGGCGTACGCATTTTTCAATTCTTTGGTAATGTTTCCTGGCGTTTCTGTTCTGCTTAGTACCCGATCCTGCAGTTCCAATTCGAGTTTGGTCTTAAAGACGGCCCAGTCGTTTCCTGTTTTGGTTTTCTGTACGTCCCTGTCCGCAGGTTTCTTTAACTCCTTAATCTCAAAGAAGAAACGGTGATCGTTAAGGATCTTCTCCGTTACCTTTGGCAATTTTCTATCTTTGTAGACTTATGCTGCGTTGAGCATGTCACATCTATGAACGATTCGCTATTTCCCCTGGAGAATGTCGAAACTAATCCAGTATTATGAACCATCAAATCCGCGGCTAACATCCACTCGCTTCAATAATCATCTCTATCATCTGTCCAATTTCCCAGAACAATACTTTCTCCTTCCCTCGATCTGCAGTCCGGCATTATCGCATTCACTTCAATTTTAAAGTCGTCCAGCGAAATATTTGGTGAAATGGAGCAGCAGAACCTTTTGAAACGCCTAAAGGTGCACGCTCATTTAGGCGAAGCGTCGCGAAGCGAAGAGAAGAGGAGTTTATCCATCCAAGAAACTTACGTGCAATCAAATGGAAGCCCGCACAACGCTTCTCGACGCTTCGCCCCGCTTCAGTGAGCGGGCTTCCATTTGATTGCATGTAAGGTTCTTGGATGGATAAAATTCTCTTCTCTTCGCTTCGCGACGCTTCGCCTAAGTGAGCGTGCACCTTAAGTTGGACACACAGAGGTCCTGCATTATCGCATTCACTTCAATTTTAAAGTCGTCCAGATAACTATTTGGTGAAATGTAGCAGCAGAACCTTTTGAAACATCTAAGTTGGACAACACAGATATCCTTATTCCGCCCTTATCCTTAGTATCTACATTTTCTGCTTCATGAATGTGACTGCAACGTTGCACCTTTTGTCCTTGACGCAGTTAGTTCTGGCCACTTTTCTTATATTTGGCTCGCTCACCACCATCATATCTAATTTTCTATAGTGCAGTCGCATACGCTAAACCATGACTGTTTGGCGATCTCGTCAGATTAGCCTACAGAATCCGAATATGTTGCGCAGCAGGTTCGTTACAATATTTTAGCCCTGCCACCCCCCCCCCCCCACCATTTTCCTAAAAAGCGGGCATTTAATCTGATCAAACCGATGATCTGGCTTCTGACATTTAGTGGAGAAAGGGTCATTTTTGCCTTTTTTAGCGTGATGTCTAGGCTCTTCACAATTTAAACAATCGCCCTTTCGATCTACTTCCTCCTTACATTCACATACTTTATGGCCCACGCCGCAAAATAGCAGTTGTAGCACTCTTTCTGTTACCTGGCAGGTCAGCCATTCTATTTTTATTTCGTCCTTATTTACGAGAAATCGCAATGGTTCTCTGGGTGTGCTTAACGTCGCGTTTTGGCTTTCATATTTGCCTTCTCGTATTGATGCTACCTTTATTTGTGTTTTGGTGACTCCGGCTTCGCTACTGACACTCGATTTAGGTTCTGTTTTGTGGTTGCGAGATCCATTCCATCTATGAATAAGGTCGTTTCCTACCTTCTGGCATTCACCTCCACTTCTTTTATATTTGTTTCTATTTCGTTTTTTAGGACATGGGCCTCCCCTTTAACCGTGAGCAGTAAATCCTCGCTACCCGCCTTTTTCTTTATATTCTTTATCTTTATCTATCTTGTACATATCGGCGCCCTATTTTATTTCACTTGTCCTTGTTTTTAGCTAGTTATCCATTAAAACACAGGTTTCCCGAAGTAGACTCTCCGGTACTTCCCTATCCAATAATTTTGGTGAACATCTCGAAGGTGGTAGCATTTTCCATAGCTTCTTCTAGTTTCTTCTTCTTACTGTTCATAACCGAATACTCGCGTCCTTGCTTTTCATCTTTGGAATATCGTGCAAAAGCGGTTCGATCTGTACCTGTATTTCTGCACCACCGTCTTGCTGTTCACAATCGAAGGGTAGGTTTCCCATTCTTTCCAGCGCCCAGAAATCGCTCCCGTAATTTGATACATTCCCCTCATCCCATTCTTTATTTCTGCCTTTATATTTGGCCCACTTTGTAATACTATGGCTAAATACTTCGTGCATTTACGTAGCGTTAATATTGTTTTCGTCTCCGCCACTTTCTTTTGTGGTTTTTTGATGGGGTATTCTCCCTTGGCATCTTACTTGCTTGCGAGAACCTTTTTTGTCGTCCACCATTTCCGTGACTGAGAAACTATGAGCTCTCAACATCGGTGGTGACCTTGATATGAAGTCTCTCGTCCTAAATGGGTCTAGTATTTCCTGACTCCCGTTTGCATCCCCGCTGATTTTTTTACTTGGTCTCCTTTCTTTTTGGGTACTGCTTTCTCCGAACTTTCAAAGGGTAGATTGTCCCCCATAGAATCCTTGGGGGAGTGCTGCAATTTAGAGGAGTGGGATTGTCCGGTCGCGCCGGTACCCACTTGTAGTTCCTTCAACGATTTTCTCCTCTTTTCCCTAGTTATTATATCCGTATTATCATTGTCTTGCCCCTTGTCCTTGTGTTTTAATATTTGCTTGCTCATCTCTTTCCAGCGGCGTAGCAAGGGGGGGGGGGGGCGGGGGGGGGGGGGCGGTCCGCCCCGGGTACCAGACCATTAGATACAAACAAAAATAAATTTATAAAATTAAAAATTTAAAAAAGTGATTTATTTTATTATTTCCCATTATTATAATCTAAAACGAAGCTAATCGTCATATAAACAAATAACTCGACAAAATAACAACCATTTCACACCACATTCCAAATCGCAAGTATTTTTAAATTTCTGTAAACAAACCCCGGCTGCCTTTTTAACTTTTAAACACCATTCGTTGCATTGTTATGTATTGATGGAGACATTGTACCGTTATTTATGATTATGGATAAAGAAGGGCGACATTAAGTTTGTTCTTAGTTAAACACATGGTAGGAAAGAATCCCTTTAAATCTACCTAAATCAGACGCCTGAGGTCATAAATTAAAGGAAAAGTGGTGACCAGGCGGCCAAATGCGAGACAAATGTTTACTTCTTAGGGACGTAAAGATTCAAGTAAAAATGCAGTTTAGTTCTGTATAAACGCCCTTTTATGTACCTAACTTAATTATTTTTTGAAGATACTTTTATTTTTAAAATATTGGTCATCCCTGACACACAATCAAAATATTTTAATTATTAAAAGAGTATTGTTCGATTTAATTTTTGTGGCGTCAGTGTTTAGTGGGTCTAGTGATTGTAAATATAGGATAATTACAATAAAAATAAAAGAAATTTGTTCCCTACTTGTGAAGAACCTTAACTTAAAAGTTGACAGTTAAAACTAAGGTAGGTGTACTTTGTGTTTAATTTATTTTATGAACCAATATAATTTTTTGCATATTTTATACTTATATTATACCGGGTGGACCCGGGCACCCGGGTGGACACGCGAAAATAATAATAATAAATGACTGGAATAGCCTAATTTTATCTTTAATATTTTATTGTCTAACAATGTAAAAAATATATTCTTCAGGCCACGATTGAGCTATCATTCTTTTTTTAAGTCGATTTTTATATTTAGTTCATTTGGGCAAAAACCGCGGAGAAGCCCGAGAAGCGAAAACTAGACTTTTTGAGAAACTGTCAATGTTCTAGCGTTTCACGGTATTTTTAGGACATATTTTAGTGGTTTTCAAAAAACTGTATGTATGTGTAATTTAAACGAAATACTGGAAAAGGTAAGCACAAATTGACTTAACATGGTACAATATTTTTATTACTTTAAAGTTTTGTAAATATGTAATCAAATCGTGGGCGTACAGCGGAAACCCACTAAGTCCATATTTTCAGTAATTTAACTAAAAATGCTACTTTGTCCATTTTTTTTTTCGCTCCTTGATATAAAAAACCCACTAAGTCCCTACCGGCTAAGCCTAAGCCACAACGAGTGGATCTAATTTGCCTAAGTCCATGTTGATATAAATTCTTCCAACAAAAATACACCAAGTGCACTTGGTAGTTTTTTGCTGTACCTATAACACAAAGCACAAATAAAATTTTTCAATCCACTAAGTACAAAAAAGTAAAGAAATAATAATTTAATATACCTATGTTAGGTTTATATAAATTATTGGAGTCTCACCTTTGGAAAAATTAGAAAATCTGGAATTTAAGTGTAAAATTATGTTTTAAGTTAAGTTAAACTATTATTAATAATAATAATTATTATTAACAATTAATATTGTTAATAACATTTAATAATTAATAACACTTTATAATATTAAGTACATGTATTAAAATAAATAGATACATTAATTAGCAAATTCATAAGTATTAAATAAATAAGCAAACAAATGATAACAAATTTTCTGTGTTTCTAGAGAACAGTTTTTGTCTTATTCTTATAAGCTATTATTATATTATTAATAATAATTATTATATAAAATTATTATTATTATTATTAACAATTATTATTGTTAATATTAATTATCATTCTGAATAATTATTAATAATTTTTGTTAATATTAATTAGTATTATTATTAATAATTTAATAATTATTATAGTTAACTATTGTTAACTATGGTACTGTAAAGTTACGAACTAGACTAGAGAAATGCACTAAGTCCACTTTTCTTAACATTTTTTTATAATAATGCAATAAATCTTGAATTACTAAAAGTATTAGTTATTTAATTTTTCCACTACTTTTTCAATACCTAATAACATTTAAAAGCGTTTATTAGAACTTTATTAATTTCCATCTGGATTTTACATTGACTTTGAAATATTAAAATGCAATGCTTTCAAAAGTGTATGTTTGGACTTAGTAGGTTTTCGCTGTACGCCCACGAAATAAACTTCGCAAGTCACATGCTAAAAATAGTAAAAACGACGGAGTTCCGCTTCTCCGCTTTTTTCGCCCAAGTGAACTAACTATTAGGAATTTTTAAATCACCCTCTAAAGGTGTTTTATGCTGAATTAATTTTTTAACGACTTTTGTCATTCAAATTTTACTTTATGTAGGTGCTAGGTAGTTGAAGGGTAAAGAAATATCCCTAGAATTTTTTTTTTCAAAATTTAACATAGTATGACAGATTACTCCTAGAGTATCCCAATTTTGCACCTGAGATTAAAAAGTGGTAAAAATTTTAATTTCTATACATGTCTATACAGTGGTTAGATTTTATTTTAGATATTTTACAATGAAACGTATAAGACCTAGTGGGCATCAACAAAGAAAAGTTAAAAAAGCCAAGGAGCAAGAATGTCGAGCTTTGTCGGGCTCAATTTTGAATTTTGTGGTGTCAAGTAAATCAAGCGCCTCAACCTCAACCTCATGTGGTCCTGTAGAAGAAAATATAGCACAGGGGTCAAAGGATAGCGATGATAGCGGCAGCATTACAGACACAGAGAATATGGAACATGAAAGTAATATGGAATATGAAAGTAGGAGCGGGAATGGTACAGAACCGGAGATAGAAAGTGGTACAGGTATAGAACAGCAGATAATTACAGAGAATCGAGAGAATGCAGACATTTTTACTGACGTTAGCAAATGGCACCTTCCTTTACTGGACAGTTTAAGATTAGAATTAATAAAAACCGGTAGCGAAAATTTTCAAAACAAAGAAGGCCCCTTCAGTACTGTAATCAGATCGGGAGAAAATCTCAAAGGTAGCAAGCGAACTTTGTCAACATCTTGGTTTTATAAAAATCTCCCTAATAATGAAAAAATTTTAAGAACTTGGATGGTTTATTCACTAATTAAGCAAAGTATTTTCTGTTTTTGCTGTCGATTGTTTGCTTGCTCTGAAAACCAAAGTGGGATATCCAAATTTGTTACAGGCTTTAATGAGTGGTGGAAGTTGAATCCCAAAGTTTCAGATCATGAAAATTCCACAAACCATATTGATTGCCTTGGGAAATGGAAAACTTTAAAAACAGGATTAGCTTTGAAAAAAACTATTGATTCACACAGCGTACATCTTCAAGAAAAAGAAAAAAAGAAATGGAGGGATATTCTTCATCGTCTGTTAGATGTCACTTTGTTTCTGGATAAACAGAATCTTGCTTTCAGAGGCCACAGGGAAGACACGAATTCTGACAACCGTGGCAACTTTTTAGAACTAATAGAGTTGTTGTCTAATTACGATGCTATTTTAAAAGAACATCTTGTCCGAATTCACCAGTCCCAAAAAATTTCTACAAGTTATTTATCTGCTCAAACACAAAATGAGTTTATATCACTTTTAGGATCCACTATCAAAAACAGAATATTATTTGATATCAAAAATGCGAAATACTACAGCATGCTTTTTGACAGCACCCCAGACATATCCCATACAGATCAAATGTGTGAAATTATTCGATACGTCTTTATTGAAAAAGGTCGCGTAGAAATACGAGAATCATTTTTAGGGTATTTCACTCTTGAGGGAAAAAAAGCACAAGATGTAACACAGGATATTTAAAAAAAAACTTGAAGAGGATGTTCTTGATATACAAATGTGCAGAGGTCAAGGGTATGACAATTCCGCCACTATGGCTGGAATTCATACTGGCATTCAAAAAAGAATCAAAGAAGTGAATTCGAAAGCTTTATTTGTCCCGTGCTGCAATCATTCGTTAAATCTTTGCGGTGTGCACTCATTTGCAGCTGTTGCCTCCTGTGTAACATTTTTTGGAACCTTAGAAAGTGTTTACAATTTTTTTTCGGCTTCAACCCATAGATGGGAAGTAATGACTGAAAAAGTCAAACTTTCAATTAAAAGATTAATTGAAACCCGTTGGAGTGCCCATTATGATGCGGTAAAACCAGTTATGAAAAACTTTTCTGCTGTAGTAGATGCTATTGAGGCATTAACAGATGCACAGGAAAACTTGGATACTAGGCAGTCTGCTCAGATGTTATTACCGGCAGTTTGCGACTTTTCTTTCTTGTGCTACTTATCATTCTGGAGCCAAGTTTTGGAGGAAGTGGATCAAACGCAAAAGTATCTACAAGTTACAGGCTTGGCCTTTGATAAAAGTGTGATTAAAATGAAAGCTCTTAAAGGTTTTTTGCAGGAAAACAGAGATAACATTGTAAGACAGTCTCTTAAATATGCATCTAATATATGTGAGAATATGGGTATTGGTATTTCAAAGAGGGTACGTAAAAAGAAATCTATGCCAGGGGAGAAAGCCCAAGATGTTGGTTTAACACTAGAAGAACTTAATCTAGATCGTTTTCACGGTGAAGTTAATAAGCGTTTTGATGCAATGGAGACAGTATTGCACATTTTCGCTGTTATTCAACCTAATAATTTACTTTACTTGCCAGAACCTGATCTTCGTGATATTCAACCAGCACTATCAGAAATGTATGATGAATTTGCTGAAGAAGATATTGTAAGAGACATTTTAAGATTAAGGCGACATTTAAAAGCCGCAGACATTAGGCAGGATGTTTTCAATCTATGGTCTTGTTTAGATTTGTTAAAATTCATTGTAGAATATGATTTTTGTGATTCACTCTCAACATTATTTCTTGCTTTAAAGTTATTTGTTACAATATGTGTTTCTAGCGCCACTTGTGAACGGAGTTTCTCTAAATTAAAATTAATTAAAAATTACATGCGTTCCACTATGGGACAGGAAAGGTTGAACAATTTAGCGTTGCTCTCAATTGAATTTAAACAAGCAAAAAAAATTGATTTTGACAAAGTCATTGATCAATTTGCAACGCTGAAAGCAAGAAAACAAATGTTTGTATAAAGTTAAAAATAGCATCAAAGTAATTCCAAAAATTTCTGTAAAACGTTTGTTGATAATATCCAAGCTTTTATTTCAATTTTATATTTTTTAATGATACAGTTCTTTTAATATTTACTGGTAAATAATCGTTTAAATAAAAACGTAAATATTTATAATTCTTTTGTGCTATAAACTTGCTTGGTTTAATGGAAATTTCATTTTTATGACGCGTGTCATGGTTATGTTTTTTAAATTGTATTAGATTTTTATTTTTAAAAACGTATATTAAAATATTACATGTTTGCGTAACGTCCATTTTTTTTGTTTCTGAATATAAATAGTGGATAAAAATAGTCTTTATTAAATATAATTTTTAGAATTTTTTTTTGTAATACTTCTATTTTTTTCACTAAAATTCTACTTATTCCTCCCCAACCTAAAATCCCGTAATTCAAATGAGTTTTAACTAATGCATAATACAATGTTTCTAAATGTTCTATATACAAAGACGTTTTAACATTTTTGAATGTTGGTAGCAAACTTCTTAATTTTTTAATTAAGTATTCTACATGTTAATCCCAATTTAATTTACTGTCAAAAATTATTCCCAAGTATTTAACACTGTTAGCTTTTAAAATCTGAATATCATCGTCTATTTTAATACTATCCTCATTTGAGGTATTATTATTTTGATTTAGATTAAAAGTAAGATAATTGGTTTTGTCAAAATTAATTGTTAATAAGTTATTAATCAAACCAATTTTTAACTATTTTAAAATCTTTTTTAATTTTGTTATGTATTTTGTTCCAATTTGTATCACCATAAAAAATAACAGTATCGCCTGCAAAACTATGAATTTTCCCATCACAATTTATACTTTTATTTATACGTAGGCTTGTCTGTTAAGTTTATGTAGTGAATGATTTATCGTTAAAAAAATTATTAAACCATTTACTGCTTACTTTTTTTTTATTAATAATCGTTTTTTGCTACTTTCCCCTATTTAATTAGTCAGGAATATCAACAAAAAAAACTAAACAAATAACATTTCTTGTCAAAATGACGAATGCAATAATTCGAACTAGGGTTAGTCCCAACAAGTTTTCTCCTGTGCCGCTCTTTTTTTAAACTCTATTCCTCAGTTCCCGCCCCGGGTGACAAATTTGCTTGCTACGCCGCTGTCTCTTTCCCACGAGTTGGGACGTCATATCTGGTTCGGCACGGCAGTGTCTCCCCACCGTGCTAAGGCTGCTTTACCCTTCCGGTTTGCCTGATCCTTCGGGCTTCGCTATCGACGCTATGGAACATGTGGAAGGATCTGCCTGCAGCCTATGCTAGAGAATTAGTTGATAGATTTGTGGTCAAAGATGTCATCTAATAATTAATAACCATGGCGATTTTATATTAGCGCAAATGTTCTAATACACTTTCTTGTGGAAAAGTACCATTTATACAGACACGCAACCCTTTTCTACCTTTTCTGTTGGTATTTTGCGTAGTCGTGTTTTAGGTTGTTAAACTTATTTTCTAACAAAATTATGGGAATTTTTGTTCAATTGAACATTGCTTTGTGCATTCTTCTGTAACATAGAGGATGATATATCTTTAGCTTGTGCTCTTACCTTGTGCTTAAAAAATCTGTTCACGCCCGAATATTAAAGACAATACCTACTTTTTGATATTTTCCTAAATAATTTGTATGCAGTACTATATACCAGAAACCTAAAGGCAGAAAAGATTGAAATGGAGCAAAAAATATTACTAAGTTTTCCAACTGAATAAGTGGTGTCCGAAAACATAATTAGGTTGATCATTAGGCGCATAACGTACTAATGTATGGCGTATTCATCCTAGACAAAACTGTAAAAAATACATTTTCATTTACATATTTAATTATTGTAAACGTTAATTGCACAATTCTAAATTGTAGAAATATTTAATCCCGATTATTTCCATCACTTGTCAAACTTGCTTTTGTGGACAATCACAATATTTCATTTTAACCAGTTAGCAACGATAATAGTGAAAAAACCTATGGTCATGACATGACCTATGTCCTATTGATAAGAACCACTGATCAAATTGTGTAATTGATCCCTTTGGAAACTGTAACTTTTTAAATACAGAGTGTGCAGGAATGGATTTCCATTTTCAAACTCGAATAATTTGGCAACCGTGTAACGTAGCGGGATCGGGTTAGAGGGGTTCGATAGTAGATCGATGCAGATTATTTAGTAAAAATGGAGCGTTGGTGAGGTGTTCATCGCGCGTTCGTTATTGAGGCATACTTCAAGAGTAACGATTCCTACACAGTTGGAAGACGAAGATTTTGTGCTCACTTCAATATAAGGCGTGTGGAGGACGCTTCAATCAAAAATTTGATATAATCATGGGTGCGGAAGTTTAAAGAAAAATCGTTAGCTGTAAATGTGAAACCCCGTAGTCGTCCAAGGACTGAAGCTGCTCCTGAGAATGCTAAAGGTACGGTTTCCTCGGGGCGACCATGATACGCGTTCGTCGCTCGGCGATGATCGCGAACCACTGCTAATGGCAAAGTCACTCAACATAGCCCCCTGGAGGGAGACGATTACATTGATTTGCCATTGAGCAGTGGTTCACGATCATCGCCGAGCGACGAACGCCTATCATGGTCGCCCCGAGGAAATCGCACCTTAAGGCTGTGCGTGCCGCGATTATTCGAAATTTAAACGCATCAATTCGTAAAACATCACAAGCTTTGCAAATGCACAAATCATCTGTACACACAGTTTTAAGGAGAGATTTAAAGCTTCATCAATACAAGATCCAAACAGTACAGGGTGTCCGGATTTCGTTGTATTTGCCGGTTATCTCAGCTATTAGTAGAGATAAAAGGTTGCGGTTTGCACGTCATGGCACTACTTTTTTGTGAAACGAAAAATGCCATAAACAGAATTTTCATCGCTTTCTTTGTATTCGAGCTACTTGAAAAGCTTGAAAATTTTGACTTTTGGAGCACCCCTTGCATCTCGGGTATGCCGCATTATATCAAAATAGTAAAAACACACTTGTATGCAGAATGTTACGTAGAATACGATTACGAAGTTAGTTTTTTCTAAATATTTTAATTTTCGAGTAATGAAGTAAAGTTGTGGTTTTTTCAATGGGACACCCTGTATATTTAAACATCATTACATTCCGCTTATCGAGGGCTTTTTGAAAATGTATAACACATGATATTTATTTTTTCATTGAAGCCGTTAAATCACAATTTTTCATAAAAATGTTAATTTTTATATAGTAGGCTTTGACTTACAACACAATTGACATACATTTTATAAATCTTGAATGTTAAGTTGTTGATGTCATCCATTTTAACAACTTGATATTATGTTATCGCCAGTTGTTTTATCATTATTTCATATTTATGAAGGGACCCTAACTGCAAACAGATATCTACATTTCCTGGAAAATATGTTAACAGAAATTCGCGAAAATGTTCCTTTGGTCCAGTTAAATAATATATTTTTTCAGCAAGACGGACCTCCTGCTCATAATTCTCACATTATAAGAACTTATCTGGAAAATCACTTTCCTGGTCACTGGATTCGCAAAATAAGATGATTTGTCAGTTCTCGATTTTTTTTGTGGGGTTATTTGGAAAATAAAATATTTCATACCCGGCATCAAACGATAGAAGAATTGCGTAATGCTACTGAAATGGAATTCAGAAATTTGCAAGCACGTCCAGTTATCCTTTTACTTTAGGAAGAATAAAAAATGTGACAATATTGTGTTCAGAATACCGGAAATCATTTCGAACAATCTCTGTAATATGTAGGTATACGTTTTACTTCACGGCCTACTATAAAATATTGTCATTTTTTATTAAAAATTGTGATTCATCGGCTTCAATGAAAAAATAAATATCATGATTGTGTTAAGAGGCCCATACACTTGCGAGCAAATTGCGCAACGGAGGCTGTTGCGCAACGAGTTTGCTAGTGTATGCTGCTGTTTGACGCGTTGCGCAACTGTTTGAACAAAATCGGGAAAGTCTGAAACGCGTTGTGCAACGAGAAGCATTTCACCACGTGCTGCAAAATATATGGGCTTGCTCGCGAACAAATTTTAGTTTTGAAGCATCATGGCGGTGCCGGCGTCAACATCGAGTAGCAGAATTGTAGAAAGTCACAAAAAGAATTCAGGAAAGAGTTTATAAGTATTTATCGCGAATTACCCCAGTTGTGGAAGGTCAAAAGCGAGGAATATAAAAATCGTGTGTTGAAAAATAATGGTTATGAACGTCTCGTCGAAAAATTGCGAGAAATCGAACCAAACGCAGACAGACATACCGTTCGAAAAAAGATAAATGTACTTCGTAGTGGCTATAGAAGGGAGCTAAAGAAAAAAATTACAAGCTTGAAATCTGGGGCCGGTAGTGAAGAAGTATATGAGCCCAGTGTATGGTATTTTTATGAATTGGATTTCTTAAGAGGTTTTTATGACTAAAAGAATCTCATTTTTTGAGCCATTCTTTCATCCAAATTCTTTGCTTTCTCTTCCTTTTTTCTTAACATGATCAATATTTAAAGCACAAGCAATTACAATTGCTAAACAAGCCGCTTCTGTCATACTAAGGTATCACCACGACGCGACATATATTATATCAACCGCACCGAATAACTAATGTTTGCGTAAAATTATGCCTAGTGTATGGAGAATGCGTTGCACAACTACATAGTTGTGCAATGCGAGTTTGCACAACCCGTTGCATAGTGAATGGGCCCCTTTATATATTTTTTAAAAGCCCTCGATAAGCAGAATGTAACGGCGAATAAATATACAGGGTGTCCCATTTAAAAAACTACAACTTTACACCATTACTCGAAAATTATATTTAGAAAAAACTAACTACGTCATCGTATTTTACGTAACATTCTGCATAAAAACCAGATTTTACTATTTTGATATGATGCGGCATAGCCGAGATACAAAGGGTGCTCAAAAAGAGCAAAGTTTCAAAACCACCCTGTAGCTCGAAAACAAAGAAAGCTATGAAAATTATGTTCGTGGTATTTTTCGATTCACAAAAAAGTAGCGCCATGACGTGCAAACCGCACCCTTCTATCTCTACTAATAACTGAGATAACCCGCAAATACAACGAAATCCGGACATCCGTACAAGAATTGAACCCAAATGACTTTATACACCGTCGTTCTTTCGCTGAAACTACGATAGACCATTTTTTGCAAAAGACCGAATTAACAATATTACGGGAAGAAATTAATGGAATGGAGATGTGTTTAGCAGTTTTTGACCACATGAGGACGCCATTGCAAGAGTGTTTTGACCGAAATCGAAGGCTCCTCGACAATATAATTTAAATTTAAACAAAAAATCCGTATATATTCTGTTTATTTTGCCTTAATAAATTATTTTTAAAGCTTCAAGAAACTTTTTTAATTAGCCTTTAAAAAGGGTTCCTGAATACCTTGTACTATTAATATACTGCCCGAAGTCCGAAGAATTTTTAACTGCAGCTCATCGTGTTTTTTGTAGTTTTTTTTAAATTGTTAATCTTATCTTAGGAATTAATGATATAATTAGTTTAATGTTGCCTTGATCAATTTTTTTGAGTAGTGTATTAACGTTTTACTGATATTGGTTTTTCGTGAAAGTTATGCAACTTGTATTACATGTTTTAGCGAAACAACAAAATAATGTTTATTGTACAGTACTGCAGAACTATTTACTTAGATAATCTGCTCACGGTTTAATGGGTATATAGAAAATATAAACAACGAATGGCTAACCAGTATTTTAGATTTACTAACCTCATGATCAGTTATTCTCTATATTCATTACGCCCTTCTGTTCATAATTACTGTAATGATATACTAAAGTGTTTCTAAGTTTTGTAAAATTAAACAAATTAAATAGAAACATAAATCTAACCTAGAAATTTAAAAATTTATCTCATTTATCAGATTTGACCGTGCACTATTGTTGATATTAACACTTACAAGTTTCATTGTAAATTGACTATTCCAAAGTAAAAGCAATAACAATACTTTCAAAATGGCATAGTAAATGATATTGCAATCTCTTTTTATTTACTAAAACTACATATTAAAATAATTTTCGTTTTTCTTATATTCCACATATCACGGTGTATATGTCCTGGTTGTATAGATGTGCTCTAAATTTTTGGGTTTTATAATAACTTTGGTGAAAAAAATAATACAGTAAAACTTGTCTATAAGGGCCACCATAAAATTAAGAATAATTGGCCTTTATAGAAGGGTGGCCAGTATTGCCAGGTAACAGTTATTATTTGTACAAAAAAGTAAACATTTACTCAGAGGGGTTTCTAAAGCCTAATAACATTTACATATCACAGTTTAACGAGGGTTTTTACTTTTTCCTATGATCAGTGGATATTCTTTCTCGCCTTCCATATTTGCACAGAGTAAAATAGTCAATCGTTGTTTCGCTGCTTTTCTCCCTGTACATTTAACATCCTTCAAAGAAAACGTTTTATTAGGCATGGCACGGTAATAAAGACCAGTTTCGTCCGCATTATACACATCTCTTGGGGAATAATCTTTCAAAATTAACAGTAAACTGAATTTCCAGGCTTCTACATCTTCCAAATTTATATTGGCTGCCTCACCACAAATTGATTTAAATGTGATATTGTGCCGCCGACAGAAACAATCCAACCAGCCCTTAGAGGCTACAAAATTTTCCACTTTTAAATTGCTTGATGCCTCAAGTGCTTTTTGTTTAATTAACGGTCCAGATATTGGAACATTTTTACTTCTTGCTTTGCAGAACCAATTGTAGACGACTTGATCTACTGCCAATCCTCCCGACTTCGGAAATTTCCGCTTTTGTTCTAAATTAACACCTTCTTCAAACATTCGTTTTAGTTCAGTTTTATTCCTGATAATATCATTTATTTGGGATTTTCCAACACCAAACTTTTCAGCCAGTTTTCGCGAACCCAAGGCATACTTTTCACTTTCCGCGACAACATCAATTTTGTCCTTCAGTGACAAACGTTTTCGTTTTAGGGACATTATTAAACACGCTTCGATTCCGAAGACGATAACAACTTTACTCTTATCGATATAAGACACAACTAAAAATATAATGTGTAGATAATCACCCTATAACCACTAATGCTATTTGAACCAGGTAAAAAATAATATTGTTGGGTATTTCCACCCTTAAAGTTTGGCAGAATGTAATCATAAAATAATAAAATATACAAATTAGGCCAAAGAAATTCCGGCCAATATGAAAAGGTTGATTTACCTAGAAATAGGTTATAAAAATTGAGGTACGTCTGGCCGTGGCTGTTTTATAATGGTGTCCATTATCTAAGGGTTTTTATTTACGGGATTTCCTATTAAGTAGATTTTTGTTAGCTTGAAACTGGCGGATAACACAGGTGGCCGATATAAAAGGGTGTCCGTTAACACAAGTTTTACTGTAATTTAAATTTAAAATTTGCTTTAAGGACAGCTCTCGTTAATATTAGAAGACTGTTAATTTAACTCGATCTCGTTTTTATTCTCTATTAAATATTTCAGTATTTAACTGAAACTTCTGTGTTTTGGGCAATTTTACTCCTTGAAATTTGGGCATAGTTATTTACAGATTAAATCTCGAGAGCGAAGCTCGAGCAGAATAAATGTGCTCAAATCCAATTCTTAAAATTGCCAAACAAAAAATGTTCGTAACAAATAAAAAATGTAATCAAAGAACAACGAGCTCTCGCTTTACTACCTACGATGAATTTGTGCAACCTTTTATGGCCGTATCCATTGATACTGTGTTTTCAGATTGAATATTTATTTCTTCCGTTTTCTCCATTATTTGTGTGGCAATTTCTTCTTTATCTTCTATATACCCCTTAGCCACAGTGCTGCTTTTCCATCCACCATGCATTTTCAGTCGACACAAGTCGGCTCCAGAATCCGCTAATAATGACGCAGGTGAACGTCGAAAACAGTGACCGGTATAGGCGTTTATATTTTACACTTTTAAAAAAGCAGGAATTTGTTTAAAAATGTCATTTTCCATTATCGAATTGAACGCCTTCTAATGATTCTTCACTCATTGTCGTTGTTACTTAACTCGAGTCCAGCCTTTTTTGGATGTCAAATACCCACGCAAACAAGCAAAAATTGTTTATCTGCACCTATCAATCATGACTTCCTGACTCCCTGCTATTTAACTCCTTGATCATCATCTTTTGGACACGGACAACAAATATTGGTAACAGAACCTGTTTTATTTATTACTAGAACCATTTTTTGTCAGAAATTGTGTAACGCTGTTTAGTTACTGTTTTAACAAAGGATTGCATTTAAAAAAATATAGTATGCCACATGCAACACATGAATAATTTGAGCCTTTGACATATTGTCTAACACGGCCTTACCTTGTTGGACAGTTTTTATGTTGCGTGCCAAAATCAGTAACCTTTCACACTTGTTGCATAAATAACTATTTTTAAGTGCGGTGTTTTTATTTAACTAATTTTTAGGCTTAATCTAATTATTATTATTGCGTTGTGTACAAATGATATTTAACCTCAGATTCCTTTTTTCAGATCAACACAACGAGTATGTAGATCCTGAAAAAGAATTTAAGAAAACAACCGCAAAAACATCCAAAATAAAAGCCATTGACTACTTAGCTTATTTAACTCTTATTTTGTTTATATTGAGCACTATAACACTATTCGCAATTCTTTTTCGTCCTGTTAAGAAGGTTGACGTTAGTGACAGAGGTAAAACTGATGAGGTAAGATATGTAAGAATTGTTATTATTGTGATAATGCTAAACTCCCATGTAAATACCTATGGATAAAAATTTACATTTTCGATAGTTACAACCTCTATGTTACATATTGTTTAAGGCAACATGTTTAAATAAGGACAAATCAGCCATTAGGTGCGGCTTGGATTGCATGAATTTTTTTTAAACATGGTACTAATTGGAAAGTAATATTAACAGATCTTGAAAAATTTCAGTGATGGTTAAAGATTTACCAGTGACATTCAAATACATTTGTATAATTAATTAACTTAAACTGATTCTTAATTTCTGCAATGCCATAATATTGCTCCAGACTGTCAGAAGGTACCTTAAAACTGTTTAACACTATTAAGTGCTTAAATCATTAGTTGTTTGTAAATACATTACTAGCTATGTACGTAAAAAATATGCCATATCTTTCTTTTTGCCTTTTTTTACAGAGACTTTTATGGGATCAAAATAAATATATATATTGTATATATTTCCTTTTTTACCCAAGAAAAAAATTTCCTTTTATATATATATATATATATATATATATATATATATATATATATATATATATATATATATATATATATATATATATATATATATATATATATGTTTGAACGTAGACTTTCACGGATGGAGAAATGTGAAGAAATATTGATCCGGGAGTACATCCGTTCGTTTGTTAAATTCCTGTTGGAATCTGGCAGACGTTTCGCCAAGGTCTCACTTGGCATTATCAATGCTTACTCGTTGCTGTCAAGTCGTAAAATGATGAATCTTTTTTTTTTTTTTTTTTTTTTTTTTTTTGTTTGGGGTAAGAGGAAGTGAATCTTGCATAAGATACCCATATGCGAAAAACTGGGTTATGTCGGATTCCTACCGACTAAACACTCCCCCTAGAGTTAGTTGGTTTCGGACCTAGGGTCTATAAACCAAGTATCTCTCGTAAGATTATAAGCGCTCGCATGACCCGTGTCATGCCGAACCTTTATAACCCTCCCATATTTTCGCATACAAATATGGGGGATAATCTCTGACCTGAAAAGGAATATATTTTTGGGTTTTTTACAATTTTTATACAATATTGCCTTAAGGTAACTATAGTCCTACTTAAAACAATATTTATGTCTCTATCTTAAGATCTTTGTATGTTACATACGGTGTTAAGTAACTTATGTGTAAATGACATGCAATCTACTTACAATTTATACCTAAGCAATCTTAAGATATGGTAACTTAGGTATTTGACTCAAATCGGTATACAGGCCCGCTCGCACTAGCACTCGCGTTCGCGTTCGCGCCTGCGCTATTTCTAACACCCGCGCTACACTCACACTCGCACAAGCACTCACTTTTGCCTTCGTTATCCTAGTTGGTTTCTTGGCCTTCGTTTGTATCTCCTATACATCCTGGCCTGTTCTGCTGGGTTATAGTTGACGAGCTGTCTCAAATGTTCATTTGAGTGCTCCCCAGCTACTTGGAAGACCTTCTCTGCTTTATTCCTCATAAAGTCTTTAATGTTCTGCCAGTTCAGATCTCTTTGTATGTGCCGATTGCTGACGAACCAAGGTGCGTCAACTGCCATACGTACGTATCGATTCTCAGTTGACTCTATTTTATTAATTTGGGTTCTAGCCGCGTAGCCCCACACAGTGGACCCATAGGTTAGTTGTGATCTAGCTATGGCTCGGATCATCGTGAGCTTTGTCCTTCTGTTCATGTGACTACGTCTACCGATGAGCGGGTAGAGACGGCTCATAGCTGCCTTGGTCTTGGCTATAGCATATCTAACGTGTTTTCCCCACGTGAGTCCTGTATCTAGGATGACTCCAAGATATTTAGCCTGGTTTGACCATTCTATCTCTGTACCATCCACATTAATATTTCTGACTGATCTTAGCTGTCTTTTTTGTAGTAGCACTGCCTGACTCTTTTCTCCATTTATTTTTATCTTCCACCTAATACACCAGTCAATTATCGTATCGAGGCTACTTTGTAGCCTTCTGCATATTATGCCTGTGTTCTTGCTACGTGCCAAGATGGCAGTGTCGTCAGCATATAGTGCTAGCATACTAGGTGGGGTTCTAGGTATATCATGTACATATATGTTATACAGAAGCGGCCCCAGTACCGAACCTTGGGGCACTCCAGCTTCTATCTCTCTGGGATTTGAGAACTCTTCGTCAATTTTGACACTGAACGTTCTATCTCTTAGATAGTTTCTGATGATTCTGCTGATTTTCAAGGAGTATCCTGCAGAAATCATCTTGTAAGTTAGTCCTTCATGCCAAACTCTGTCGAAGGCCCGGGCTACGTCTAAAAAGACGGCTCCGGTGGCCTCCTTCTTTTGAAAGCCTTCGGTGGCGTATTCAACTATCCTCAACAGTTGTAATTCTGTTGAGTGGTTTCTCCTAAATCCAAATTGTTCGTTTGGCATGAGGTTCAGTGTCTCAGTTTCCTCATTTAAGCGTCTCGCTATAATTCTCTCTGCTACTTTCCCTAGTCCTGCAAGCAGGCTTATGGGTCTGTAGTTTTGAGGAAACTTTTTCTCTTTTCCTGGTTTATTGAACACTATCACTTGTGCATGTTTCCATGTCTGAGGATAGTGTTCTGTTCTCATAATCCCATTTATGATGTTGGTCAGGGCTACTATGCCTTTTCTGGGTAACTTTTTAATCATTTGGTTAGTGATCCCATCTCTGCCAGGTGCTTTCCTGATTTTTAGCCTTCTTATGATGGCTTTTACTTCTTCTGGTGCTGCGGGGTTAGGTATATTATCGTTTTGAGGTCTCACTGACATAAGTGCCTCATTTTCTTCAACGAGATCTTCTAGATCATCGTTGTCATCATCAGGATGAACGTTTAACCTAGCTTCCCTTTCAATGGAATCAGCGAGTGCATTTGCCTTCTCGGCGTTGGTATAAGCCATCCCGTTTGCTCCATGCAAAGGTGGTATAGTTGTTTTCTCGCGCCTTAGAGCTTTCTGCATTTTCCATGCAGAGTTATCTTCGAGTTTGAGACTCTGCACTCGCTCATCCCATTTACTAGCACGATGTTCTTTTAGCGCATTTCTTAGCACCTGGCTGCTTCTGTTTAGAGTTACCCTGTCTTCTTGCCGTTTACTCTGCCTGTATCTTTTCCTGAGCCTTCGATTCTCTGTAACTAGTGCTCTTATTTCCCTCGGGATTTCTCCGTAGGGATTTTTCGGTGGTAAATGTCTTTTAGTCACAGTACTTTCGTCATAGGCCTCCAGAATATGATTTTCCAGGCTTTCTACGGCTGTTTCAAGGTCATCAGCGCTTCTAATCGGTCTTATGATTATTTTTTCATGTACTTTTTCTGAGAAGGTCTCCCAGTTTGTGTACTTCTTGTATATCACCTCAGCTTCGTTAATACCTTGTCCTAGTACTAGTTCTATCGGATTATGATCCGATGTGTACTCTTCCAAAGTTTCCAGTGTAAAGTTCTGGATTACGTTTTTCATGACGACTATATCTAGTACGTCAGGTAATCCACGTCCTCCAATAAAAGTAGGGACTTCGGGGCCTATTACTACGGCACCCTCTTCCTCAGTGTATCTTATTAATAGTCTACCGCCGATGTTTTCACATCTGCTATTCCATTCTTTCGATTTACAATTTAGATCTCCTATCATGATACTGGGATATCTACCGCTAATAATATCATGAAATTCTCCTTGTTGTAAATCGACTCGGGGTCTTTTATACACTGAGGAAATTTTTATTTTTCCTTGTTGGGTATTAACTATAATAGAGACAGCCTCTAGATCAGCATCTTCATTTCCTCCAATGAAGTGGTGATCCAGATTTTTCTTCACTAGTAGGGCTACGCCCCCCCTATATTGTTGTCATTTCGATCGTTTCTATAGATCTCATAGTTCATAAATGAGATCCTCATGTCCTGACGTATCTTAGTCTCTTGCAAGGCTAAGATGTCTGGTTGTCTCTCGGCTATTTGTTCTATAATCTCGGCTTTCCGAGGTCGAATGCCGTTGACGTTCCATGAAACGATCTTTAATAGGGTTGGCTGTCTCTTGCCCGCCATTTAACGTCGCCAGAAATTCTCCATTTGTTTTGAGAAAGCCTGCATCATGTTCTGCATGACTTTCTCCATCGTCTCTGACATTATTTTTTCAAAGTCAACTGCAATATTGGCTGACTTTTTATCTGCTTCCTCATTCTGAGGTTTAGTTCCCTTGCCAGAGGGCTTCTCTGCAGTTTTTGCTGCAGGTTTTTCTGCGGGTTTGGTGGCAGTCTGCTGAGGCGATATAGGTTTTTTCGTTATTTTCCTGTAGATTTCGCAACCCTTGTAATTTGCAGGGTGTTTTCCTTTGCACAGGGCGCAGGTGGCATTACGCTCTTCTTGTGGTTTTGGTTTAGTTAGCGTACACTCTTTTGCAGTGTGATTTCCTGCACATCTCACGCATCTGAGTGTAAATGTGCATTTGCTCTGTGCATGGCCGTATCTTTGGCATCTATGGCACTGCCCTGGCCCTGGTACGCGTTTTTTAGGCTCGATTTGAACGCTCAAGTCATAGAGAACGTTCACATTGTAAATATTTTTATTTTGTGTTTTTACAATAAATATTGGTATTGGCTGCTTTGTTTTAAATGAAGTCATTCTCGTGACTTCAGCGTCCATAATCCCTTGATTTTTAAGATCATCAGTCAGTGCTTGTATGTCTGTATCTAACGGGAGGCTTTTAATGACCGCGTGGATCATTTTCTCCTCTTCCGTCTGGTAAGTATAGTAACTTACATTATTATTATTTAGAAGCCTTACTAGGCTTCTAAAATCAGTAATTGTAGTTGGGAACACTTTAATGCCGTCTGCGACAGTTCTGGCTTTGGTAAAATCTATCTTATTGGCTCTTATACCTTTAGATAGTTTCAGCCAGTCACTTGTCTCAATTGTAATTGGGGGAATTTTTGGGGCTTTTTCAGCCTCCATCTCTATATCTTCCTCCGTCGTCTTGTTTTGTTTGTCTGTCTGTAGTGGCTGTTCCCGCTACTATTTTATTGAACGCCGGCGGCGTTTTGAACGCTGGCGGCGTTTTTATTGTTTCATTGTCCAGTCTCGGTTTTTTGTGTGTTTGTTGTCTTTCTTGTTCTAGTTTTTGTTCTTGTCTCTGTTCTTGCTGTATTTGTTTTATGTTTGGTTCATGTACTTGTACTTGTGGTGTCTGTTTGTCTTTTAGTTGGTTTATCAGCTCTGCCATTTGAGCTTTTTGCTCTGCGTGTTGTTGTCTTTGCTCTATTTGCATTTGTTCTATATATTTTTGTAGGCTTGCTATAGTAGCGTGCAGCCTGGCAATTTCTGCCTGCTGTCTGGCATTTTCAGCCTGTGACGCTGCATATAGCTCCCTTAATCGCTTAGATTCTCTTTCTGTCTCTACGGAGGAGGCTCTCGATGAGCCTCTGCTCCTGACAGGAGATCTTAAAGTTGGTGTCGTCTGTGAGTCATTACTATCTTCAGAATCTGATTTCCTTATTTCGAAATCATCATCGTCAGAAGTATGTCCTCTATGTCTTTGTTCTGTCATATTTATTTATTTAGAGTTTTTTTTTTAAAATCACAAAATTCACTTTATATCACTTCACTTCTTAATCTAGTAAATAAAATACAGTACAATCAAAAATAGGCAACGGGGACCGTTGCCTATAAACTTAAAAGATAACACTCACCCTTATATCTAGTTGTATTTATCAGCTAATCCTTAATGTAATACACCTTCCACTACACTTTGTCTCTCCCACTACACTATATCTCACTGCACTACGCTCGCTTTCGATTCGACCACTCTGCACGGCGCGTCGGTGTATGAGAATGATGAATCTTTGTCGTGACTCTCGATATTTATGGCCTGCGCCGGAGGTTGTAGCGGTTCTGGTTAGCTGGCGTTGGCTCCGCCCCCTCAGTCGTTGCTTCGTTGGCTGTTTGTTGTGATGTGGTTGCGAGTTGATGCGCTTCGGCTTCGGCCGAAGCGCCAAATATAAAACCAAAGAGTACAAATATAAAACAGCGTGCATCACAAAATAAAGTTCTGAAAATACCTGAAATTTGGTACTGCAAAGCATCTTAAGCAGATAGAGTAGCCGATATGCGTGTTTGCGTTGTGTGTCAGTCTCATATACATGATGAATATAGGGTTGCCACCTGGCCGGTTTTCCACCGGTCTGGCTCGTTTTCCATTAACAAGGCCGTGCGCCGGTCATCATCCAAGAAAAGCCGGTTGCTTACAATTCTTAAACAGATACGTCAGCGAATTTGGTAAAGCTGCTCGAAGCAATAATGAAATCGCCCAAGACACCACAAAACATTCTGCCATTTATTGATGGGTAGCCGTAGTTTTCATTTATTTATTTCTATAGTACACTACAGGATGGCAGTTAATCATGGGCGCACCCACTGCAGACTTAGCACTTGAAGGAGTTTGGATTTCTAACCGGTGTTGCATTCTTATTTCTTAGTTTACTGGATTTACATTCCTTGTGGATGTGTGTTGTTGAGTTGTTATTTCAATAAAAGTTTACTTATTTTAAAATTTTCATTTAACCATTTGCCCGAGCAAACCCAAGCAATAAACTGAAAAATAATCTTTAGTAATTCTCAACTTACTGAAGTAAAACTAACGGATTTTTATGGAAACGAGTAATAATTCTGAAATAAGTGAACTTGATAAATTGATAAAATTTATTTATTTTTTAAATTAAATCAACATTTAGTTAATCATAATTCACTATCATACACTACAAAGCTTCTCTTTCATTATAAATTCATGAGTAGTGCTTATTTGGCTTAATACTAACAATTCAAATTGGAAAAAGGCATACAAATTTAATTAACAAAGGGTTTTTCGAAAAAAATGTATTTTTCGGAAAAAATATTTTTGAAAAACTGTTCTTTCGGAAAAGAATTTTTCGAAAAAAATGTTCCTGAAAAGAGATGGTTTTGAAAGATTTTACTTTCAAAAAAAAACTTTCGAGAAATAAGTTTTAGAACATTTTTCGGATATCTTATTTTTGGTAGGGGTAACCAAAGTAAATCGGATCACTATAAACTTAATCGTGAAACAATCATACACCACAAAGCTTGTCTTGTATTAGAAATCCATGAACACTGCTTCTTTGGGTATAATACTAACAATTGAAATTGGAAACAGGTATAAGAATTGTTTTGCCATCATCAAAAAAATTAAAAAGTAAAAAAACCGATCTACCCCAAATTACAGGCCGAGACGAGTCACAAACAAGTTTTTATTCGAATCTATCGTTACAATTTTTATGGCATCACTCTTCATAAACATCTGTATTCGAACCTGTAACGGTGAATAGATAAATTTTTCAAAATAGTAAATATAGGTATAGGGACATTCTTTTGAGATTGCCTTGTTTTTGTCTTTAATTTGTACTGGAGTTGCTTTTCGCTGTAATTTTTTTCATTTTTAGTGCACGATCCGATTAATAAGGATTTCGAAATTCGCCACTTAAACATTGTGTGAAGTTCTACTTTAAAAATGTGTTAAATACTAAACTAGACATCGTGTAAGCTCATCCTAATAAAGTGTTTACTTTTTAACATAATAAATAATAAATTGCGTAACGCATAATGGTCTAAGAGTTAGCTTATATTTTTTTCTTCGTCAAGGTATATGGATGTATTATCCGAAAAATGTTCTATCCCCACTAACGATCGTAAATACCCCACGGCGGAAAGCCGCTTGAAAGATGAAAATTTTCAAGTTTCTTAAATCACTCGGTATATGGCTGAAAAATGTATGAGTAGTATTAAATGCCGCCCTTATGACGCCTGCAAATCGGCGGGAACTGCAGTGGAACAGAAGTGGCTGGCGGAAAGCTTTAACCTTAGGAAAAATTCGGAAAAGCTATAGCTTAGAACCGCCGATTTGTATTTAGGTATATTTTTTATCATTGTTTATTGCGTTTTTACATTCTCCGCGAACTGAACTACTTAATTTGTCAAAGAAAACGATTACGATATATCCGCCTGTACCATTTGAACGAGCCGTAAGGCTGTATGTTAACTCGAAATCGATCTACGAATTAAAATTTAATTCTAAATTTAAAGGCAACATCTGTCTATAGAATGCGCTTTTATATTAACTCCTGGATTAAACCCCAGCACTATTGACCATATAAGATGGTTTTGCTTTCACACACCAGATTTTTAGAATTATTCCGGCGTCCCAATCAGTCTTTACAATGCGTACATTTGTCCTGATTTCGACAAACCGTGCGACACTTTCTAATTTTTTTGGGAATATTGCCTATTCTTTTTTCATTTTATTTCAACAACTGGTTCTGATTATGTGCAAATACATGTATTAGATACCACGATGGTTTCTCTGTAAGGATTTTTGTGACTAAGTTCATTTACCTATCTACGTTTACAATCATTCATTTTTACTTACTAGTACGAATTGTGGCCAAAAAATATATTTTATTTTACATGCGAGTAGTGGATGCGTCTTTTTTATTACACAATAAGTTCATTTTACTCTTCTCTCTGAGTCTTCTTCCTTCAACTAAATCAGTGGTTCTTAACCGGTGATCCACGAGAACTAAAATATGGTCTGCGAAATATTTAAACTTATTCATTTTACTCGAAACTCAATCGTTTATCAGTCCGATCAATCGGAAGAGATTCAAAAGCGGATTCGTAACCATTTTGGTATTAATGTTGACAAGGTTACTGAAGAAGTCCAGGAAGAGCTTATTGAATTACAAAATGATAGAAACTGTAAGGACCCCTTTGAGTCTGTTTCCCTTGAGGAGTATTGCTGTAAAAAAGCAATTTCATGTACTGAAATTCGGAAAAATGCCTTACGTCAGCTTACGCTCGTCTCCACGACTTATTTATGTGAACAAGGATTTTCTGCTTTGCTTGCAATTAAAAATAACTCCCGGAATAGATTGAAAATAAGCGATAATATTCATGTAGGTTTGTGTAATAATATTAGCTCCAGGACTACACAGCTTGTAAAGGAGATACAAGCTCAAAAATCACATTGATGATTTGCCAAAATTAATTTTCTATTAAAAATGTGCTGTCACAGGAGATTTCCTCTGAAACTACACGGCGTAAAAATTTTAAATTTGGAACAGCCCAATTATAGACGTGAAGTATAAAAAGTTAAATTTTGATTTGGGGGGTTAATTTCGGGGGGTAAATTGGGAAATGAATAAAAAAATTCAAGGGCATCGTGTAAGGTATCAAATGAAAGCTTATTAAAGCATGAATTCAACGATATATATGATGAATTTGTTGAATGCATTTGTTAACATTTCTCGGGAAAAACGCTTAAAAATTGCTGTCTCCCACCCTTATCACCAGAAGGATTGCTCAGGAACATCTGAAAAAAATTATGAGCATTGGAAATTAGGTGTAGATTGAATGAAAATTTTCAGAATTGAAAAATTCTACAGCAGTCAATTATTATAAACAATTTAATTGTTCATTTCCTTATAACTGCTGGACCATTGGTTTTAGAGAAAAAGTTTTTGAACAAAAAATATTTATCACGATATAAGGAATAACTTTTGTTCTTACACGTTTTTCAAAATTTTTAATTTGGCCCACTCAGCTCGGCGCATATGCGATGCGATACGGCGTTGGTGCCGTCGACGGCGGGTAGCGCGGCAGATGGATGGAGATCAGGCGGCCGACGTTTGCTCTAGTTGATTGAGCGGGGGGGGGGGGGGCTGATGGCACGGAACACTAATTGTATAAATATAGCTTGCACTTGACCGATTTTTTATATTATAATAATTATAAATAATGACACACTCTGTGCATGTTACTATTAGGTTTAATGAATATGTTGAAAGCTTTGATTAAAGCAGAGACTAAATAATACCTAGACGAACACTGCCGTGCAACGAAAAGCGGGTCTCCCTTGAGACGTTTGGTGGGTTTACTGGTTTACGGTTTAAAAGATTGTGTGTCTACGCATTATATAAATATGTATACTATGTATCTACATGTATATCAAAATCCTACCTATTTATGCCAACTAGTATACTACTGTCATTTTGTGGTTTTCTTTTTTACATTTATGAATTTTATATTTATATTTTTAATTGTTCTATTGGCATAAATAAACATCTTTAATTATTATTATTATTATTATTATTATTATTATTATTATTATTATATATAATGGTTGACAAACTTTTAAACCATAAACCAGTAAACCCACCAAATGTCTCAAGGGAGACCGACTTTTCGGTGTATTCGAGTATCTGTATATATTCTTTATAGTCTCTGATTAAAGTTTATTCATAAGGCTTCATGTGCCGACCTACACCCATTTATTGCCAACTTATTTTTATTTTACTTTAACTTGTTGCTTTATTTTTCATTTTGTATTAATATTTTCTCAATATTAATCATAGATTCATATTCTATGGGTATTTTAACGTACTAATAAAACTTTAAAGATATTTTATGATTTATTTTAGGAAAACAATATTTAAAAAGAATATTGAGCTCCTAGTGACAAAAAAAATGACACCATAGATCTCTTAAAATATTAATATTCTGAATAAAATCATTATATACGTTGAAACTTTAAATAATTTATTGATAATTGCTTGCAGGATATGAATCTATACTTAATATACTCATGATGTTATTGTTAAAAATTTTGAAGCCAAAAAGCATATCCAAAATGAAATTAAGTTGACCACCATGGACCCGATTGGAAAATGCCACCTTAAGATTAAGACAGTTTATTATTCTTGAACCTTGTGGACTCTCCCAAGAACAAAAAGAAACATAGTGATCCCTGGTCCAAAAAAGGTCGAGAACCACTGAAGTAGAGAATTGTGCTTTTAATACATTTAAATGGTTATTAATTTGTCTTTTGTGATAAAGTTTTATTTTATTAGTGATAAAAATTTAACAAAAGAAAACATTATTTTTATCGTTTACAGTATCTTTTAGAATATAAAAAGTTAGTGAGTGTTAAGCCATTTAGGGTATTTTTGTTAATACATTCCGAATTTGCTCAAAAAGATTACGGCAGAACTTTGCATATACTCGTATAAAGAGTCTAGTAAGGACCATAGAAATATTAAAGTGAAGAGTAATCTCTCTATTCTTTTAGGCTGATATAACAACCATTAAGAAGTCTTTAAAGGAACTGACAGATAGCATCAAACAGCTTCAAGTTACTGTTAATAAGTTTCAGGTAAATATTACAAATAATACACTTTAACAGTATGCAGATATTGCAAATAATACAATTTCACATAACATTTTACAGTAAATATAAAACCAATATACAGGGTGTTATGGAAATGGTTACATATATTGGAATGGGTGACTCTTATAGAGACACATTTAATACTTTTTTTTGGTTTAATCGAATAGCTGTAAAATTTTCTCTAACTTGGTCTGAAAACAATGCGCGTTGCAGCTCTCATTCCCTGCGACGCACAGTGGTTCCCAGAGCCATTCTGGGAGATCGAAATGTGAAAATCCTTAAGTGATCTATTCGTCTTTAAGATGCATTAAAAGCGACCTGATTAATCATGTAATACATAACAATAAAGTTTCAGTCGAAGTTCGGATAGCCGACCGACCGAGGGCAGGTCAAAACTCATAGGTTGGGAGCCCGTGACACTGAAAGTCCCGTCATCGCGGAATCAAAAAATGTTTATGTAAATTGATAGTTAATAGTCATACGAACAAAATGAGCTCGGTACGCCGGGATTCATTAAGCCGAAAGTATTTTAAAAAAAATTCATTATTATAAAAAAGCAAAAATGTTTTACCATTATCACGGATCTCAATGAATTATATGACATTCAATAGGAAATTTTGTATTTAAACAGAAAAAAATTGGCTTACCAGCTTTATTTGGCCGAAAGAGTCTGGCGTACCTATTTGAAAAGTGTGAGAGGGGGTAAAATTTTACCGTTACCATGTGCAAACTTTTTTTTTTTTTTAATTTTACTCGTTTCAATGTGATGTTCAAAAATATCTTGGTACGCCTGCCCAAAAACTGCCGGAAGTATCTAGCATACCACTTTTATTGCATAGGCTCGATTCACATCAATTATACAGGGTGTTTTCTAATTCAATGTCAATATTTAAGGGGGCGATTTTTAGGTCCATTCTAAAAAGAAAACTTCATATGAACGTATGTCCTAAACGTCTTAACTTTTGAGATACAGGGTGGTAGAGTTTTCAAAAATAAATAGTTTTTTATTAATATCTGTAATACCACTTTAGATATTTTACTTAAATGTGGCATACATGTACTATGTATCAAGAGGCATTATTTAGTGTACCACAATTTTTTTTCTTTCCACCAGTGGCGTTCGTACGGAATTTTACCTGCCTATTTTGGCAGACATTGATGGTACGCCACTGATTTCTCGTAAAATTAAAATTATTCCTGAAATCTCCAATCATTTCTAAGCTAATTTGATCTCTTGAATTTTTTCAATCCGATGCACGGTTTTCGCCTAAAAAAATAAAAACCTTTTCTCTGCATGATCATAACAATATCGTTAATATGACAATATCTCCATGCACAGAAATAGATTTTATTTTTTAGATCAAATTTGCTTAGAAATGAATAAGGAAGTTAATTTTTGAGATCCTTATTCATTTCTAAGCAAATTTGATCTAAAAAATAAAATCAATTTCTCTGCATGGAGATATTGTCATATTAACGATGTTGTTATGATCATGCAGAGAAAAGGTTTTTATTTTTTTAAGCGAAAACCGTGCATCGGATTGAAAAAATTCAAGAGATCAAATTAGCTTAGAAATAATTGGGGATTTCAGGAATAATTTTAATTTTATGAGAACTCAGTGGCGTACCATCAATGTCAGCCAAAATAGGCAGGTGAAATTCCGTACCAACGCCACTGGTGGAAAGAAAAATATTGTGGTACACTAAATAATGCCTCTTGATACATAGTACATGTATGCCAAATTTAAGTAAGGTATCTAAAGTGGTATTACAGATATTAATAAAAAACTATTTATTTTTGAAAACTTTACCACCCTGTATCTCAAAAGTTAAGACGCTTAGGACATACGTTCATATGAAGTTTTCTTTGTAGAATGGACCCAAAAATCGCCCCCTTAAATATTGACATTCAGTTAGAAAACACCCTGTATAATTGAAGTGAATCGAGCCTATGCAATAAAAGTAGTGTGCTAGATACTTCCGGCAGTTTTTGGGCAGGCGTACCAAGATATTTTTGAACATCACATCGAGACGAGTAAAATTAAAAAAAAAAGTTTGCATATGGTAACGGTAAAATTTTACCCCCTCTTACACCTTTCAAATAGGTACGCCAGACTCTTTCGGCCAAATAAAGCTGGTAAGCCAATTTTTTTCTGTTTAATTACAAAATTTCCTATCGAATGTCATATAATTCATTGAGATCCGTGATAATGGTAAAATATTTTTGCTTTTTTATAATAATGAATTTTTTTAAAAATACTTTCGGCTTAATGAATCCCGGCGTACCGAGCTCATTTTGTTCGTATGACTATTAACTGTCAATTTACATAAACATTTTTTGATTCCGCGATGACGGGACTTTCAGTGTCACCGGCTCCCAACCTATCACTTTTATTCGAATGTCGTGGCCTAAGGCGCCAGTCGTTACCTAGTAATAATTGTTATTAAATGTGTTTGTGCAATTAACTCTACAAGTTTCTCCTATGGATACACCTAACAGGTAAGTATCTTTGAGAAAACTAACTTTAGCTAAGTATTGTGGGCTATATGTTTACTTAAGATACATATTTATGACATACTAAATTCACGAAAGTTTCAATGAAGTTTGTTAGACCCGAAAAAACTTGATCCCGCTTTATCCGTTAAAGTTGCTAAATGAACATGACTGTTGGCATTTTGGCTTGTCACTGATATCCATATTGTGTGCTACTTAGCGCTACTACTTATAAAAAAATTGTTTCAGTTTTTATGACGGCATCCTACGCCAGGACCTGTATAGAGTATGGAAGGGCCAAACCAGTTCCGTTAGAAAAATTGAAGATATTTTTAAAGTTTATCACACGAAACAGCGATTTTAAAGACTATGAAGAAGACTTTCAGTGTCCTTTTTGAATTTTTTTTATAAATTTTATAACCCTCAATTTTGTGTTTGATTAATTTTACTTGTCTTATAGACCCTAAAAGGTGGTTTTTCTGTGCTAAATTTACATATTTTAGGTTTACATAATTTCGATCTCTCAGATTGGCTCAGAGAACCACTGTGCGACGTGTCAAAATTTTATTTTTGAGGGTAATAATATTATGTTTTAAATTTGTTCTGCTAAAAAAAATTAATAAATTACGCTAGAATATTCCAACAATAACCTATTAATAATTTATAACTGCCAAAAACTCATTATACTTTAAAAAATTACTTACGTGAAATACGATATTACTTTTAAAATTTATTTTATAATTAATTTAAGGTACAAAATGTATTTTTGCACATAATTTCCAAATGGGTTCCTTTTTTAATATCCTACACCTTTCAATATTTTTGAGAAAACTGAACCCAGAACCGAGTTCAAAACATAAACCGCGAACGTTCGGCCTTAAAATTTGACATCACATCACATAACAACAGTAAAAGCACTCAGCACATTTTTAAAAACTAAAAAATACATCTTAACTCGCTCTTCCTACCCTGTTCCTGTCCCCCGTCTCTTTTCTGTTGTCGTTTTGCTGGGATTATTAGACAGGCACGTGATCAGTCGAATTGCTTGCAACAATAAAAGTCATGTGCATCTTAAAAATTCTAAAAAACGATGAAAACAAGGTTAGCACACACGCTAACCCATAACCGATAAAATTTGGAGTGGTATTTTAATCAGAGTTTTCACCTCATTTGCTAAATAAGCTTATAAGCCTACTAAAGATGAGGAAGACTTAAATTTAAATTTTTTTAAAATGTTTAGGTTAGGTTATCTCGACACAAATCACCCCTTTTCCCTTACGCAACAAACATTAATGTGTTATTATGTTTTGCCTATACTTTGTCAAGAATGTCAACGTGTTTAGTCAAATGTTGGCACATCCTAAATTTGCTTGTTAATAAATAAATAAATTTTCAGTTTTCCAATAGCGCTGATAGACAAAAAGTACCGTGGATTCGTTTAAGCTTTGTATTTAATTAGTTAGTGGAACGATTTTTCTTTAATGGCTATAGTTACTGTTTCGTTAGTGTATAGTATAAATATGTGTGTTAAGTTAAAACCTTTCTAGAGGAAGTGAATTTTACAGAGATTTTACTTTAAAAGGAATGAAAATATTGGTTTTTAGTTTTTAATTGTGCAGATAGTGACAAAACACCATTGAATCCTTTAAGTACTGGTTTTACTGTTTTCAATGGAACTTTTGTTAGTGTTAATAATTTATAATTAGTCAAGCGTTGGTTTCTTGCATTAAATTAATGGCTGTACTGTGTTGTCAGTGTTGTTGGGTATATTGGTTTGTTAGTCCTAAACATTTTTAAAAGAAGTGTATTTTAAAGGGGCTTATTATTGCAAAGCTCCATTTATGAATATTTTTCTACAATGTAAATTCATACCAGGATTTACCGGTTTCAATATACCTATGCAGTGAATTTCATAACACCCTATATACAGCAGAATAAAAAAAAAAGAAAATATGAAAAGAAATTTAATTAAAATTAGGATGTTTGAGGGGGCTTCTTACATACATCGGGGTATTGGTTAATTGTACAGTACAGGACTTTGGGAGGAAAATATGAGTTTGCAAATCACTTCACAGGGTGTCATAATATACTTAATTCGATTTATAAACCTACTCTTGTTCTTCGAGTAAAAAACATTCAAAACTGCTATATTATAGTCCTCTTATACCAAAATCGTCAGATAAATGTACTATATAGTATAGTCATTACACAAAATAATGGCTACTGTAATATCTACAGGGTTTTACAAATTTTTTGTTCATCGTCAGGATCTCGTAAACAGTAAGATATGCAGTGAGTGTTAAATTATGACAAAGTTGCACAATTTGATGGCGAATAATATGCCTTCAAGACATTTGAAAATTTCTGGTTACTTTTTTTTCTCTCGTCAACAGTAACATGCTAGTTACATTAACTAGTCAGTTCTACTAACAAGTCAAATAGTAGTATATTTAGGTACTATCGAATATATGTAAAATACAAATTTTTGTAGTTTCCCATCTTGTAAAAAATTTCATTTTCCACGTAAAATCCTCGTCTTAGTATGAAATATTATTTCATTTAAGGTAATATTGTAGAGTTGCAATAAAACTAAACCGAATTTTATTTATCATTTGACCCTGTGTTATAAAAATAATCTAAATTGTAACTCAGCTTTAAGTACATCCCAATACACGATGAGCTTGGATTAAGTTTAACCCCAAGGTGCTATAGTGCTATTACTTCGGAGTTTTCTGCAGATATCGTTTCTATGCTGAGATCCAAGTAATTTGGTACTAAAATGAAAATAATCGTTGGAGAGTTATTAAAATAAAATGGATTTTTCCAAATTTTTTTGAGGTTACATGGTTTTATTCCGTGGAAAATGGTTATTTGTCGATTTATTGGGATTAAACAAAATTTGTTCGATGGTCTAAATGATAAGTCAGTGTTATATATGTCCAAAACATTTAAACTCTTACCAAATTTCAAGAAAGTGTCTGAAAAACGCGATTTACGTCCATTTTTATGACATACTATCTCTTAAAAGGAACATGGTACGACATAGTGAACCAAATTATCTTGAAACTTATGCAATTACCTTTGAAACGAGTGTACTTTAATACTTCTAGATACAAACTATCGCAGGCTATAAGTCCTAGAACAATAATTAAAAAACAAACTTATGCCGCATTAGTAATGTATAGTCAGGAATAGAAGTATAATATATTTTTATGTGTCTACATCAGTGCCGGTATAACCTAACTTCGGGCCCTGGGCACTGGAGACATAGGGGCCCCCACTACTGTTGGTTTTTTTCACCAAGTAAAATCGTGTTTTAATTGTTAAATGTTTATTATATAAACTATAATGTAGGTACATTTCTTAGAACAAAACAAAAAGAAAAAAGAATTCCAAAAAATAATATTTCAAAAAATACAAAAAATAGAATATTGCAAACAATACAAAACAAAAACAAACAAAGAAATAAAACATTTTTTTACCAAGTAAAAACATGTTTTGTTAAATGTTTATTATATAAACTACAATATTATAGGATAGGTACATTTCTTAGAAAAAAAACAAAATGAAAAACAGTTCCATAAAATAGTATTTCAAAAAATACAAAAACAGAATATTGCAAACAATACAAAACAAAAACAAACAAAGAAATAAAACATTCTAGAAAATACAAAACAAAATTAAATCTTTTTTTTCCTCGCTTTAGCATTAGCAAACTCATATATAATTTCATCGCAGTTCATTTGCTCTAGTTCAGCATTTTCTATATATAATAGGGATAAGGCATCCAGGTTTTGTTGGCCCAAATTTGACCTTAAATATGTTTTTATTCGTTTTAAGGCCTGATGCATTTGAAATTGGTATGGTCAAATAAATGTGCAAGATAGTTAAAATATTGGGAAAAGTTGCTTTTACGTTCTGGATGACCTCAAATTTTTCATAAATTGTAGTTTTATTTAAATTTTTACACAATTCGATAAAATGAGTAATTTCATTATTTAAGTTCTCTTTGGTTTCATCAACATATTTTTTATATTCCTCGCATAGAAGATTGATTGACGTCTTGATTTCTTCTTTATCTTGGGTAAAAAAGCATCTGAAGGCTGTTGTTACTTCTTTGTAACAATCAATTCTTTTTGAAAGATCTTGCGATGTAGACTCTACATCTATAATTCTCGTGATGCTGCTTCAGTATCGTTTGTCGCCATCGACGTTCACTAATAGTAATTGGCTCGTTGGAATAGGTTTCGACCGACCAGGAGGGTGTCTCGTTTTCCTTTCACCGGGACAGGTTTTTTCACCAAGGTTCTTAATATTATATAGGTTTATTTTTTCCTATTTTAAAGGTATGTATTAAATTTAATAAACCCGGGTCCACGCTTATGGCATTTCAAGCCTGACAAGCCAGCCACAAAAAATCTAGCATTTGTGATCATTTGTGAGATCGCGCAAATCTCCAATTTGTGATTACACTTATTGTTTACTTAAACAAAACAAAATCTAGCGATCATCCATAATTGACTCAGCTATATTTGTATTATCGAATACATTAAGAGAGACCGGCCCAGCGTGAGCGCAAGGAAATCCAATTTCCCATAGGCGTATCTTTGGATGTATTATAGGTAGACACGTGTCTTTTTTAATTTACACGATACGGAAGCAGCTATAATAGACAAACATGTACTTCTATTCCTGGCCACGCATTAGAAATTTGGCTTATAGCCTGCGATAGTTTGTATCTAGAAGTATTAAACTATACTCGTTTCAAAGGAAATTGCATAAGCTTCAAGATAAGTCCGTTCATTATGCCCTATCATGTTCCTTTTAAAAGACATGTCCTAAAAACGGACGAAATACGCGCTTTTAAGTCGTTTTTTTTTTTCAAAATTTGGTAATGGTTTAAATATTTTGGACATATATAACACTGAAACATCATTTAAATTTAGACCATCAAACAAAATTTGTTTAGTCCCAAATAATCCATGAATATCCATTTTCAATGAAATAAAACAATGTAACCTCAATTTCGAAAAATCCATTTTATTTTGATAACTCTACAACGATTATTTTTATTTTGATACCAAATTACTGGGAGCTCATCAAAGAAACGATATCTGAAAGAAACTCAGAAGTAATAGCACCTTTGGGTTAAACTTATTCCAGGCTTACCGTGAATACCTTTTTTACATTCCCGGTTTAAAGCAAAAATAAAAAATCTATTTAAAATTGCACACCTGTGCACTATTATATGAAAATACACTTTCATATAATTATGATAACAAACATAGGTACTTATGCAAAATACAATTACTTAATAAGGAATATTGGTTTCGGATAAATACTGCTTCAATTAAAGCAAAAATCCACAAAAGTTAATTTTATAAGTTGCCAACCCTGTATCTGGGGCATCAAAAGTGTCTTTATTTATATCTGCGATAAAAACCTTAGTTGTATAGAATTCTTGTCAAATTAATTAATTAGTAATTATGTTTGTAAAATTAATTTTATCTGAGTTAAAGCAACAAAAATATTTTTTTCAGGTGTGTATACCCTGTATATGTCTCATAGGAAGCGTTGCCGGTTTCGAGCCAAGCCCAAGCTTGTAATCTATATGTATCTTTTATGATATAGTAGTTTTCGTATTCAAGACAGGGCAACAAAAATGTGAAAACATGTTTTTCGTGATTAAAAAACCCCAAAACCTGAAATTATAAAAAAATTTGGAAAATAGTAAAAAAAATTGTTACCTGTTTTTACGTGTCGAAAAGCTACGTTGGTACAATTCCATTAATTTTCCAAATAAGACCTAACCTACAGTACTATTCCCACATTTGAGGAGCGGTACCACCTTCGACACTTAACATCCTTCATTCTATCCAAAAGAGGGCCATTCGAATAATGATTGACCCAGTCCTCAAAATAAAACTTCCTTCTCTCGCTCATCGCAGCGCTATTGGGGATTTGTCCTTTTTCTACCGGTATTTTCACGGATTTTGTTTGCTCTGAAGAACTAGCCGCTATAATTTCCCCCTTGGCTATTCCTAACAAGATGCGTTACGTATGGATCCCTTTACTGTCCATCTACAAAAGCCTAGAACATCCCACTTCTCTCACTCATTCATACCCAGGGTCTCCAGATTATGGAACAAATTGCTTGCAGATGTTTTCCCTTCCCTTCCCAAACTCCAGTTCTTTACATCCCGCGACAATAAATTATATTTCATTTCTCTTCAGACGCCCACGGCTTGTACCTAGGCTTGAAGTCTACGTGGGCTGTCTCAGATAAAAAAAAATCCATTTATAAAAATTTAGCCGCCACATAAAATCGTCAACTGTATACAAAATGTTGTTTCCAAGCTAATGCTCTAAAGTTATTGCAGAATTGAATAGATATTCCTATATATTTTTATGTTTTCATCATGTAGTGTATTAGAAATCTATGTTAAATTGTAGCTGAAAAGTTTGGGTTCATCCTCAAACACTTTTGGAATTTACGTTTTAGAACTAAAACAACAATAAAAATACTATTGTAGGTTGCACACCCAGTATGACAGCGTACCTAATTTCATTAGAAATTACAACAATCTACTAATATAACACTCAACCAGTGAAAAAGTAACATCTGTCGATTAGTAGTGAGTCAATTAAAGAACAACAAAAAAATAAAAAGTATTTTTTAAACTATTAACCCAATATATTTTATAGGATAAATATCATGGATTTATTAAGAAAGGATTCGATGTCCGTATACTGTGAGTGTATCGAACGTGAAGCCTTATATTTGATGTTTGTTATGAAAACAATTCCCTCAGGAGATTAGTTTACGATCTACGTAATTGAATCAAGAATGGTAGTAGAAAGAGATAAAAAATAGCATTGGAGTGTTGGAGCTCAGAAGTGTAGCTGTCTGTGCTGGTTGCTTAGGAAAACGGCTAAACCTCGGTCTGAACACTCGGTTACACGTACGTCTTTGTCTAATGAACTAGGAAGGAAAAAGTGCGATTTATAGATTTATAAATGCCTCGGAGCGACTTTAAATAAACACCTTTAGAAATAACATAACCTATAAATAAATAAAACCTTTTTAACTTAAATTTATTATTATTTAGAAGAAAAATAAAATATTTTATGGCTTTTATTACTTTTAGTAAATCTTGTGATGCTTCTAACGTATTTTTTGTACAAAAATACAAGGTAAAATAAGAGGTGGCCAATGTTTACAAATTGTGTTTACAGTGTCGTTTAACAGATAAACAGGCAGACCGAGAGGCTAACAAACTGACAGATATACATACCGACAAACCCACAGACGGGCAGATCGACGGAAATGAGAAACTTAGCTTCTCGTGATCTAGGGTTTGATCCCAAAACGACTAATTTTGATTCTGGCCCCATGCAGGTGCCCTTCTACCTTCGTAATTTGTGGGCGAAGGCCCAGAAGGCCCCTGATGAAGATCAGGCAGACTTATTACACCCAGGGTGGCTGACGCTAAAATATTTTAACCAGATTCAAATGTAACCTTATATCCATCGGAAGTTTTGAATGGGTAAGTTGTAGTTGCTTACAATGCTTACGCCAGCTGGTTCACCCAGTTTGCGTCAGTTTACTGTTATTTAATTTTGGCGAAATTGATCTCCTTTTTGTACTGGTGCTTTAGTGTAATTCATGGGAGATAAATTTTATTATTAATTATATCTAATTTTTATATTCTCTTGCTGCATCGCCTCAGTTTTACTGGAATTTTAATTAGGACATAATAGATGCAATAAAACAAAAATGTTTTATAAATACTTATCTCATAATTGGCAAATTGGCAAAAGCTTCTTCGGTTGTTTGAAATTAGTACTTACAAAGGACTGAGGTTTCCAGACTCGTGAAAAGGCTCTGCGATGTTCTCTTTTGGGAAATATGAAATGACAGTTTTATATAAAATGGAAAGAATTTTAACAAATTCCTGTTACTTTCAGAGAATATAATATCCATGGATTTATTAAGACTGGATACGGGATGAGTTAACATTCTTTGAAGCCAAAACAAACCATTCTAAACGACACTGTAAACACAATTTGTAAACATTGGTCACATCTTATTTTACCTTGTATTTTTGTACAAAAAATACGTTAGATGCATCACAAGATTTACTAAAAGTAATAAAAGCCCTAAAATATTTTATTTTTCTGCTAAATAATAATAAATTTAAGTTAAAAAGGTTTTATTATTTATAGGTTATGTTATTTCTAAAGGTGTTTAAAGTCGCTCCGAGTCATTTATAAATCTATATAAATCTATACGTCGCACTTTTTATTTTCTAGTTCATTAGACAAAGACGTACGTGTAACCGAGTGTTCAGACCGAGGTTCAGCCGTTTTCCTAAACAACCAGCACAGACAGCAATACTTCTGAGCTCCAACACTCCAATGCTATTTTATCTCTTTCTACTACCATTCTTGATTCAATTACGTAGTAATTCGTAGTCTTGTCTATGTTCGTAGTTCGTAGACAGTTCCCCCAAGAGAATAACAAGCAACAAAATATAAGGCTTCACGTTCGATACGCTCACAGTATGCGGACATCGAATCCAAGGGCGTAGCCAGGATTTTGAGCAGGGGGGGGGCAGAATTAGGTGACCGGGAGGGCAGATTTTCTGGACCCCAAGGACGCAACCCGCAGTTCTCGTGATTAGCGCTGCAGACGATTTTTTTTTAAATTTGGGATGCTCGGACACCCAGAAGCACACCCTGAGGTAACCACTGACTGTAATACTGATGCGTATAAAGTATAACATATAAATGAAGATGATTTGAGCATTGAAAATGAAACATAGGCGTGTTTAGGATTTTTTCGTGTGGGTGCCGAGGCCGTACGCGAGCGCCCCTCCTCTATAAATTTAGCCATTGATATACGTATTATTATTACAAATTAGAAACTCGAATCAGTTAAAAAAGAAAATAATGAATACCTGCTAAAACAGAACATCGCTTAACAAAAAGAATGTATAAAATTTATCTACATTTTATTTTTGCGAAACATTTTATGAAAAGAAATTATTTTGCAAAAAAACAAAAAATTGTTTTCATAATAAGCCGGTAAAAGTTTGCGGTTTTATTTAAAATAAATTCAAATAAATTTGAAATTATGCTAAAATTGTCGATTATGGTGCAGGTATAGTATAGGATATTGTTAGGCCAATTTTGTAAGAAAAATTATATTACAATTTGATAATTATTTTACATCTGAGATCTGCGTGAAAACAAACAGAGTGAACAGGAACAGCGCACGGCAGCCACGTGATGCACGCTGCAATTAACAGAAAAAGCTTTCTTACCACTTCACACGTTTGCGCCACAATTGTACTGAATTCAGTACAAAGTGGCCAAATTCAGTACGTCAGTACTGATCTTGGAAAAACCACTAATTTTAGTACGAACTTTCAAAACGAAACTAAAACCAAATAAGCACAAAAAATTTTGAAAAATTATTGTGACTGAAAATATATTATGAATTATGTTTAGTGGCGTTTTCAATTGATGAAATTAGTGTGATACGAGTACTACTCTTTCTTGTACTTTGTGTCGTTAAAGAAAATATAAATTGCCTGAATATAACTACGATGGAGTACTGTAAACAAATATTAAAAAACAATACTTGTTTTTCATTGGAGGCTGCCGATGAATTGATCGATTGAAAAACAAAATCTGAGGAAATAAACTGATGGTAATACATAAAACTACTGATTTTTTAAAATTTGTAATTAAGTAGTATACAAGTACCGATTGTACCTGTCTATTGGTATAAATTAAAACTTTTTATATAATGTTCTGTTGGAATAATTTAATACTATTTTTTATTTTTGAAAAAAAAAACAGGGTTTTATTTAACCACCCTCAATGATTTTAAACTGCAGAGAAAGCTATTTTAAATGTTTTAAATTCTTAAACGTTTCGATTTTTGAATTTTCTGCCCTACATTCAGTACGCTTTGAAAATCAGCTGCGACAGCACTGACCGGCAGGCGCCGCAGCTGACTGCTGAGTTAGGAATAAGACGTAAGGGAAATTTGAATGGCACATTGGTAAATCTTGGCTTTTTGCTCGTGCCAGGGGGGGGCACGTGCCCCCCCCCCTGCCCTCCCCTGGCTACGCCCTTGATCGAATCCCTATTATAATAAATCCATGATAATATCATTTAATTTAGGACGGATTTTAAATACCTATTCATTTAATCGATTCTTATACGTAAACATTCTTTTTTAAAATAAAACCAGATCGTTTGGCATTAAAAGTAAAATAAAAAAAAATATTTTACTTTTTCTTCATTAACAGAAATATGTTGTCTTCTTAGCTCATACTGGACATGTGGTTGGAAGCAGAGAATGGATCAAGAGGGAGCATCGGGGCTGGGTGTGGAAGAGCGAAATGAGGAACGAGAGAGAGAGAGAGAGAGAGAGAGAGAGTATAGTTGATTGACTTTGGTTTAGCAGTATGCATTACGCAAAAGAAATTCACCCAGATGTTAACATACCACAGCAGTGGAAGAGAAAGTCAGATCAACCACATCATGTAGGCACTGAGGACAATATTTTAGGGAAATTATGAACTGCAAAGTCATTAATGGCAAGTGTGGAGCCACAACCTAAGTTGGTTGCCGTAAACAGAGAGTTCAGGACTTAAAAAAAGGAGGCCACAGAATGAGCAGTCTGGAACAATTATATTAGTTATATATTTATTATATAGAAACACTGTTTCAGCATAAGAACTGCAGAGTCATTAATGGCAACAGTGTGCACAACATAAGTGGGTGGCCGCAAACGGGGAGTTCAGGAGTAAAAAAATGAGAAGACAGAATGGGCAGGACGTATCTATTAAACCTTGTCCTGGATGTCATCACTCACAGGTTAGATGTGCCACAAATGAGAATATTAAGGTAGATTTGTGGAGTGACAACATAAGGTGAGAAATCAACGAAGAAAGAAATTATCTAAGGCGGTAAAATATCTAGAAATATCCAGGGAAAACTATAAAGGTACGAGCATCTAATAAGAAAAGGTGTATAACGACAAAAGGGCAATGACAATAGAAGTATAGGGGAGAAGCGGGAGAAGAAGATCAAAGCAGAGATGGAAGGATAGAGTCAAAAATGAACTAATAAAAGAAGGTTTAACAGAATAGGGGGCGCCGTGGAGAGAATCAACCAGAAACATCGAGCCCTTATAAAGTGAAAAGGGGATAATATAACTCCAGTCTGCTAAATCTATTTCAAATAAGCTTTTATATTTTAAAAACTTTACTTAAATTAATTAAGAGATATTTGAGTCACAGACATTTAAAAAATTTTCTAAACAAACCATTTGCTATTTCCAGGGTATTGTATGCACCCTCCACTTCCTGTAGGTAAAAATGGTTCTACAGGGAGTAATAGAAGCAATTACTTTTAGTTTTTAAAAATTCATCAGAAAAGCTAATAAGAATTTTCAAATAACGAATTTTTGGCAGAGTTTGTAAGTGAAACGATAAACAACAGTATTAAACATTTGTGGTCCGAAGTCATAAATCTGGGTGCACATGATAATGCAGTACCTACTAACCAAAAAGCATCTTTTCCTAGAATATTTTTTCAGACAAAATTTTAGATTTTTTCCCAATGAATAATTTTTCCAACACAAAACTTTTCTTTGCATAGTATATCGGTTCAGATTTGTTCAAGTTTTTTTAGTGTTTTTTTTTTCAAATATTTTTTATCAATGTGTCCCGCATTTGAGTCCGATAACTAATAATATTTTTAGATCTTACTAAATTTTTTGAGGTTTTGATGCAGCTCGTTCATTGTCTTTTTTTACCTAGATTTCTTAACTATTACAAGACGAGCAGCATTATATACCTATTTAAAAATATTCAGAAATATACTCCGAACAACATAATATTAAAGATTATAGAAATTACCAGGAAAGTAATAATAATTTGCCTACTATTAGTATTTTTATTAATTTTAGGCAAGATTACCCTTTTGGGTCTTTTAACCCATTCGAGGACGGCGTCCCCTTAAAGGGACGGCTACTATTGCGCCGTTCTATGCAAGAGAGTGGGGAATAAATGAATTAAGCACGTGGTAACGCCTTCCCGAGTCTTGTGTTGATGTGTTAGTGCAACGCTGGTGTTCTTTGGAGACGTTTACAGTTATTTGTGTACTAAAATGGATCCCGATTTGTATTCGACCAGGCATGGCGGGTAAGTATTTTGATTTATTAGAAAACAGAACAACTTTTGGCAGTTTTTTCACTTAAAATATTTTGTTTGTTATATATGTAGTTAGTTAGTGCCCCTTCAGCGACAGTCCAAACTGTATATGAAGAATTAGATCATTAAATTTTTTATGTCCCTTAAAAGGGACGCTGCGCTCTCTGCCTCCGTTATATCAGTAATTTAATTTTAGGTTGACTCTGGCTCAACTTATGGATGAATTGGATAATGCGGACGACATAAGGCAATCAAACGTTTTTATTCTGCCTCCAGACGCAGGTTATGAAACCGACGCTGACAGTGATCTGTCCGACGACGACCATGAGGGTGATGTCAATCATCTGCCCCGTGGTATACTAAACCAGCAGTGTGAAATAGTTCCTGCCACTCAAGAAGAGGACTTGGAAGATCCGCCACCTTTAGCCCTTTCAAAAAAACGAAAAATTGAAATTGAATACGATCCTGAAGATTTGCTACCTTTGTCTGAAATCAAGAAAGCAATATTGGAAAAAAATTCACAAGGGGCACCAAAATCCTATGTAAGGTCAAATTTTGTACAGAACCCTGAACAACCTCCGTATAATAATATAAATCTTACTTGCACACCAGTGCCACCGTCCCCGGAGGCTTTCAGTGCATCGTCACCAGTAGATTTTTTTAAATTATTTTTTGACGACCCACTGATGAACCTTATTATACATGAAAGTAATCAATATGCTCTGCAAAATAATAATGAGCTCAACTTGACTATGGATGAGCTTCATGTGTTTTTGGGTGTTCTATTATTGTCGGGATATGGAAAATATCCAAATAGACGACTTTATTGGTCAAGTGACGATGATGTACCGAAAATTGTTCAAAATAGCATGAGACTCAAGAGATTTGAAAAAATTTTAAAATATTTACATTTTAACGATAATTCTAAGCTAACAGGAGATAATTCTAAGCTAGCACGAGATGACAGATTATACAAATTGAGACCTCTAATTGAAAACCTAAGCAAAAACTTTAAAAGTCATGGAGGATTGGACGAAAATGCTTCAATTGACGAGAGCATGGTACCCTATTACGGAAAACATTACGCTAAGCAGTTCATTCGAGGGAAACCTATCCGTTTTGGTTATAAAAATTGGGCACTCTGTTCAAGTAGCGGCTATATGTATGGATTTGATATTTATACCGGTAAAGATGACAGTAAAAAAAAACAGTTCGGTTTAGGTGGTGATGTCGTAGTGTCATTAATAAAACAGGTCAATATTCCACCAAATAAGGGTCATAAAATTTTCTTTGACAATTATTTTACGGGTTTACCTCTACTCTCTTACTTAGCAACCGAAAAATACTGCGCCACTGGAACAATTCGTGAAAACAGGGTTGAACAGTGCCCGGTTTTTGGAAAAAAATATTGGAATGATGCTAATAGGGGAACCTATAAGTTTTTTAAAAACGATAATTCCCTCTTGGTGCAGTGGAAAGACAACAAAGTAGTGACGGTTGTATCCAATTTTGAGACTACGGATGTCGTAAGTACACTACGTTGGGACCGAACCTCCAAGTCAAAGAAAAGTATAGCCCAACCCAAAATGATATCCGGATACAACAAAAACATGGGAGGGGTAGATCAGCTTGATTCCTTGATAGCAGCCTACAGGACAAGAATCAGGCAAAGAAAATGGTACTGGCCATTAGTAGCCTATCTTCTGGATGTTGCCGTCGTAAACTCGTGGTTGCTTATGAAGAAAGTAAAGGTAAATGATAAAAATGCCGGGAGTCTAGTAGTTTTTCGAAGATACATCGCCTTGTGTTTTTTTAAATCTTTCGGAGTTAAGCCTCAGCAGGGCCGCATTGCCCGCCCCTTGACTGATGTCCGATATGACAATATAGGGCACATAATAATATATAATGAAACTGATAGACGATGTAAGTATTGTGCTAAAAAAAGTCAGTTTATTTGTGAAAAATGTAACGTGGCGTTACATCCAAAGTATTGTTTTAAACTTTATCATACTCAGTAAGTATTTTTTCATTTGTTAGGTGAACTTGATATGTACATGTATTATTTTAGGTTTAGAATTCTATTTTGTTCATGATGGATGAGGTCCCTTGTAAGGGACGGCAAAAAAAACAGAAAATAAAAAACTTCAACAAAAATAAGGGGTTTTATTATAGTTTTTAGACATACTTGTACATAAAAATTCATAAAACACGGTTAAATTATAAAAAAAACAACGTTGCACACTAATGGGTTAATTCAAAAGTTTTTTTTAAATCTTGCATTCAAAAAATTATTTTTCGAAAAATTTTGCTCTCGAAAAATTCTGTTTTCAATTAGGCTGTAAACGCAAACACGTATAGAAAGTGACAAAAATCTTGCTTTCCTTTGTTTCAAATTTGCTTCCAACCGAATTTTTGGTATACGCCACTGGCACTGTATTGATAGGCCCTCTCTTTATATTAATTACAGTACAAATACTTATATTTATAAAGGATATTTTTATGTTTTTAGATCGAGTCCAACGCCAAGGAAATAAATTGGAAAAAATTTATACAGGATCTTGATGGAAAGGTAAAAGACATTGCAAATAAAATGCAGGTAAGCATGACACACATTTTAGACTACAGTTTTCCCATTTATTATTGTCTAGGGTTTGCTTGAGTTTGATAGAAGAAATATTTCCTTATTTCTGTCTGCTAACCCGTATGTACCTACTTTTTGGAATGTGATTTTTTTAAATTACATAATTATCTAAAAGACCCATACATATAGGTTAAGAGTTATTTGAACAGGTAAGTGCACCAGCAAGTGCACTTTTTGGTTTTCTATACACACATCAGCTAAGTCTTCGTACTTCAAGGGCTGCCAGATTGAGCTGGGCTAAGTAGTAAATTTACGTTCGCTGGTATAACTGTATTATTCACTATGAAAATAACCTGCGATTGTATAATCTAGGGCTGCCATCCGTCCCGATATATCGGGACTGTCACCGTTATTGGAGTTCATGTCCCGACATACCGACATTACCAAGGTTTTTTAAATTCCATTTTAAAAGGCACACGCACCAACAAACGTGATTTTAAAAGGTTTTTAAAAAGAAAGCTTATGCGTATAAGGCACTACAATAGAGTCGTGCAGTAGACCTCTATCTTGCGGATTTGTGCGTTGCGGCGCCTAGGATGGTGACCCAAATTTAGGAAGCCAGCTGCAATCAGCTGATTTTTAACGCGGAAGCAGGGCTCTCTAGATGACAAAATTGACAAAGATGCCAAATAACACGATAATGGAGACAAAGATGAAACGACAACAATTCCCCGTTATAGTAGTTAGTACATTGGTTGAATATGACGCGACGTGTATATATATATATATATATATATATATATATATATATATATATATATATATATATATATATATATATATATATATATATATATATATATATATATATATATATATATATATATACCGCTTAGACCAATAGTTTCATGCATTCAGTCACCACTATATGGTTTGTCCAAATATATAGCAAACTGCTTATCCAATATAGCAGGAAAAAATAATCATTTTATCAAAGACTGGTTCTCGTTTAAGAGGTTTATTGATTCAGTAGAAATGCCAGAAAATTACAAACTTCTTTCCCTAGACGTGATATATTTATACACAAACATACCAAAGGAACTTGTCCAAACAGTTGGAAACGCAAAATGGAATTCATTACAACAACATACCACTTTAATACAAAATAACTTTACAGAAGCAATTACTTTAACCCTTAATACAAATTACTTTTAATACAAAGACAAATTTTACAAACAGTTAAATGGTTGCGCCATGGGTTCTCCAATCTCTTCTATCATTGCACAGATTGTCATGGAGTATTTGGAGGAAAAAGTCATTGAAAGTTTGAATTTTAATATACTTTTTTTTAAGAGATTTATAGACGACTGTTTAATCGCTGTACCAATGAAATACTTTACCAATTTAATAGATTCCATAAGAAATTACAATTGACAAGTGAAATAGAAACAGACAATAGAATAAGCTTCTTGGCCGTGACCTTAATTGGAAAAAATAACAAAATAATAACACTACACTAAACCAACTTGGTCAGGAAGATATTTGAACGTTCATTCCAACCATTCAAAATCTCAAAAACAAAGTGTCATTATTGGCTTGACAGACAGAGCTATTATGCATTTATATGTTTTTTTCACAAATAACTAGGTGTTGTAAAAATATTTACGATATTTTAGTAAATATCGAAACTACAATAACTTTTGCAAAATTAAATACTTTTTACAATGCTATAATTATTAATACAAAATTACAGCTATTTCACAAAAAATTAAATTTTGAAAAATTGCCATTTGAGCCTAGAGTAGAAAGTATTCTACATGTGGAAAACACTTTAGAAATAAGAAGTTATAAAAAACACTGAAGTAGTTTTCGTAATTGACATTCCTTTAGTCAAAAAAGAAAATTATGATTTATTTCAATTATTCCCTCTACCTATTAAGTACGAAAATCATTATGAATTAATTGTACCTAACTTTGAATATTTACTTATAAACCAAAGAAATTTTGGATATTCAAATCAACCATGTAAACGCATTTCTATTAATGAAAATTTATGTACTCATATACATTCCGAAAATCTTTATAAAAGCATCCCTTGTGAGGTACAGTTATTAAGATATGAACATAATAAGTATCTCTGATTAACAACACCATGTATGTTGATATTGATAATATACAACTTCAAAATATTGATACAAATAAATGGATTCTAGTTACAAATAACGATATAGTAGGAATTGAAATGTGCAACAATTCGCAAAATATATCATTTAATGGAACATATATACTAGAATTAAGCTTTCCATGTAGCCGAAAATTAGGAGATATTATTATTAGAGCCTATAAAAATGTAAAACATACTTTTAAAAATATTCCTTTACCAAATATTAATAATAATTTAACAAATAAAATACTGCATAAAAAGATAAATCTGCTCGATCTAAATAATATTAATTTCAATAAATTACATAGGTTACAAGAAAATATTAATTTGCAAAAACTTGAAAATGCAAGAATATTAAACACACCCCTATATTTTAATAAAACGAGTATTTGGACAGTTTTACTGTATGTTATTCTTGGTATAATAATATTAATAATAATGTTTTTAATTCACAAGTATCTATGGCCTGTTTATTTAAAAACTAATAAAGTTAAAGATGATTCAATTATTATTTAGGTCATAGAAACTTTAAAAGTTTATATGTCGCTCTAAGGGTGGAGGAGTTACATATTGTAAACTGCTTAGCTAAGCCCCTTTTGACGCTCCTAGACTTAGCGATAAGAAATATTATAAATACGAGCAGAATAGATTTTATTGTCACTTCTGGTGCTATAGTTGCTTGCTAAATTGTTAAACTTTCCAAAAATCAAATAAATTTGTCATCAGTGGCGGCTGGTGAAATTTCAAAGTTGTATATCTCTGTTCATACTTACAGGACCCGTTCCAAATTTAGGGGCTTTAATAATGAGCACACTGGGAATGTTTTGGTAAAGAAAAAAAACATTTTGTAATATGCGAAAAAAAGTCGAATTTTTGCTACACCCCCCATGGGAAAAAATTAACGTGTTTAGGTATTTTATTTATTATTTTTTCTAAACAAATTTTACATCATTTTGTCGGGAAATTTTAAATTTTAAGAGAAAAAAGGTATTAGTACAAAGTTATAGTCATTTGAATTTTTGTAAAATTGTATTTTTAGGTTTAAAAAAATTCAAATGACTATAACTTTCTACTAACATATTTTTTTCTCTTAAAATTTAAAAATTCTCGACCAAATGATGTAGAATTTGTTTAGAAAAAATAATAAATAAAATATCTAAACGCATTCATTTTTTTCCCATGGGGGGTGCAGCAAAAATTCAACTTTTTTTCTCAAAGTACAAAATGTTTTTTTTGTTTACCAAAACATTCCCAGTGGGCTCACTATTAAAGCCCCTAAATTTGGTACGGGTCCTGTAAGTATGAACAGAGACATACAACTTTGAAATTTCACCAGCCGCCACTGTTTGTCATACCAGTTTTTGAACAGTGCTTTTTAAAAACGCCTTTCCGTTGGCCAGACGTATAACTTGCTAACCGTAATTTGTAAATGCTATCTGGGGGCCAGGTGAAGTGTACGAGCAAAGGGAACTTTTAGTTCAACAATATGTTTTAGTTTTGGTTTTACCGACAGATTTTATAAAAGTTATAACTGTTGCCATGTCTGATTTGCATTTATTTTTATTTTTGAAAGGAGTAAGTGAGAGATACGGATGAGTAGTAGTAGTCCCTCACGTCCAAACAATTTTTTTGTCATTTTCTGATTCAGCGGAAAATTTTACTAAAGATAGGTAGCTTGGATGGCCAGTTTGGATTTTTTGAATTTTTTGGGAGAATTGAGAGTGTACGGGGAAAACCCATACGTCAGAATTTTTTTCCATTGGGTGCTATGCAGACTTTGAAAATAAGTCGCCTGGTGACCAATTCACTAGTTACCATGTCACTCAGTATTTCGATAGTAACATGCATATACCAAAATGTAAAGCGTGTGGAGTACAGCTTGGTTTAATTCAACACAAGAGTGCATGTCTTATTTGTAATTAAATCTGATTACAAATAAGATATACCCAACACAACCGCTGACCAGACCCTGATAAAAATCCGTCCTTTTCAGGGCGACAGAATAGTTTGATCGTAGTTGTAGTTACCTAATGCCACGGCATCTGTGACATTAGATAGAAATTATATAAGTCCAGACGGATCGAGTATAATTTTCTTTGTCGGTCACATTTCCAGAACACAATTACACAATTTTTGAAAACTAAGAGCAGTTTTTGACAGTGAAGTCCGCCGGTATCATTTTTTGGATGAAGTGCATTTGTATAATAAACTCTAGTTTGTTAGAGGTCAAAAGGTGGGGATGAATTGGTGGAAGGGTAGATTATCTCTATTTAAACGGTTACGGGCGAGTCACAGTATCATTTCATTTTTAAATCTTAGGGTAACAAGATTTAATTATGAATCCTGAAAGACCATTAAGTCGAGGTTCGTCGGCTTGGATGAACGACTCTTGGACATCGAACGACTTCTGGGCATCGAGGCAGCAGCTATGTTTAATGCCTGGGATGATGAGCGGGCATTCGAAGAAGCCGATTTCGACCAGGAATTGCCAAACATCGATTGGTAAAATGTGGAGTTGTCGGCTGAAGAGATGGAACCGGATTGCAGTACCGATTGGGTGCTACCGCCACCGGCGGCGAATCATGACGGTCCAGCTGATTCGTCCACTTGGCGGATAACGGGTTATCAGGATGAATCCAGCTGATCCACGAACTGATTCGTCTGTCCCCGGAACCATGCCGTCCCCGACCTACCCCAACAAAGTCAGCCATTTTTAGGGCAATCAAACCCAATCAAAATATTTGATCGTCGTTTGTAGTTGATTCATGTTATATCCCAAGTAACATGATATTTCTCAAGAATTAATTTCTTGTTGAAAATATTGTGTTACTCTGTAAAGACATGTACGTTCTTACCATACGTTAGAACTAATTACATTTCTAGTAAGTTCTCTACGAAAATGCTGGGAACTTAGACGTCTCGTACAGAGTAACGCAATTTCCCATTAAAGAACTTCATTCTTGAATAAATAGTGATAATAACCGGATTTCGTCTCAGAGTGTTTGTTTACTTGTAATAAAATTCATATTTTATTAGTTTATTACAAATAAGAAACACATTGTCAGGCATTGTAACGGATAGCCTCTCTTCACAGACATAACACTTTATCGCATAGGTACTTAAGTTGTGTGCGTATTCCTTACGCGTACGTAGGAATACACTAGACAAAGTCTGTGCATCTAACGATTACTCGCCTAAAATTACAGCCCTACATTTTTTCGTGTATTTCTTTTTTCTATTTTGCACTTTTACATTATTTTATTTTTTTCTGTAACTTCAGCATACTTATTTTAGAAATAAAAAATATTGTTTCATTTAACTTTCTTATTATTATCATATATACAAAAACATTCTTTTTTACTTATATATATGTATATATATATATATATATATATATATATATATATATATATATATATATATATATTCTTATGGAATCTATTAAATTGGTAAAGTATTTCATTGGTTTTGTCACTTGGTAGAGCGATTAAACCGTCGTCTATAAATCTCTTAAAAAAAAGTATATTAAAATTCAAACTTTCAATGACTTTTTCCTCCAAATACTCCATGACAATCTGTGCAATGATAGAAGAGATTGGAGAACCCATGGCGCAACCATTTAACTATTTGTAAAATGTGTCTTTGTATTAAAAGTAATTTGTATTAAGGGTTAAAGTAATTGCTTCTGTAAAGTTATTTTTTATTAAAGTGGTATGTTGTTGTAATGAATTCCATTTTGCGTTTACAACTGTTTGGACAAGTTCCTTTGGTATGTTTGTGTATAAAGATATCACGTCTAGGGAAAGAAGTTTGTAATTTTCTGGCATTTCTACTGAATCAATAAACCTCTTAAACGAGAACCAGTCTTTGATAAAATGATTATTTTTTCCTGCTATATTAGATAAGCAGTTTGCTATATATTTGGACAAACCATATAGTGGTGACTGAATGCATGAAACTATTGGTCTAAGCGGTATGTTGGGTTTGTGGGTTTTGGGTAATCCATATATTTTAGGTGGTACCGCATTGTGTATGGTTAATTTTTTGGCTTCTGTGTCATTTATTTCTTTCGCATTAAGTGTTTTTTTATAAATGTGTTGTTTGTTTTTTGATAAACATTTGTGGGATCGCTATTTTTTTTTTTATGTTTTCATCATTTAATAACGTTTCTATTTTTGATTGAGTCGGCCGATACTTGGTGGAAGTCCATAACTAATATTATGGGTTAACCAGAAAAACTACTAGTTTGACTTAGTAAACTTCCACTATATTGACAAAATTATTGACATGTTTCGCTACACTGTAGCTTCTTCGGAATAAGTTTTACGAATGAGTGGTGACTAACAATTGCAATAATGTAAACCTCTAGGGTAATTAAATAATATAGGTAATAAAATAGGGGTAGGTAGATGATTTAATTTGGGTTTTCCTAAAGCTTAAGATGAATATAATATTTTATTTTTACAAAGGGTTGTTATCAAACAAAATTTAATGAAGTAGAATTACTAGTAAAGCTTAAGATGCCTAAACTATTTTATTTTTACAAAGAGGTGTTAAACAAATTTAATAAGGTAGAATTACTAAGCTCTAGTTGGTCATTAAGAAGTACGTTGGAGTTTTTAAGTTTATTTATTTCCATGGACTCTAGCAAATTCAATTTGACACCTTTATTTTCAATATGTAAAATTTTATAATTCGGATCAAAATTATGTTGATTTTCTACTAAATGGCAGGCATAATTAGAGTCTTGTTTATGTTTAATAAAGCTATTGTGGTGTTCTTGTATCCTTTTACCAAAATTCCTACCAGTTTGGCCTATGTACGTCTTCGGACAGTCTTTACATGTTAATTTGTAAACACCGGATTTTTTATTTTTGTTTGTTTTTGTTTTACTATTTCTAATGAATCTACCTAATGAATTATTGGTTTTGTAAGCAACGTTGATATCATGTTTATTTAAAAAATTGCCAATCTTTTTAGTAGGCTCTCCAACAAAAGTAATAAGGTTAAATTTTTTATTAGGGTCCCTGATGTGTGGATAAACTAAATCAATGGCTTTTTTGTATGTTTTTTTCCTTAAAATTTGATCAATTAGATTAGAGGCATATCCATTATTAATAGCAATTTGTTTTATTATGTTCAACTCTTTCAAAAAATCTTCTTCATTTAAGGGGAAAGTTACAAGTCTATGAATCATGCTATGGAATGCTGCTAATTTATGTTGTATGGGGTGGCAAGAATTATTAGGTATTGTAGTATCTGTATGAGAAGGTTTGTGGTAGACAGAGAAGACATGTTTATTATTTTCTGTTTTTATAGTTAAGTCGAGAAAATTAATGGAGCCATTTAATTCTTTTTCTATAGTAAATTTGATATTATTATGTAAGCTATTGATAAATTCTAGAAAAACTTTTAATTGTCTATCAGTACCTAGAAAACATGTAATGACATCGTCGACGTACCTAAACCAATAAAGAAATTGTTTAAAAAGAGGGTGATTACTGATTTTATTTTCTAAAAAATCCATAAATATTTCTGCTAATAAGGGGCTGAGGGGGTTGCCCATAATTAGTCCATTTTTGCTCGTATAAAAATTATTATTGAATTCGAAATAATTTTGTTCAAGGCAGACAGAGATAGACTCTATTATTTCTTGCTTTTTAATGATATTGATATTTTGTGTACAAAGAAGTTGCTCAATCAAGTTAATAGTTTCTTTAGGTGGTATGCTAGGGAATAGATTGGTAACGTCAAAGGATATTAACTTTGCATTATTAGGTATTTTAATATTTTTTATCTTTTTAATGAGGTCTATTGAATTTTTTATTCCGAATTTAGGTGAAAATTGTGTATTTAATTTGATTATATCTATAAGTCTTTTGGAAAGTTTATACGATGGAGCTGAAAAGAAGGATACTACAGGTCTGATAGGGTAACCATCTTTATGTAATTTTATTAATGAATATAATCTTGGTGGCTGAGGGTTCATAAGGGTAAGTTTGATAGAATCCATGTCTGTAAATAGACTTTTACAATTTTGAATAATGTGTTTAATAGCTTTTTGAAACTTATCTGTTGGATCAGATTATATTCATTAATAAAATTACATAAAGATGGTTACCCTATCAGACCTGTAGTATCCTTCTTTTCAGCTCCATCGTATAAACTTTCCAAAAGACTTATAGATATAATCAAATTAAATACACAGTTTTCACCTAAATTCGGAATAAAAAATTCAATAGACCTCATTAAAAATATAAAAAATATTAAAATACCTAATAATGCAAAGTTAATATCCTTTGACGTTACCAATCTATTCCCTAGCATACCACCTAAAGAAACTATTAACTTGATTGAGCTACTTCTTTGTACACAAAATATCAATATCATTAAAAAGCAAGAAATAATAGAGTCTATCTCTGTCTGCCTTGAACAAAATTATTTCGAATTCAATAATAATTTTTATACGAGCAAAAATGGACTAATTATGGGCAACCCCCTCAGCCCCTTATTAGCAGAAATATTTATGCATTTTTTAGAAAATAAAATCAGTAATCACCCTCTTTTTAAACAATTTCTTTATTGGTTTAGGTACGTCGACGATGTCATTACATGTTTTCTAGGTACTGATAGACAATTAAAAGTTTTTCTAGAATTTATCAATAGCTTACATAATAATATCAAATTTACTATAGAAAAAGAATTAAATGGCTCCATTAATTTTCTCGACTTAACTATAAAAACAGAAAATAATAAACATGTCTTCTCTGTCTACCACAAACCTTCTCATACAGATACTACAATACCTAATAATTCTTGCCACCCCATACAACATAAATTAGCAGCATTCCATAGCATGATTCATAGACTTGTAACTTTCCCCTTAAATGAAGAAGATTTTTTGAAAGAGTTGAACATAATAAAACAAATTGCTATTAATAATGGATATGCCTCTAATCTAATTGATCAAATTTTAAGGAAAAAAACATACAAAAAAGCCATTGATTTAGTTTATCCACACATCAGGGACCCTAATAAAAAATTTAACCTTATTACTTTTGTTGGAGAGCCTACTAAAAAGATTGGCAATTTTTTAAATAAACATGATATCAACGTTGCTTACAAAACCAATAATTCATTAGGTAGATTCATTAGAAATAGTAAAACAAAAACAAACAAAAATAAAAAATCCGGTGTTTACAAATTAACATGTAAAGACTGTCCGAAGACGTACATAGGCCAAACTGGTAGGAATTTTGGTAAAAGGATACAAGAACACCACAATAGCTTTATTAAACATAAACAAGACTCTAATTATGCCTGCCATTTAGTAGAAAATCAACATAATTTTGATCCGAATTATAAAATTTTACATATTGAAAATAAAGGTGTCAAATTGAATTTGCTAGAGTCCATGGAAATAAATAAACTTAAAAACTCCAACGTACTTCTTAATGACCAACTAGAGCTTAGTAATTCTACCTTATTAAATTTGTTTAACACCTCTTTGTAAAAATAAAATAGTTTAGGCATCTTAAGCTTTACTAGTAATTCTACTTCATTAAATTTTGTTTGATAACAACCCTTTGTAAAAATAAAATATTATATTCATCTTAAGCTTTAGGAAAACCCAAATGTACCAGATTAAATCATCTACCTACCCCTATTTTATTACCTATATTATTTAATTACCCTAGAGGTTTACATTATTGCAATTGTTAGTCACCACTCATTCGTAAAACTTATTCCGAAGAAGCTACAGTGTAGCGAAACATGTCAATAATTTTGTCAATATAGTGGAAGTTTACTAAGTCAAACTAGTAGTTTTTCTGGTTAACCCATAATATTAGTTTCTATTTTTGATTCCTATTCTGTGGTATCCATTATGACTGTTTTGTTGCTTTTGTCGGATTTAAGTATTGTGATTTGAGGGTTATCTTTAATAATTTTTTTTGTTGAGGGTAAATTTTTTTTAATATTACTTTGTAGTTTATTGGTTTTTAATGTTTTATGTCTAATTTTAGTTTTGTGGTTTGTGACTACGTTTGTTATTTCGACTCTTATTGTGTCTTTTTAACAATACCACTTTAACAAAAAATAACTTTATAGAAGCAATTAAATTAACCCTTAATACACATTACTTCCAATACTAAGACAAATTTTACAAACAATTAGATGGTTGCGCCATGGGTTCTCCAATCTCTTCTGTCATTGCACAGATTGTCATGGAGTAGTTGGAGGAAAAAGTCATTGAAAGTTTGAATTTCAATATACTTGTTTTTAAGAGATTTGTAGACGACTGATTAATCGCTCTACCAAGTGACACGACCAATGAAATTCTTTACCAATTTAATAGATTCCATAAGAAATTACAATTCACAAGTGAAATAGAAACAGACAACAGAATAAGCTTCTTGAACGTGGCCTTAATTAGAAAAAATAACAAAATAATAACATAATGGTACACTAAACCAACTTGGTCAGGAAGATATTTGAACGTTCATTCCAACCGTTCAAAATCTCAAAAACAAAGTGTTATTATTGGCTTGACAGACAGAGCTATTATGCTTACCTCACCTGAACTAAGACCCAAAATTTTAAACAAAGTTAAGACTGTTTTGTTGCAAAATGGTTTCAAAGAAAAAGAAATCAATAGAGTGATAAAAAAACGTACCCACAAATTCTATAATAGCGTATTCAGTACCAAAAAAAAAACTCTGATGAAGTAGCAAACAAATATGTATCACTACCCTATATAAACGGAATATCTGAAAAACTAAAAAGTATTCTTAAAAAACATAACATAGTGGCTTGTCATAAAACAACAAAAAACTTGGTTCTCTTTTCACGAACTTAAAAAGTCCGACACCAACTATGAACCAATCTAATGTGATATACTCTGTACCTTGCACAAATTGTCCAAAAAAATATATTGGAAAGACATCTCAGTTACTAAAGAACAGACTTAACGGACACAAATACACAAAAAACCCATCAACAGCTCTGAGCAAACATGTAAGAGACAAAACACGAATTTACATTAACTATTATAAATTATAAATTATCCATCAAAGAAATGATATACATAAAAAAATATAAAAATGCTGTGAACGACAGAACAGATATAGGAGGACTTAGCCGCATATATGCTAATTTAATTACAACAAATTAAAAAGTTATCTCTTCTTAACCAGCATTTGTCATATCCTCTTAATATCAAATCAATGGATTACACATTTGTTAAAAAAAATAACTACTTTTTCTCTTTCCACGTAAAATACTCTGGTATGTTTTAATATGTCTGACAAGAAATAACAGATTAGTCCTTCAAAGACCTTAAAGTTTTCAAGGTGCATATAATAAAAATATCTTACAATTGTAGAAAAATGTTTACGCTTAAGAAAGTAGAATTTCAAATAATGTGTCCAGATTTTAATGTTTTGTAAATTGTTTTAACTAATAATATATTTTTAGGTCTTTTACCAAACTGAATAAAAAAAAAATATAGTTTGAAAATGACCCGAAGAAGGGTCGAAACGTCAATGGACTTTTAATATATAAACTAAAATGTTTTTACAATGAACCTAATCCCAAGAAACAAACAACAAACAAATATACATATATATATATATATATATATATACATATATATATATATATATATATATATATATATATATATATATATATATATATATATATATATATATATATATAGATATAAAAACAATGGAATAACGGGAATATAGATCACAGGAAAGACTATTTATTTCACAATTTTAACATAAACCAAGCTTTCGCTGAATTTTTCAGCTTCTTCAGGGCTACAATATTATAACATTATAACTATATAACATTTATTATATAGAAAAATAATTTAAACTTACTTTGTTTTTTTGTGAAATAATTATGTTACAATGTGGATGCTGTATGGTTTTTTTTTGTTAATTATTATATGTATAAATTATGTATATAAAAATATTTGACGTTTTATCTTTTTGTAAAATTGAATGATTGACATATAAAAAAAGGTGAGTATTGTTGATTTGGTGTTTTATTTATTTTTATTTTTAATATGGTTAGGAATCATCATAGTAAAAGTGTAATGAGGAAAACATTATAAGGATTAAAGAATATCTAAATTATTGTTATTATTTTGTAAAAATTCTTTTTTATTATTATCAATAAATAGTAAGTAAGAATAAATAGAACTTAAATCGTTTATATCACTTCTTTTGTTCATAGAATTTGGTTCTTTTTGAATTTCTATCATTTCTAAAAACGTACGTTTATATGTATTTATTTCATTGTGTAAAATTTTAATTTTATTATAATTTGGGTGGTGACAAGTTTTTATACAGTGTTCTGTTAACGAAGATGAAGATTTATTTATATTTATATCACTTTTATGTCCTGATATTCTTTTTTTAAGTATTTGTGATGTTTGACCAATGTATTTTAAGTTACAGTTAGTACATGGTAAATAATAAACTGTATTAGGTTTGTCTAATATTTCAGTATTATCTTTTAATCTTGTTTTTAAAGAACCTATATTTTTAATATTTCTTTGTGAAATTACTATGTTTTCATTTCTAACACATTTAATAATACTTTCGGATAAACCTTTTATATAAGGAATTGTAGTATAATGATTGTTATTATTTATTATTTCTTGATTATTGTTATTGTATGTATTATTATTATTAGAATTATTATTTATATTAAATAAAATTTTATTGATAAATTTAACTGAAACAAATTATTTTTCTTTTAATAAAACTTATTATAAACAAATATTTGGTACACCAATGGGCAGTTGTATTTCACCTATTTTAGCTCAATATATAATGGATGGTTTATTAGATAGCTGTATTTCAAAATTATCTTTTCAAATACCTTTTTTAAAAAAATTCGTTGATGATATAATATGTACAATACCAAATGATAAAGAAACAGAAATAATTAATATATTTAACAATTATAATCCTCATATAAAATTTACTATAGAAAGAGA